>NCVS01000618.1:0-208157 GCA_003055095.1 Goniozus legneri
CCTCCTCCTCCTCCTCCTCCTCCACCACCACCTCCTCCTCCCGTCTGCACGCGGCCATGTATGCGAAAACGGCTCCAGCAACCGTGAGAGAGGAGACTACTCTCCCCCGGCTATCGAAAAATCGAATCGATCGTCCTCAGCCGCGATTGAGAACTCGAACGTCTATGCGGCCTCGAATGGGTAACACTACGAACCGAACCATAATCGAGTTTCTTTTCTAAATAAATATTGAACCAGCTGAACGACTGGTCTGTCGGGTAAAAATAAAATTCCTGAAAAGAAATTTTAGTGAAAAAATCGATCCAAAAGTTTTGGTTGGAATTGATTTATCATCGCGAGATATCGCTTTGGTAACAGAGAGATGCAAATTCGGCCGATTCGACATTTTTACAGTAGTACGGAATTGAATTGATAAGAATTTTAAATATTCAACGGGTTTAAGATAAAATTCAATTACAGGACTACAGCCAAATCGAAGCTTAATTAACCGAAATATTCAAATTGGAATAATTCGGATCGAGTAACAAATCAGCGGTCTATACCTGGATGATCGATACCGAGACATTACCGATTCATCAGTCAGCACTGATATTTGAATTAAGAGCAGGTTAAAAGCAGATGCTGCACGGATCCCCGATTTCCGCCGATTAAAATAAAACCTTTCAGGACTCTAGCGGGAGTGACTCGCGCAATAGTAATCGCTTGAATAATTCAAGCCCGGTCTCGTGTCCAGGCGATGGTGCTCCTCTCTCGCAGCCGCACCCCCGTACGCATATCATTCGCGGATATTCTCGGTAAAACGAGGCGGAATCGATTCGCGGTGTATTCTTGGACAGCCGCGCATCGCTCGCTACTTGCATAAGTAAACGAGCCGCGCGCAATCGAGCGTCGCGGCACGCTAATATCCGGATTCTACGTGAATTTTCGTCCCGATGAAAAATTCACCGCTAATATTCTTTATCCACCGAACAATTGAATTCATCAATAAACAATCGGCGTAATATCCCGCGAAGACGTCTCGGTCTTTATTTCCGTTTCGATGTACACGTGGGATAAAGATTCGTAGCTTTGAGAATGAAAAATTAAATAATAAAGAGTAAAATAAGGATGCCCTATCGACCGATAATCGTAAATTAATCAACGAGCGCGAATCAAATAAATGTTTATCTAACTCGCAACGTCCACGTCGCAATATTTATCTAATAATTGTTGTTTATCTTTTTTATAACTCCACGCGTAACAATATTATCGTCATCGCAATTATAATTAGCGAGCATCCACCTGTCGGCAAAACACTGATTACGCAATATCGGACGAGCGCAAGGAGTAAAGGATAGCCGACGGAGTCTCGCGCGATGGTCCCCGCAGTACGGCTGCAATTACGATAACGTAATACTCTCGTTAGCAACACGTGGAGGTGCGGAGGGGAAAAAAAAACTCCGTATCTAAGAATCTATTTTGAGCCGCTAAGAAAAAGTCGCACACAATGCGCGGCAATGTCGCCATCGCGGAAATTCATAC
The DNA here is from genome assembly GCA_003055095.1 of Goniozus legneri. Taxonomy (NCBI): domain Eukaryota; kingdom Metazoa; phylum Arthropoda; class Insecta; order Hymenoptera; family Bethylidae; genus Goniozus; species Goniozus legneri. The sequence goes on from NCVS01000618.1 coordinate 1,522, forward strand.
GCGAGAATTAAATTTATTTTCTTTCGACGAGTAACAATGCAGGGATCCGCGAGTTGCATAATCGATACCAAGCGCGGATAAGATAAACGATCCAGCGTATTATCGTCAAGAGGGAGAGAGAGGAGCATCTTTCTCGGTTAATTATAACTCGCTATCTAAGTTTCGCGAAGAAAAAGTGGAATAGGTGTAAAATAATTTGTTTATCGACAATCGGCGAGATCTTTATTGCCGGTCGAGTCGAAAAATCGGCCGAACAGTTTCATCCTCGATGGTTTGGGTAAACAACGATTTTAACGGCGAGTATAAAACGAGCCGGAGATCCCAGGGCTTGGCGGTAATTATTATATTCTCTCTCTCTCCGTCTTTTTCCACACTCGTTTCTTTAATTTCACTCCTCCAGATATTCCTCGGCGTTCGCACGCGCGCGACGGGACAATTATGAGGGCCCACATTAATTAAGGTAATTGCAACGAGTCCGGCGCGTCCCACCCACGGAGATAAAGTCCGGATGTTCGCACTTGCGCTTGTATATACAAACACCCACACCGAGGGAAGAATATTACTGGATCGAATAAACATCCATCCGAATACCTTCGAATAGATATTCGAGGTATTCGCGATCTCGAGACAAGATCCGCTCGAATTTGTTGTCTTTTGGAAAGTTCGAGCGAAGTTAATTTTGGCAAACTTCAACAGTTTCAATTTAGAAATGCAAAGTAGGAAGTGAAAAATTCTGTAAAAGATTTCACAATCCCGATGAGTAAACTTCAGCGCAATGTAGGAGGAAAAATTGTACTGAGAGGTCTAGTAAGAGCAGCGAGCAGGATTTCAACGCGTGGCGAGAGCTCGCGAAGTTCAACTTCGCGCCGCTGGCGCCCCCTCGCGGCGAAGTTGCACGCCACGTAGTATCTCGGCTCGGTCAGACGGAGAAAAGAAAAGAGAGAGAGAGAGAGAGAGACACGCGGGACGCATACGCAATGGCAGATTGCGTTAGAGCAAACCACGAGCACGAGGTACCAGCAACGCTGGGATGGCCTAGCGACTACGTAGTCGGTTGCTATTATTAGCGACGTGGAATGTCGGTGTGTAGGTCAACCTAGGTTCGTTGTACGCGCTCTGTAAACACAAAGCGAGGGACGCCGAGCCTCGCGACTCGAGAAGGATTTTAGGGCCTCCCATATGCCGGATCATAGAAATTTTTTTGCCACCGGGAATGAAGCTCGAGAGTGTCAAGTTCGACCACCGAGAAGAACCGTCACCGGGAACGAAAATACCAGAACGCCGCTCTCGACGCGACAAACGTGCTCGAGTAGCAAACTGAGTACAAAGGGAAAGAGTTCGAATTTCCAATTAATCGCAATTTTCTGCTCTTGTTAGCTAGCTGGGGTGTTGCGCAACTATCAGATTCTTCACTTGAAACTGCTGAATTCGACGAGATTAGTTTCGAGGAAAAAATTGTACATATTCACAACAATTAAGGGGACACTGGTCATTCTTAAACAGCTGTATCTTAATTAAAAACATTTGAATCGAATCAAACAAGTCACCGTTCTAAAGTTTGAATCTTTCTCTAAAATGACCTCATCAATTTTATTTGATCATTTTTCTGAGACACAACATCCGAAAATAATGACACACGTTATGCACACTAATCGAGTAAAAATGAGTGCACCTCGGATTTCCATTCGGTTCGGGCGAAAACGTCTCCAGGATTTTCTCCCCGCTATTTCGGTTACTCTCAATTATCGGCGAATTTCGATCATCGGATTCGAAATTGACGAGCGAGTTTCAGACCTCGACTCGCGGATGGTTCTATAATATAATCGCTATTCTCGCGCTTTGGCGGGCCGCGCGAGCGCGGAGTGTCGAGTTCGTTGAACTCAACCACCTCGCGCGGGACACATGCATTATTTCTAATCGACGTCTCTAGGTATTCATCGACCAGCAGGTTCGATGCGCCACCACTGACGCAATTTTCGCTCCTCCGTTTTTCTTTCGCCCAAAGAGAGCAGGAGAGAGGAGAGAGGAAAAAAATAGGCTCGGGCATTTCCGGTTATTCAGATCCGCCTCGCTGAAGATTTCTTCTTTCTTTTCTCTCGTCGTGCCTAATCGTGCGAATCGTTTCGCTGCATGGCAATCTTTCGTCGAGTCGTTCATTTTTTCACTCGCAGTCTCCCATCTCGTCACCGAGAGAAAATTTTATGTAGTGAGTGTAACAAGGATAAACTCTACTCAAAAAGTTAAGGGGGCAGTTATCATTTTAGATTTACGGACGGAGTAAATTTTGTATTTTCATTAATTGCAAATATGTATCTTTTCTTTCAATTCAAAATTAACAGTTTATAGCTACATGGGCTTACAATTTTTTCAAAGAAGATTCATTTCATTATTGTTTCAAGTTGAAACGTTCTTGTGAGAATAGATAAGAGTATCCGAAAATCTTGTGTTAAATTTAAAAAGAATGAATGAATGATCAGATTCAATTGATCAAGTGATCATTTAAAAACACGAATCTTTAAAATGATCGCCTGTTGGGTTCGATTCGATCGTTTTTATGCGAGCTATAACTATTTGAAAATGACAACTGTCCTCTTCATTTTTTTTGAGGAGTGTACAAGCCCCTATCTCGATTTCGCGAAGGCGCGGGAGCGAATTACCGATTTAGCCTAAGCGCTCGCTAAAAATATCAGAAGGCTCGAGGCGCGCTTTATTTCCGTCCCGGCTCTAGGAGTTTAGCCGGTGGTGGTGCGTGATTGTCGAGCTCTCCGTCGTTCCCTCTCGCGGATGATGGGCACCTCTGGCTCCCGCAAGAGGCTCTCCTTTGTGCGATCGAAGGCCTCGGTCGTGTGAAAAATAAACGAGAATTTCGCTGTCGATGGCGAAACTACGGAACACCCAGGGCTGGTAAATCGAACCGTGAAAAGGCGATGTATTTTTAGCCCAGCGCGTCTATTTTCGTAATTTTTTAATTACACGTACGAACCAGCGAAGCGGAATAAAGCAAACTAATACCTAGCGAGTGACGAAAGAGAGACCCACCGGTGATAATTTCGATGTGTGTCACGAGATATTAAAAAATCCGATCTAAAAATGAGCTTGCCCCACAAAGAGTATTATTAACGACAATTAAAAATACCTTATCAAGAATAGGGCGAGGTAGGAGGGAGGCTGTTTTATAGTTCATGCTCACGGGACAAAGAAATTTCTCTCTCCCTCGCTCTTTCTACCCCTCTCCGTGCTTTATTTTATATTCGTTTTTTTTCGCGCTCGCTCCTGGCCGGTGGCCGACTGCTCTCGAGGGGTCCGAGATTAGAACCTGGCCTATATATAGAGTGACATTTGTACACGCGGGAGCTGGATGAAGACTCCGCCATACGAAAAACGCGAGCCGAGCGTGTAACCGCCTCTGGGGCCTTCCGCCTCCGCGACTCCTACCACGTGGTGTTTCACCAATCGAGAGGAACGTGAATTTCCTTTTCGGCTCGAACAAAATTAGAGTCACGCGGTCGAACGTCTTTTTTTTTTCTAAACCGTTCTAGCCCAGAATATTCGGATTAATAACCGAATATATTCATGAATTCGGTTGTCGAGATTTTTTAGTCTCTCGCTAAGTAGAATTTGAACAAAGAATCGGAGGGTCGGAATCGGAGATTGAAAATCGGTTGAAAACAAATTTGGTTCCAAGGTCAAAGGAGTGAATTCAAGGTCCATTATCCAGACGTTACGTACCTAATTGATTCGTGTGGTGCATATTGTATGTGGTAGTACCATAGTCCAGGGCCATATGAACCCGCTTCAGTCTGTCCTCGTCGCTCGATCACTCAATCCGTACCGACGACGTGTCGATTCGCTCGGACACATCCGTCGAGATTCGATCAATTTCACGAGGCACGAGAAACGTCCCGTCGGCGTTCTCCAGGCTCCTTCCGAGACAATCTGAAATTGAACAGAGATTCCCTATGAAGCTGACAAGTCGATTGAAGCAATTTCAACTAAACTAAATCATCGCCAAAACAATGAAAGTTTAAAAATTCAACATTTTATAAATTAAATTGTTTACGCAAAACAATTTTGTCTCGTACAAGAAATTGACAGTACAGGAATGATTTAGTCGGTACAAAAATTTCAACGAGTATTAGGTCATTTGACGTTTAATATTCTCAGAAGGCGAACGATTAAAATTACAATCGCGTCATACGGCGAGGTGAAATTCCTAAGAGCGATTCTCCAATTTTCGGATTTAACGCACGAGGAAGAGCAAGGTTGCGCAATTCAGGGACTCGAGAATCGAGAACAAGAGAATAATCGGCGCGAACGAGCAACGCCCGCGCGAGCAACTCGGAATCAGAAAATATACGAGCGACACTGGGCGGGCGTTGTAGGGAGGCTCCCCGAGTGCCAAGGAATTAAAATCTAATTTCGTTGCCGCCTTCTGACAAGTGTCAATTGTTCTTGCCAACCCGACGAGCGCGCGAGCGGGCCTGCCAAAAAGAAGGAAAAATCCTTCTGGGGTGCGCGAGGAGCAGCGAATTTTATCGAGAGTCACCGAGTCGAAAAATAAGCAGCCCTGACTCGGGCGTGGTCTCGTTCCTCCACCTTGATTTCGCCCGTAAGTGTAACGTCGGGTCGATCGAGTTGACACCGAACCGCGAAAGCCTCGAAAACAAACGAGCCGATGAAAAATTCGGAATGTTGATTTTGGTCGAATTTTCGTAGCGGAGATCGTTAACGGGGCCGAATATATCACTCACTGATTCAGCCCCGTTGAGGAATAATTCCATTCCCCGAGCGCAACGAACTCGAGGAGAGAGAGAGAGAGAGAGAGAGAGAGAGAGAGAAAAATTCGCGAGCGTACGAGAATAGAAAGTCGCGAAATCCGAACGTAAACAATGCAAAAGTCGCTCGGCGGTTTCCGAAAATACGCTCAATGCCGAATCGAGGGAGGGGAGGAGAGAAATAATTATTTTTAATTGGAAAGGTGCGGACGCGCGAAACCGATGCTCGAGGTTAAAGGACGGAATGTCCGGGCGACAGTCGCGGCCACGCCGTAAATTGATCCCGTGACTCCGTCGACTAAGTGGCGAGAATGACGCCTGGCTAGATGACGTGACGTCATCGGGGCGCTTCCTTCGCCGACTCGGATTCGTCGCACTGATATCAAAAAATATAACACATTGCGTACGCTGAGAATACTTTGACAACGAAATTCTAGTAAACAGTAAATCGTAGTTTCGTAAATGTTAGCGCGAATGAACTATTTTTATAGTGAAATATTTTTTATTTAAAATGAAAATTTAACAAGTTCTCTGTTTTAGAATAACAAGAATTATAATTGATATTTTTGGTGAATTTTTAAATAGCGTAATTAGGAATAAAAAACTACTTAATTCCTCGGAATACGAATTGGCGTCACATCGAGTGTTTCCTTGTAATAAAACTCAATAACAAACAATAAAAATTCGAGACATATGGGCCGGACTAGTTTTGCATCACGCGACGTAATCGCAATAAAAATAAAAAAACAGGAACGAATAACTAAAGAAATAGAGAGAGAGTTTAGTAGTGAGAGAGCGTCCCGAATCGCGATACGAATTCTAATTCAACTTGATTGCCATTCCCCGCGGTGCCGAGAGCAAATTCCATCCGACGACAATGACATTTGATTCGCCACCACGTGGCGTTCGTGAGATCGATCGAATTTTTCCTTCCGCTACTCTGGATTTTCAGATATCCATTTCTCCCGTCAATAATTTCAGAATTCAATTAGCAGATTACACAGATCGAAACTTACCACCCGCGCAAAAAAAAATTTCACGAAAACTATCGGAAAATTGGAAAACCTCGAGGATTTGATCGAAAAACAAAAAAAAAAAAATTGCACAGAAAACGAGGATCGTTGCGAAAAAATTCCACTCGATTTCGTTTCGAGAGAAATATTATTTTCGTCCAATTAGCCACGTTCGCGGGTTTCCGTTCGCGGAATCGAGCGACGGAGGCTCGCGCGTGCTAGCGATAAACGCGCGCGGCTCGCGGTTTAAAATTAAAGAATTGCACTGAAATAGAAAGTCGGCGGTTCGCGCGGCGCGCCTCGTCGTCCAAGAATAACGCAAAAACCTCGACGAGGGCGGGGTGCGCGGGGGCGACGGTTTAAATCGGGCAAATACGCCTCCCTCGTCGCGAACTCGACCAAAATTTTCGCCCGATTTCGCCGGCTTGGGTGAAAAAAAAATTCCCCAAGTTTCGCAACACCCGATGAGGCGAAAGTGCGAAATAGGCGGCAGGCTATTTTCACCTCTCGAGGTCGACGATGATAGAGAGCGAAGATATAGGAAGACCGCGAAGTCGAGCGTGGCACGAATCTATCAATCAATTTTCGTTCCCCGAGTTTCCATTTCTCCTTCCGAAATCGAGGAACGCGGTGGTCGTCGGGACAAATTAATTGACCGCGTCGTTTATCGAGGAGAACCAGGAAGACTCGGGGTTGGAACGAACAATCGTGTGACACGGGGAAATATCGTTATCGCGAATCCGAGGGGGAAGGAAATTCTTTTAACACTAGATTTATGGACGCATTTACGTACCTATTTTCACAAGAACGTTTCAATTTGAAACAATAACGAAATAAAATTTTCTCCGAAGAAATTGTAAACTAGCGTAGTTATAAACTATTAACTTTGAATGGGAAGAAAAGATACATATTTGCATGTGAAATATGTGTTTAGAAAACTAGAAATGAGTCAAATTGACCCACGAAAATACTACAATAAAAAAATGAATAAAGATTACGAGTTACAACTTTTTAGTAGTTTTTTTTTGTTTTAGAGAGCCTCGAAGAACGGAACTGAAGAAGAGCAGCACGTGGAAGTACTTCCCGTGAAAACTATTTGTCATAGGTGCTTCTCATTTCTCTCTCTCTCTCTCTCTCTCTCTCTCTCTTTCTCTCGTGGCTCTAGCGTTCGCTCTTTAACGGCTCGTCCCCGCGAGGGTCGATGAACTACGACCAGCGGTAAACGGACAAATGTCAAATTAGAAACTTCGCGTGTTGACTACGACAAAAACAAGTTTCGTGCGTGGTGGTCGTTCGTATGACCGCCCAATGTTCTTAATGTTTTTTTGTCGAACACGCGCCGAAATTCTCTGGCTCGTGTGTGCTCTCACGGGCCTCACGTGATTGTCAATGGAGAGTTGATTGGCGTCGCTCGATGTTTGTACATTTTTCCCCCATTAGGAGTACGAGAAAAGGAAAAATGTTCGATCGAATAAATATTTGTCCCATAACGTACGAATCGTTTCGCTTCATAAAAACAATCGATTATTTGTACATAACGGCACACGGCGGAAAAGTAAAATACACACGAATGGAGCTTCTGGTTCGATAAGAAAAAAAAACTCCGTGATAAGATGGGAAAATAAGAAAAACCGCGATCGATGAATCTTATTCCCTCGAGTGATGACTCAGTCGCGAAATGACACGAGCGCGGAATCTGACGTGGACTGTTCGGATCGAAGCCTATAGAGCCACTTTTCTACCACCTATATGGATATGTCAATCGCGATCCCGGAACCAGCAGGCGCGGGCATAAAAACGATACAAAAGGAAAACCGAGCCACGCGCTCGCTTTGTTTCCAAGCTCGCCTAGCACCGACTTGTGTAGCGAAAAACGGGCGCGGAGGGTGAGAGGAGGGAACCTGTTCGCGTTTCCGAACAGAAGCGAGTGCACGCACCGATTTGCCCGTTGGGATCTATTTCTCACCGTTGAGTTGGCGCCAAGTGTCTAAATTCGTATACGCTGCCCGGCACGCCTCGCGTCGCTTTTTCACGTGCGGGCTTTCCAAGACTCGACCGGTAGACCGATTAAACCAATTTCCCGTTCGAGACTCGAAAATTTTGTACATCGAGCGCGAATTTTTTCGAAAAATCGATATTCGCAAATTGCAATTTCCGTTGGACAATCTAGATGAATTTTTGATTGTTACAGAATTCAATTTTTTCGAGAAAAACAACATTTTAAATATCGAACACGTGGATAGAGCGAGGTTGAAATTTTTACGCGGAAATGTTTTTGCATTTTTTAGTACACGGAGAGGGATTTTCGCATGTTGCGGGAAATCGATATTACGAAAATTATTGTAATATCAGTTCGGATAACTGGTAGCTGAATTAATTTCCTCGATTGCAACAGAATTCAAATTTTTCGGAAAAACTATACCTCAAAGATCGGGCACGTGGATAGAGTAGGCTGAAATTTTTACGCGGAAATGTTTTTGCATTTTTCAGAGCGCGAAGAGGAATTTTCGCATTTTCCGTTCACGATCGAATAGCGAACGTGCAGCGTAGTTTATGCTCTTTTCACAAAGAGAGTTCGTCGGCGTTTCTTTAGCCTCGTGGAGTGACTGGATGTTATGGAGGGTCGAATCGATACGCGAGCCGCGTACACGAAGGCGTCCAAGAGAAACGGAGAAATAGCGAGAGGAGAGAGAAGGAGAGACAAACGCGCGGCACGGGAGTTTCGCGGCTCGCGGCAGCTGCTTTCGATCCGGGGGGCCAGCGCATTTCTATAATCTCCCGCGTTCTCCGACTCGCGAATAGATAAAAAGAAGAAGGCTTTTTCTCCTCGAGATTTCTCACATTCAATATTGTCAAACAAAAAATAATCTAGCAATTTCTTCCCAACGAGAAAAAAATTTTACTGAGCCAACAAAATGTACATTTCTATACATTCAAAATGACATTTCGACTGTCCGATAAAATAGTCGTTCAATATTTTTCACTCAAACGATTTTCCTCTTTCTTTTACAAAGTATCGATTTGGCAGTATAAAAATGCACTTTTAATTGGTTCGACCAAATATTTTTCTCATTACATGCAATGTAAGCAATCAAAAATGAACAAATTTCGCCGATTGATATATTCGATACCCTCCCGTACTCTGCAATCGATAGCGAGTCGTGGGCGCAACAATGCCGATCGCGTGAGTTCCATTAATCATCCGCGTGAAAAGCCGCTTAATCGCACGGGTCGTTTAACGAGCGGGCTCGCTATTAATCTTGACCGTAGAATCGTTTATTTATAATTTCGAGATCGGGTCCGTAAACTCGGCCCCGATCGCAGATAATTGAATGAATTGCGCGACGCGTAGCGCGCGAGCCTCCTCGATTGCGAAACGGCGCGATATTATATCCGGTTAATCGCTTCTAAAAATAGCCCCGTTACCTGAGATAGGAAGGGATCGAATTTTTTCGTGCCTTCCACTGGAACACGCGCTACTTTGCTATCTAAAAATAGAACCGTGTCTGTGCGTACCCGACGCGGAAGAAACAATTTGCTTTATTATTTATCCCCGTCTCGTGTGTTTGTAAATTCACGGGTTTGTAATATCTTTATCGGGCCGTACATCGAACGAGAGGGAGGGAGAGAGAGAGAGAGGCGCGGTCGTTGGCCCGCGCGAGGAAAAACGCGCTCCGATTTCTCGCGAGAACAAAACACGCACACGCGGAACGTCCCCCCTTCCCTTTTATCTAATTCCGAAAGATGTCAAGGTTACAGCGTCGGCTGATTGTCACGTGAAACGAAATTTCGGAGTATGCACGGTAAATAGACGTATCTACTCGAAAATTTATGCTCGATAAGGCCGGGGCACCCGAAACGACACTTACGTCATTGTCTTTCGAAAATCGATATTAGTCATCCGAAAAACTGCCCGAGCTTAATTTCAGGTGGTAAAAAGCGGTTCTAGGGGACATCTGGAAAAATTCCATCGAATTCTTTTTCTTCGCGGCTTTTTCTCACGCGTGCGAGAGAGAACGAGCGGGTGGATATAAATCGAATCGACGGAGAAAGAGAGAAAAAGCGATTTCTGCTAGGCAAACATTTAACCAGACGGCAGTTGAGTCCATAACACCCGAATCAACAAGCCCCGGTGGAGAGAAAAAAAAATTTTTGTCAGTCGAAATCTCGCGCGCGTTATCTGCGTGGCGCTAGGTTCGTAAATTTTTTTTTTAATCTCGTTATCGTCCTCCTCCAGATTACAATCCCATCGGGATGAATCGATATACGTAACGCGCCAACAGGTGCTCACGTTTCTGCTTTTCACACCCGCCTCGGTGAAATCCGGCGTCGACTGGGTACCGCGGAAAAAAAATGATAAAAAAAAATCGAAACACGTGACTCGGTAGAACGAAACGAAGGAGGAGAGGGAGAAATTCCGTATTGGAATATTTTTTCTCTCTTACGAAATGACCCGAAAAAGAGACTTAAATTTAGATACACCGATCGACGAACGATAAACCGAAACTCCGGCTCGAAGAATTTTTTCCTCAATCTCGATTCGCAATACAGCACGGAAAGTGAGTGAGAGAGAGAGAGAGAGAGAAAACGAATATTGCGAATATCCAAAAATTGATATCGCGGAGTGCGAACTATGTATATAACGGAATTGTAAATAATTGCCCACGACATTCCGATTGGGGTTAGAATTCGCGATAAGAATTTTCGTCTCTGTCTCTCTCGCAAGAGCAGCGAAGGAAGAGAGAGAGAGAGACGCGAAACGTGACAGTCTCGAGCAGACAACAGGTGTTCCTCGATCTCCCGTAGGGTTAACGGAGATGGTCGAGAAATAACGATAACGAGAGCAGGGCTCGTAAAAATCATCGATCGCTGGCTACCGGAGGAAAAGAAAGCAACAGTCGCGAAGAAACATGGCCGCCGTGTACGCGCGAGGTTAGTCACGGTGTGGCTCTCTCGCTTCGAAACTACACGCCGATAACTGAAATTCGTTCTACGATATAAAAAGCCAGCGATTACTCTAGCGGCGAGTTTTCCACGCTCGCGCGCGTGAAAGCAGCGTGCGCTCGCTTGTTTACGTTCACCGAATTCGACAAGGACAGACGACTCGGGCGGTTTTCCGTTTCGCTCCCGAAGGCGCGCGCGCCTAGTGGGTACACCTGTTGGTGGGCTGGGACCGATTCGCGCGTACGTGTTGTCCTCTCTCTCTCTCTCTCTCTCTCTCTCTCTCTCTCTCTCGCCTTATCGTACGGTTTTTCGTTCACCGAGGAGGACAGATAATGCGCATAATTTACGCACCGAAGCCGTAAACAAGCCACCGAGAGAGAAAGAGTGCAATTCGATACAATCGCACCGAAATAGCGTAATCGTTCCCTCTCTCTTCCAGTTTATACAAACACGCACTACGCTTCTTATCAACGAACTAAGAGAGAGAGAGAGAGAGAGAGAGAGAGAGAGAGAGACAGTGACTTTCGAAATATTCACTGGAATATTTAGTGGAGAAAAAAAAAGAGACGGTGAATTTTGCGAGAATGCGCTTTTTACCTTCCGGTCTGGGTGAGCGAGTAGGAGAACGGGGTACGAGCGAGAGGAGAGAGGGAGGAGGAGGAGGAGGGAGGGAGGGGAAGAAGACCCCCAAAGAAATTCCACGAGTTGCTCAACAACCACCACCATCACCACCACCACCATCACCATCGGCACCGAGAGAGTCACCCACAAAACGTCGAACAAAACGCTCGCGATGGCCTCTTTCTCTCTCCCTCTCTCCCTCTCTCGTTCTCTCCCGAGAGAGACACGCGCTCCTATATCTCGTAACAACACGGAGCTCTCGCGCGCGAGTCTCCTCTCCGTTCACCTTCTTCTCTCTCCCGAGTTTCTAACTCCTTTTACTCCGCGTCCCGGACGCGCTCCGTTCCAAGAAGACTGTCACCCGAGGAGAATTCGCGAGGGTACACCGAGATACTCCCCGTGGGGGTTAACGAGGGGACCAGAGAAAAATCACAATAAAAAAAATCACTCACAGCCGAGCCCCTCGTCCTCTTCTTCGCTAAAGTTCCTTCGATTTTTTTACTCTTCGATAACGGGCAGTCGGTGAACAGAAACACACAACACGAGCACCGTTTATTTTTTTAAAAATAATTTTTCCACACGCACACTCAAGGGGGAGACACGCGCGAGAGAATCCCGCGAAAAATGGGGAGAGGGTAAAGGGGAGGGGGGAGTTGTCTCGACCCCGTCACTGATCGTCCGGAGGCGAAGCGAGGTGCAAGACGAGCCCCTGAGCGGACGAGTTTTCGCGACAACAATTATCCGATGAGTCGACAATAAAGCTCCTTGGCGAACAAGCTGGTGCGTCGGGGAACACGCGAGGCGAACCGTACCAACGACGAGTGAGAACTGCGGAACTCGTCTCTCGCGGCCTCGGTTACGCACACACCACCGACTCCGTTCTGTACACGAGTTGTCCCTCTCTCTCGCGCGCGCGATAACGTAACGCTAAAAAAGAGAGAGAGAGGGAGAGAGAGAAACGATTCTCGACGCGCGCGCGCGCGTGAGCGGATCGCCCCTGGCTCCCTCTTCGGCCAGTCGAACGAACTTCGCGGCTATTTATAGAGGACAGCGCTCGTTACGCGTTTCGCGAACGTTTGTGTGTGTGTGTGTGTGTGTGTGTGTGTGTGCGGTGTCCGGTGCGCACATACGCGTACGCGAGGAACGGTCGCGGTCAGCGGCGTGCCAAGCCGCGCGACGGGCCCCGCGGGAGTGACGTAACCCGAAAAACCGATTTCATGCCAATTCGTTTTATTTTCGACTTTCCCACCGATAATCATTTTCACCTTTCCGCTTCGGTGATTTTGTTTTAATCGAGTTTATTCGAACGGAGGTATATCTTTCGAACGCGAATCGATTTTTTGGGGTGAAACTCTGTTGGAATTTCGAATCGATGGTAGTTTTTGATAATATGAGGAGATCCTTCGAAGAATGTTTGGACGATTTGGGTCCTCCAGGATTTCTTACAGGAACTATTTTTGCTCGAAGGTTTTCGTAGGTGAAGACATCGGATTTATTTCAATCTCGTTGACGAGTGATTTTGCACTACCAGTTGATAATAATAATTCGTCCGGCATCGGCTGCCAATGGGAAAGTATCTCCCTCTTTCTCTATCCCGCTCGGCCGGTTCTCTCGGGTTGTTGGCATCGAGAGCGAACCACTTCGACTCGGCACGGTCTCTCTCTCTCTCTCTCTCCGGTCGGTTCTCATCGTTCGCGTCCGCGGAAATCCCAATTTCCCGGAAACGCCTCGCCGTGGAAGGACGAACGAGCGCGGGGGTGTTTTTACATCAGCGGGAACGCATCCAAGGACACGAGCCGCGAGTTGGCCAACTAACAGACTTCCGCTTTCGCGAGTTCGCAACTTTTGACAGGACCGCCCTAATTTACTCGGAAAAGTGTCTCGCGAATTTTTCCCAATTTTCATCCGCGATGATTTCGATTTTCACATCACACACTGAAAATAAAAATTTGTTGGATTTACTTAATATTTATTTAAATTATGTTCAAACAAATGTCTTGTAGAACTAAATACCTATTTGTTTTTAAAAGTACTAATTTTATTTTAATAATTCATTTCGTAAATTTTTATTTTCGGTGTAGTCATTTCTTAACATTAGATTTACTTGTTTGCAATAAATTTTACATTGAAAGGAGTCAAGGGAATGATAGTAGTTAAATTGATATCAAACGATGCCTAATTTTCATTCTGATCATAAAACAAAAATTAGGGCAGCAGTACAGCGGTATTTGTAAAATTCTGATTCGTTGTCAAAAAAACCACCTGGATTTCTCAAAACGAGTGCAGTAGTCGTCGTTCGGATGCGACATACGAGAGCACAGGCGGGTTAATGTCACGCTCGTTGGAACCGGAGAAGCGTGCATAAAGAACGAGAGAAGAGAGCGAGAGAGAGAGAGAGAGAGAGAGAGAGAAAGCTAGAGGTGGCATGAGCTCACATGGGTAAGCAGGAAAACGCATACAGGCGAATTCGCGACGGGCTCGTAACTAGCTTCTAATTTCACGCGCGTCGTACGCCGTAAATAATGCCGGTGGGGAATCATGCGCGACGCGACGCGTCACTGCCTCTCTCTCTCTCTCTCTCTCTCTCTCTCTCTCTCTCTCTCTCTCTCGTTTGCGGTTTCGAGTCGTGCGAAAATTGTCTCGCATGCGCGAAAACGGATGACACGCGCGGATGCCAGCGCGTTAGCGTTAGACGGAAGTGCCTCGCGAGACAAATGTCAAGTTTAAACGAACACCCTCCCCTCCCCCGGTGTGTGCGAAATGGAAGTGGGCGTAGAGAGACGAAAAAAGTCCCTCGCCCGCGTCACTTCCTCGTGATTTCTCTAGAATTTTCCCCACGTTTTTTCTATTTTTCCTGTTTTTCTCCATTCAATTTTTTTTTTCTCCCTCTCCCGTCTATTTTTAGCCGAAGACGCGCCAAATGCCCCGGCTAATTTTGGCGACTCGACAGGATCGATTTTTCCGCGTACCCTCGACGAGGATTTATTTATAAAGTAATGCATCCATTATCCCGATGCGATGTATATGCGCCGGCTATAATACACACACCGGCCCGATGATACCCGAGAGAGGTCGTGTGGGCAGACGGTTTAATTGAAGGATCTCCCGTCTCTCGCTCGCCCTTTCCTTCGACGAAATACGACGTCTTTTGTACGTGTCACCTTATATTTTAATTGCGACGTCAGCGACAGCCCTTTTTTTTCTCGAACGCACAAAGAGAAATTCACGGTGACTCATCCGCGACCGGCTAATCCGGTTAGTCCGTCGAAAAAAAAAAAAATTTACATTCTCATTTAAGGCCACTGTAATGAAAACTCTGCTAATCACCCGAGAAATCCCCGGAGCTCTTATCTCCCTCGTACTCGCGAATTTTCGCTATTTTTTCACGGACGGAACGAAACGAGAAGGGGAGGGGGAAGAGCGAAAGAAGAAATTTCGCAAATTATCGCTACTACGTGGGCTGCAGTGCACCGCTCCCGGAAACTCTCTTATCTCATTCCCCTCCTTCACACTCACCCACTTGGGCCCTTTGTCTCATCCGAGAGAGGCTTTCGATTCACCGAAACCGTTCGTAATCGCTTCGCGATTCGCCTCCTCGCCCCTCGCAGTTACGGCTCTCGATTACGGTTATCTAACCCCTTCCCGCCTCCTCCCACTCTTCGCGCGAAATGCAACGAATCAGCAGATACCGAGTATTTTTGAAGATTCATCCCTGAACTCGTATAGAGACTGAAAATTCAAAGTCTTCCCTCAACAACAACAATGTTGAAATATTTCTGAGTAAATATTGAATCTACAAAATTTTATAAAAACTCTGTAGTGCTTCGTGCTCAACTCGTACTTCTCATTAATAAAATTCAATTCTCTCACTCCCTCTACAAATCCCACCCTTTACGGCAGCTTTCTCAAATCTCCAAGCTTCTTCAATAAATTACAGAACTTTTCCTATCCCCGATCGTTCATTCGTGCTAACAACCACCGTGACTGTCGACAATAGCGACTCTTTTTCTATTCTCTGGCAAAAAGAAGGAGAGGCGAGCAATCACGGGACCGGGCGCCGAAAATAGTCTCAAGGTCAGCCGCTCTGCGTTCCCACCCCCGAGCCCCCATGAAGCGATCCGTCAACCCTTAAAGCCGGCGCGCTATCGATCCATCGGATTCGCCCCGAGACGCGCGTTTCGGGCTCACGCACACGAGGGACTCGCGCAATAACGAAAAAATTGCGTTCGCACCGATCCGATATTTTTAAAACGCCGGGTTCTTCGTTTCCGTCTCGTTGCGTACACGCGGCGCGAGCGAGAGGGCACGTCTGCCGCGCACGTGAGAATTTCACGCCTCGCCGGACAACGTAGACGACAAAACCTCGAAAAAGGAGGAAAAAAAAAAGAGAAGAACCTTTCTCTCTTTTTTCTCTCGCTGTTATTTTCGCCACCTCGTAGCTCCTTTTTTTCTCGCTCTCCGGCAATATTTATAATATTTTATTATTTATCCGGCCCCGAAGGTGCGCGCGAGGCGCTTTTTTCGCTCGTCGTCGGGAGCCAGTTTTAGAACGTCTTTATTGCCGACGGGCGATTATAAATACCCGTACGCGGTAAATAGCGGTGCCGATAAAAGCCCCCGTGTATCGGTACGTACACGGACGCGGGGTGATAGCGCGTGAGAGGTGGGCTTTTATTTCCGTGCTCCTTTTTTCGATTTCGCTCTTTTATCGATCCTACGAGGGGAGAGAGAGAGAGAGAGAGTCCATTAATACGGCGGAAAATTGGCGAGGAACCCGCGCTCGCTTCACCATCGAGTCTCGTTTGCACCCGCGTATTACGGGTCCCGTCATTTCCAGCTATTTATAGAACGCCGCTCGATATGATGTACCCGATGTTATTTTTAGCGGCTCACCTAGGCTCCGGCGCCCTTTTTGCACCCCCCTTCCCCTTCTGCCCCCTCGGGGCTCGCGAGACGGGTGACTTGCGCGCGCGCGCCACTCCGTCGGGGGTGGATAAGCCGCTCGACGGCGTACAACACGGGCGTAGCCGGCCCGGGATACCCCGAGCTTCCCAACCGATCTCCTCGAAAATTCTCTTTTCGTTGCAAAACGCATCTTACATTAGTGCAGATTTTAGGTCGTAAAGTTGAACTTTGCACTGGCAAAAAATGTTGAACCAATCAAATATGCATTCGTATACCACCGGGAAAATATTTTGACGATTTGATGAAATGATCGTTCGGTTTGACAAAATAATCGTTAAAAAAATCCAACAAATTTTTCATTCAAAAGTAAATTGTGTATCAAAATAGGTGATTGTAGGCAAGTTTGAGTTGCGATATCCTGTAAACACCGTCTAAGAAAACTCGGTTAATCAACCCCTTCCCGTGCTTTTCTCGTAAAAAAAATTTCGTCTATAAAAATCGCGGCAAAAAGGGGATCGGCCGAAGTCGGAAGAGGAGAGATAGAGACAGCCGCGTGAAAAAAAAACGTGCGAGTAGACGGACAGACGGATGGACGCGTTCTCGGCATGAGGTCGTTCCCGTGAGTGTATAAATATGCGCCCTTAAAGAACGACGCGCGCACTCCGTTCCAGTTTTACGAAACGAGCTCGAAAAGAAAAGACAGCGGAGAGGGGGGGAGAGAATTTTTCTAGGAAGAGTCGATTCGCGAGTCGGCCCTCGCCGCGGGATGAGGAGAGGGAGAAGTTGAGGGTAATAATAATAACCAGTACAGGGTGGCAATTATAAAAAAAAAAAGAAACGAAAATTGCGGTCGATCTCGAAATAAAACGGTATCGACGTTACGTTTATAGAAAGGCGCTCTTTCTTTCTCGCTCTTCCACTCATCCCGAATTATCGATCGGGCTTTATTTTTAAATCCCCCCGTTTTCCTTTTATCTCATCCCTTGGGGATGAAAATTGTGAATTTTTTTCGTCAGGGTATCATCGAGAGAGGGAGCAGTTTGAAATGGCGCGCTCATCAATTACGCATACTCGACCTCCCGTTCGCGTTTCGAGCTCCGCTTTTCAGCTCGGATTCTTATAATTCGCGGGAAAATTCGATGTGGAATGGTTTCCGGTTTACGCGCGTCGATAGTCGCGACAAGTGAAAAATGCGACAACATTTTGACGGTAACCAGATGCTCCGGGAAATATCTGGGAGGGGAATTTTTGTCTCCTTTTTTTTTTTTAGAATCGAAGAGATACCGTAAATCGGGCCGCAATCGGGAGCTTCATTCATCGTTCGCGCGGGAAAGATAAGAGTCGTACCGGGGGCCGACTTAGCGACGGGTATGGACGATAAAAATGCTTACGAGGCTGCGAGGAGGGGGATCACTTCGCGCGTGTATGAGTTTGTGTGTAGGCGGGCCACTCATCGTCTTTTATACCGCGCTTATAGTACGAAAATAGTGACCGGCTCGTTCGAAAATACCGAACTCCAAAAATACGGACGAAAATAAACGTCCACACGTGTAAAAACACGCATTAATATTCGCCGTGTTTCATACCATTTAAGTTATATATAAATATATTTATACATATACGGGGTGTTCGCGAATGATAGCCGATGCTCCACTCTTGATTTATTCGGATCGTTCGAATGTTTTATAAATTTATTTCGTTGCTTTTATGAAAAGATTTGTCAATAAAATTGTTATCAATCAATTTGAATAGATTTTAATAAATAATTTTATACTATTACTGACTCTGACTAATGTGAACTTTTCAAATTAAATTTTTTTTTATCGTAAAGTACGGCCAGTTTCAAGTTCAACTCAAAAACCTTTCGAGACACCTTGTATATGTTTACGAATGCGTATTGCTGTACGTGCACAGTATTCACGATAAAAGAGACAAAGAAGATCGTAGAGTCGGCGGGAAAAAAAATTGTCAAAGAAGTTCTCCAAGAAAAGGAGAGAAGAGCCGGTGGAATTTCGTAAGCGGTGTGGCGGATTCGAGGGAGAAAAAGCGCGGCCAAAAGTGGGCACTCTCGTGGGAAGAAAGCGGATGTTAACCCTTTAACTATGTCGAGTTCTCGTCGAGAAAATTTTGCGCGAGAAATTCTACCAGAACCGGAAGCGCGGTTTATTTCGTCGCTATTAATACCGTAAATAGGACCAAATTGCTCCAATTTAGTAAGTTAATAATAGAAAAGTTGGAACTTTTTCTCTCTCTCTTTCCACTCAAGTAAATTAATAGCCTGAGTTTTATTGTTCAAAAAATATTCAACAATAGTAAAATTTAATAGTACTAGTAACTGACAATAATTTCTGTATGTACTATTATTTTTTAGTATGAAAAAGTAACTTTTACTGTATCATTTTAAAGTGTAAATTCACTATAAATTCCGTTGATTAGACTATATCGCGATTCACAGATCGACATAGTCGGACCCGTCAAATTTCTCTGGGTGCATAAGACGAAATTTTATAATCGCGAAAACGGAACAGATCCTCGGTATAATCCGCCGAGATTTTCGCGAAGTTTACAATCCAGAATCATGCGAACCGGAACACTAAATATCGCTTAAAACGTTGAGAATCTCGACCAAGGAGAACGATCTAATCCAGGAGACCGTCGAGACGTTCCACAAAGTAGGATTAACGAAATTTATTTTCATTCTCGATTCTCGTTATTCGGGTACGCGTTTGTTTCGTTGTTTTCCTCAATTTCGCGCGATTTTCGTTCGGTAGGTGGAATTTCCGTCGGTGCCTTAGAAGTTTACACCGTTGCGAGCCGGGTTACGTATCTAGGCCAGCGAGGGTCAGTTTTCCCCTGCTACAGCGCGGTCGGATCCAGATTGGGTTAGCCCGGCGACCCATCCCCGGGGATATATTTTCTACAACTTATTTATAACAATTCATAACTTGGTTCACATTTTTCGTAATAACATTATTTCGTATTTTCTTTCTAATATTATACCATATAATCATGTAATACTATTAAAACCAAAATAGATGAAAAATTGAACAATCGACACTTTCATTTTATCTATGTATAATTTTATTTTAGGGATAAAATTTATATAGAATTCAACTTCAATGTCCTTTCGTTCGCCATTTCCCGACTGAAATATATGGAAAACTCAACCTCGATTTTCTCTAGCGGGGGAAAAACATTTTTCTCCACTCCCATTTTAAAGCGACTAAAAACGCCAACGGTTATTTATACGAAAATCGGAAAAATCTGCAAGCAGGAGTGGGCCGGACGAGAGGATTTTTATATTTGGCGTTGTACTCGATCTCCGATTCGATTAATAATAAACCAAACGAGAGAGCTGATCCCGAGGCGTTAAAAATAAACGCGTGGGGTTTCTCAGGTTCTTATCGGCGAGCTCATTGAAAATCTCGCTAGAATTGAAATTGTACGCGCGCGAGCGTATCTATAAGTATACAATTATTAACGCGATACCGGTCTCGACTTCTAGTAAACACGATCCGTTCGCCACCGACGGTATAAATAAATCGACAAGTAATCCTAATCGAAGCTATTTTATCGCGCCCCTCGAATCGATTCGCGCTTTTTGTTATTCGCTCGAAAATTTTGCAACGAGTTGATACAAATACTGGACGAGGATTTCCTTCCTCGTTTCGAGTTATCGCGGATACATGGGCTTGATTTACGATTACTATTATACGCGGCGTTCTCGTATGTCGCAAGAGAAGCCAGCGAGTATTGTGCTCCGTTGTCTGGCGCGTTGTCACCTAAGCATGGGTGTCATTGTAATTCGTAATTCTACGCCCACTTTCTGTCCTACGGAGACTGCCAGTGACATATCAAGGAATCGATTTTCAGGACCAACGATTTATATCGTACAGACTTGTATAAACGATTAAAAATTTTTCGAACGAACTTCCTAATAAATAAATAATTAATAAATTGCATATCTTACATATTATGATGATTATTTATTTATTATTAAAAAAATGCAATTTTTAAAAACTCACATTGTTGATTACTGCTGCTGTTGTCGATTACTGTTCATTGCTGAAAGTTTTCCAAGGTGTGTCAGTTCATTCTGAACGAGTCAAGAGAATAACATTCAATCTGCAAAATAATAATAATTCAAATAATATATATTTAACAGTAACAATATTATTTTTATTATTTAAAAAAATGAAATGTTTAAAAACTCACAGGAAATTGTTGACTACTGTTACTATTGCTGACTGTTGGTTGTTATCCAAACTATAACTGTTCATTCTGAACGTGCCAACGGAATAAAATTCAATCTGCAAAAAGGAACAAAACATGATTTAATTTTTGATCCTGGCAGTAACCAAGCTGATTCGACGGTATTTCCTTACATACCACGCAAACTGGCTCCCTGATACTACACGTGAATGGCAAGGAGAGAGAGAGACAGAGAGAGAAGAAAAAGAAAGAGAAATAGACGAGAGAGTGAGTATAGAATCCTGGCGCCGGAGTGCCAGCGGCGCCGTATTCTGAGTCATAATACGACGATGCCGACACCCGGACAGATAAAACGGAAACGTGGATGGATATATATATAAGCGTCTGGAGGGAGTGAAAGAGAGATAAAACAGAAAAAAGTTGTATCGAAAGGAGCGGATTTGATTTTTATCGTTCGTGTATTTCGCGATAAAACGATTATAAAGTGAAATTCGATCGATACGAGAATTGCCTTGGAATATTTCGTGACTGCAGCATCGACGATTGATCTCGGAAATTCTTATCGTCGAGTGCTATCGATTCGATATTTCGGTTTGTGTTTACGTTGGAAACGCGAAAAGAAAAAAGTCATTAAAAGGTTTTGTAAAATTATCGCGGTACTCGAGTAAACTGCTTACATTTTCGACGACAGCGGAGGGATTCAGAGTTGACAGCTGAAGACAGATGAGCAGCAAATATCACCTCCAACTTGTAACGAATTTGTTTCTTTCTCTCCCAAGAATCATTTCTACTCACCTGCAATATTTATCAAAATATAATTAATGGCTAAAATTTCCACTATCAAGTTCTAATGTTCAGGACAGGTTATTTCACGAGGAAAATGAAAAATAAACTCAATAATGAGCCTCCAGTAATTCAACCAACCTTTCTACGCACGATGCAAAAAACTGCTTGGCATACGTCCTTGGCCAATTTATGCAACAATCCATTTGTAATTAATTTCTTTTTTTTCCCAGTTTCATAAAACGAACTGAAAAATTTACAAGTAGTTGATAACAGTAACTAAACATTACCGATATTTTTACTTACTTTTTAATTCCGTTTAGTTCTCTTTTTCCTGTTTCGTGCGAATGAATTTTGCACTACGACTGAAAATTCCCGAGGGAGCGGGAGAGAGAGATAGAGAGAGTGACCCCGCACGAGTAAAACGTCAATCAATTCCTCGTTAGAGGTTCCCCTATCCGGCTCGTTCTCCGTTGGAGGGTCGGTTAACAGGTTGCAAAGTGAGCCGAGAGTGAGCGAGAGACGGAGAGAATGATTCCAACGTCGAGTCGTAAAGTGAAAAGGGGGAACGATCGATCTATTTATAGACGCAGGTTCCTTCGTTTTTTTTCGTGCCACCTTTTTCCTGCGGGGAGTTATCCAGATAACGAGAGGGGTGGAACTTGTATCTCTCTCCTGAAATGAAAAAAAAGTAAATTGCTTGGAAGAAAAAAATTTGAATACGTTTTTATTTTAGCGGGAATTTCTCGTAGGGCTGTCATTGAGTGCCACATCGTACAGGGCATCAGAAAAGAACCGAGAGCGTGAATTCGGAAAGCAATAAACGCGAGCGGTGGTCACATAGACAGAACCGCGACGAAATCGCGCAATGGGTGTATCACGATGAAAAATTCTCCCGCTCTATATCTGTATACACGTACTAGTATACGTGTGAAGGACGAGCACAATGACAACGACGCCAGGGGTTGGGGGAGGATCTGAAAGCTCGGAAACATTTCCAATAACAAACCGATGCGAGCGGGAAAAAATTTCCCGGAACGACGAGTTGATTGCAAATTAAAAAAAAAAGAGAGAGAAATATCTATCGAAAGTGGGTTAACGGGTTGGACAGGGGTGAGAGAAAAAAGTCTGAAATAGAGCACGAGAATCGAAATCGAGATGGAAAAAAATCTTTTCGCAAGGGAGATGCTGGAAAAGCAACTCGAGGGGGTGGAGAGGGGTGATTAAAAATAAACTCGACGACGGAGAAGGCTACTCTAGCTGACCTTTCGCGTAAACTATCCCCGTCGACATCGCGCGAGCCACCGTTCTGCCATTAGGCTAGGTTATCGGTTCTCTCTCTCTCTCTCTCTCTCTTACCACCCTTCTCTCTCTCATTCTCGCAGGGTATACACACATCGCGTATAACCGGGAATCTGGGTTATGTTTACTGCCCCCACCTACGCATGCACACCGTTCCACGGATCGATCGACGACAACGGGGCGGTGCCAATAGAAAAAGTTGTAGAAAAATTATGAAAAACGATCTAATGCGTTTTTCCAGAGACAACTCGGGTCGAGAGGATCTACCGAAGACCAGAAATTTTATTCCATTCGTTCGTATTTTTTGAATAACAGATAAATTCAGATCGAAAGAGTTGTTTTTTACTTCGATGTTCAATTTATCGTCCCGCGCCATACTCGGAAAAATTTTTCATGAATTTTTGCTTTTGGGGTATTTTGGTTCGAATTCACTGAGTAATCAGATTATGTGATCATTTCGTTGTATACTAATTTGATAGTGAAGTTGAACTAATTGTTGTTTTCTCAGTGTATGAATGGAAACTCACGAAAACAAGAGAAAAAATTGGTTTGTCAAACTAAAATTCAGTCGAACAAATTTACAAGTACTAAGCAATTTTTTTTCGCAAAATATTTGTTTCGCCAACATCGAGCAAACTTTTTTTTCCGTGCGTGTACTAGACGCGAAAATTAGAGAGGACTATTCTGCTCCGAATTTCGCGAGCAATTTCATTATTTGAAACAATTCGGGTGATTCTGGGACACTGCACGCAGTGACAGAGTTTACGAAACAAAGGGGGTGCGGATGTTGCGTGGCTCGAAAACGAGAGAGCGAGAGAGGAGAGAGATTCATATAGCTCGAATCTATTCAAGAACCGTCTTTGGTGGGCTGCCAAATCTATTTTCTCGGGCGAAGGCGGGTTCGCATTGTGCACGCGCTAATTTGGTTTAACCGAGTGCCGGCGAGTTTTTTTTTCGGATTCCCGTTATCGTTCCCAGCACATCGTCGAGCGAATCTCGCGGTTCTCGAACGAGACCCGACTCGATAAACCTCGTTGCGCATCCAGCCGTCTCGAAACTATCCCTCCGAGTTTCGAATTGACTTCTCATCATTTTGTAGCTTCTATGTATATTCGATTCGACGAATTCTTGAAATACTTCCACGGGAATTTGGGAATGCAATTCCGAAATAGAGCTTATTGACCTGAAACGAAAATGCACTATTAGAAAATTTTGAAATTCAAGATAATCAGTTGTTTATGTTGTAAATAATTATAAAAGTTATAAAAGTTTCAAATTGCCTTTTCTCACTGTATAATTCGAAATTAAAAATTCTCGTCGAGCCGATAAAAACAATTTCGCGTGATCTAGCCGAGCTTCTCGTCCCGTCCAACTTCCTTCAGCACGGGCTTTATGAACTCGTCGGGAGATCGTAAATTAACGTAACTCGCGGGTGTAACATCGTCAGGCTGGCTGGACACTTACGAAAATAAAAGCGGAGTATATGAACGGCGTAATTCATGCGTGACAGGAGCACCCATCGAGTTTTTGGCAGAGAACTAACCGGCCTCTGCACTTTCTCTCTCTCTCTCTCTCTCTTTACTCGTCCAACAAACATGCGGCTCTCTGTATGCCAACAGAAAATTTTTGGTCAGTCCAACATCGCGGAATGTGTCCATTCGCATCTGCATGTAAAATACTAGCGCGTGTGTCAGCTGATTGACGGACCGAGATCTGTTTGCCAGCCGCTCGAATTACGTAATTTTTGCAATTTTGGGCCACCCAGAGTACGCTTAAAAAATTTGCCTACAAGCCGAAAAGTAATGACCCAGAATAGAACCGTTCGTGAATATTCATGAATTCACACCTCGAGTTCTCGTTCTCCGATTTGGATCCTCTCGTGTAGCGATGCCTCGTTTACTAATAAAGATGACCTGAAATAGAGATAGCTGTATATTGTTTCAGTTCGTTTCTGTAATAATTCTCAACTTGATCTCTGTCAAAACTTACTTTGATCAAATATGTAGGGTAATCAAACATCTCATCCTGATTCTTCCAAATTGGACCCTCAGAGGGCATTTTTCCTGCAAAACACAAATTCATTAGAAAATTATGAATATAAACTGCTACTAACAGTAATTATTTTTGATGTCAAATTATTATTTATAACGTTATTATTGTTGATTTGCAAAATTTCGATAGCCATCGTTGGGTAGGAAAAAAATCGAGTGGAAGAGGGCAGCGCGTGCACACGTCTGTAATCGGCGAGGTCGAGATATCAACCCGGTTGACCTTGACCTTTCCCTACTTTTGCAGCCTCGAGCGTGGTGAAAAGCGCACGCGGAGAGAGAGAGAGAGAGAGAGAGGCGAGAGGAGAGGGCTGTACTTTCGCTCGATCTAATTCGTTTCTCTCTCGCGTGCGGCTCTCTTTTCCACGTCGCGCACGTGGCTTGTGTAATTCGCAATTTCACCCCCTTTTGACCCGGTGACCCCGAAAGGAAAAAAAAATTATTCGATTCGACGATTTTAGACCCGAGCGATGAAAAGTCAAAATTTACATATCACCTCGAACCGCTCGGATTGGAAAAAAGTTTTAATCGGCATTTAAAAGCTCCGCGGTCGAATTTCTACGCTAGGAATTTTCAGACGGTAAAAAAAAAGGAGAATAATCGGGCGATTTTTGGAAAATTGAGAAATTATACCGACGCGAGCGGTGAAATAAATCGACGAGGAGGGGAGGTGAATGGTAACGGCAAGGGTGGTGCGTAGCGCGAGGTTCGAAACGAGAGTGCCGTATAAATAGAAGCGGTCAATGCTGCTATGGGAACACCGCGAACGCGAGGGAGCGAAAAGAGAGAAAGAAAAGGTTGGATTGGGTGATAATCGCGAGTGGAAATATTCGCTCGTAATTCTCGTCCGTGACGAGCAAAAAACAGGAGCGAGAGAGGAAAAATTCTCGAGCCTCCTCCTCTCGCCGTCACGCTAAATATAAAGCCGGGCTTTATTGACTGGAATGGCGATTCGCGAATCACGCGATATCGCGCTCGACGGTTTCGCGATACGACTATTTTAAGTTCTCAGTTGTCCCTGAAGCCCGTTACTTTTTTTCCGAAAATTGTTTATCCGCCTGCGAAGTTTGGGGTAGGTCGGGCCATACAGCCGTCGTTCTACTGCAGAGCTCGAGAAAAACTGTTTTTATGTAAAATTCACTCTTCAAGTCTTCACCGATTCGTAAGAACGATCCTTTAACTCTCGTAGAACGTCGAACTCTTAAAATATAAATAATTTTAGCGAATAATCGATCTCGTAAAGCGCACGGAATAAGAACGACCTCGTGAATTATTCGATGTCGTTATTCCGTTCTGAAATGATTCGGAAAAATTTTATTTCGAGATTTTTTTTAAACCTCGTGAAAAATTCAGGAGCCGTGGGTAACCAGAACGCTAAACGAAATCAGCTCTCGCCCCCTGTAAATAATGTAATCCGACTCATGGACTGACACCTGCCGGAAAATTGATTATTTAATTGACAACGGCGTTTCCAAAGCCGCACGGGAAAAGTGAGGCGAGAGGGAGGGAGGAGCGATGCAAAAATAGACGTCGGAGTAGACGCGTGTATATTAAAATCCGCAGCGATAATCCGATTTGCGAGAATCGATAAGTCTATCCGAGTCAAAATTTCAATTCCTAGGCTCGATATAGCACCTCGATATTGTTGCTCTAAAATTTATTTTTAACTGAAATAACGAATTCAAATCGTGCTCAGAATAAAAATTTTTTTGAAAATTGAGAAATAAATATTTTGTTCGATAAAATAAATTATTACTTGGTAAGAAATATTGTTTCGAATAAAATAATTCAAACAAATATTTGGTTGAATTTACTTGATATTTATTTGTGATTGAATTTGAATGTATGCAAATAAATATTGAGTAAATTCAACAAACTTTTGTTTTTAGTGTACAATTTGAAATTAGGGCTCATTTTCTGAATTTGGTGATTAAAAGATCGTGGAAAAGTTCAGGGTGATGTTTGATGATTACGAGCGTGATCACTGACGAGAACGAGTAAAGAATTTCACCCTCGTAATCGTTAGATAATTATCGGAATTATTGGGTAACAACGTAACAAGTATCTCATAAGAGAACATCGAGCTTCCATAAATATAACCGAACTCGAACTCGATGACGATCTAACTCGAGCCTTGTTACGTGAAACACTCGCGATCGAATTATTCGCGGGGCGAATCCTTTCACGCGAGTCACCCGAGACGTAATTCAATGTTCATTATTTTTGAAACTGTATTCGAATCTGTTTCGATTCTATTTTCAGACCCTGTATCGAAAACAAAATCGAATAATTAAAGAAAATTTTAACGCAAAAAATAATAAACATAAATTTATTTAAAATTACACCAGATTTTACGAATTAAAAATGAAGCTTCAGAGAATAACATCGATCGGTGTGTTTGAACAAACACTTTTCGATGCGACGAATTGATTTTTTTAATTTCGACCTCGGTTGAAAATCGAGAACTCCAAAGAACTACACTTGGAGATAGAGGCATTAAATTCCAGTGGTTCAAAAAAGAAAAATCGATACGCATGCATCATTCGCGATTTTATTAATAAAACTCGGTAACCGATTAATCGAGCGCCCGATGAAAAAAATGAAACCGCGCACCGGCGAAATCAACACGTGAACGTCAGAATCGATAATCGATGTTATTCCTCTTTTATTATTGCACGTCCCACCCCGAAGCTCGCGACGAGTATCGAGCGAATTTATATTTGGTATCCTCTTTCACTCGAGAGCATCGCGTTAATTCGGATAATCAGACCCGAGTACTCGACGAAAAAAAAAAAGAATAATAAAAGAATCCACTCGAAACGATCGTGAAATTTTCAGCAGGGGAGAGATTAAATCCTCGACGTTACCGATTTTTTCGAGCTCTGATTCGATAATGGAAGGGGTAAGAGGGGGGAGGGGGGGGGGTGTAATTCGGAATTAACCGGAATGTCGCGTCGTTGAGTAATCGGGACGAGAATAGGATTCAGGATCGGGAGGAGTGGGGAGGGCTTCGGAAGGATAAGGGGGACGTTACGAGCGTTAAACTCGACAGCGAACGAAATTAAATCCCGGAAAAGCGTTGCGTCGTACCGAAATCGCGTTATGAACGGCGTGGAACCATCAGAATCTGGTTAAAGATTCACCACGTCTCGCGGCACCGCGATGAATTCCGAGCGGGAACTAAAAAACAAAGCTGGTCGTGAAATTTTAAGCCACCTTTTTTTTCGACTTTGCGGTCATTTTTTTTTCTTATCGAGACAGAACGAGGATTTAACCGAATTCGAAATTTATCGAGCTCCAGCTCGGCTGTGGGGCTAAAAATTGCAATTTTGGTAAAATTTAAATGTACGTGATAAAAAATAATCAGTCGAAAATTTCTGTATTGAATTCAAATCGATACAACAAACAGCTGATAAAAGTTGCATGAAAATTTAAATATAATAAAAGGTCGATTTAAATTTCATGTTTACACGAGACTCATTTGAATTTTAAAATGCGACGCTGGGACGTGTTTTTTTAAATTCTTGAGTAATATTTCGATAAGAGAGAAATTTCAAAACTCTTCTAGGGGAAGGGTGAGAAAAAGAAGTCGAGGAGTCGGACGTGCGAAATTGGCGAGCTTAATTGACGGTATATACGTCGGGTATAATAATCGCCACTCGAGTTGTGACTCTAACGAGGCGCCGGAGAGAATTTTTCCGATCTGTCGTATTTCTCTCGCTCTCGTTCGCTTTTTTTCCTCTCGTTCGTCGATGCAAAAATAGAAACATCGGCGATAACGAGCGGAAAAGAGCCGTGGAGCTGCATCGAGGATGAATTTGAGACGAAAAATTGCGCGTTCCATCTCCATCCCATTTTTTTTTTTTTTTTTATCTCGGGCGGATAAATCAGTTCGCGAGTTGCATCGCTTCGACTCCCCGATCGTTCCGATAAATCGCGCATTAGTCGCGCCGGATAATCGCGTTTACTTTCGATGACACAGGTGCACGATAAAACCGATAAGGAGCGTAATTAATACGAGAATTCCGAGATGGGACGTCAATTGTATCCAAAAATTGTCCTTCGCGAATTTTATTTGCGAATCTATCAAGGAGAGGATCGAGAATTCGAAATTACAAAACAAGTACATTTTGAACCTTTTATTTCTGAACAAAAAAGATTGTTTACAAAAGCTTTCGTTTCGAACGAAATTCTCTAACACAAAAGAAGCTTTCGCAATCAATCAAATCGAAATGGCAAAGCGCGCGATCCGAACACGTCTGACACGTGCATGGCTGATTTTCCGAGTATTTGGCCTGTTCGTGTGAGCGAGAGCCAAGTTTAGACTTCTGTCGCTGAAAAGGCTTCCCTCTCTCTCTCTCTCCTAGTTCTACGGCTTTGTGGGATGAAAAAAAGGGGTGCATCTCGCGGACAGTCCCTGTCGCCCTTTGCCCCCTCGATACGTCCCTCTATTTTCGCTCACGCGAGCTTAATACCAAGAGGCGTACATAACCGAAAGTCCGTGAGTGCTATTAATAAAACGGTGCGAAAATACACAGCTAAAGCGCATCTCTCTCTCTCTCTCTCTCTCTCCTTTTCATTGTAAAAAACTTGCGTAACGAAACGTTTTGCTCGGTTGTGCAATGTAATCCGCGATAACCGGAGCGCTTCGTAACGCTCTTGCCCTCTGTAACTCGTCTTACGACGTCGTCCACGCGAGCGAGAGAGAGACGGAGGGAATAATAGGCACGTAACGCATCTTCATCGATTCACCGCGTGCCGATCTCGTGTCCCGTTCCCGCTTGATTTTTTCACTCCGGTCGAATTCGACGCACAGCTATCCGGCTGGGAAGTGCGCAATTTGCTCTACACGCGTGCTGATGTTTATATGTTCTTCTCTCTCTCTCTCTCTCTCTCTCTCTCTCTCTCACTCTCTCTCTCTCTCTCTCTTCTCGGGGTGATATAGAGCTCGTACAGCTCGTACGATATACTGGAACGCGAATACACCTCTGCGCTTCTAATTATAGAACATCGACGCGCGAACACGCGCGCCGTATGCACTCTGCACTCCGTGCCGCATAGTGGGTGCAGCTCGCGACGCGGTCGTAAATTTTCCTTGTCTTCCATCTACACATCAACCCCCTCTAGCGCTCCGCTTCTTTCACAGCCGGACGAGACTGCAGCTGACCCATGAGAATCTTCAAACGAGTTTTTTCTGGTTGAAGTTGCATGAAGTTTTCTTGATCACAATTTTTCCTGGTTCAATTCACTGCCATCACTCAATCCGACTTGTTACGATTGATATTATGAGTTGAAAAAGTCAAAGTTCCAATTGACTTGAATACATAAGTTATAACGAATAAAAATTTTTTCTCACAATATAAATGTAAATTATTAAATAACGAGGTATTATGGTATGATATGATTACACAAACGATGTGATCATCTGACCAGTAATTATCCAAACTACAGACAAAAAAATGTATAAGAATTTCAGTTATCTTAAGACTATTTTTATTACCAACCGAATCGCAACAATAAATATATCCATCACAAATAGCGAAAATTGTATCTAAAATCATGTCTATTTGAGTCATATTTATACAAAGAAAACCATAATTCAGTAATATATATGCGCTATAACGAATGCGTTGCAGTATGATATAGTGATATATAACGTAATATATCCATTTTTCAATCAAGTGAATCTTTTTCTGAATTCATCTGAAACTAACACTTTGACACATGCCCCAGCTGCTTTGGCGGATTTTCCGCCCCAATGAGAAAACTCAATCTGTCTCAAGCCAGAACCATAATCCTCGAAAGTATACTTCATCTAAAAAAAATTTGCTTGAGAAATGATTTTTCCGTCAGACTACACTTTTTTCTTACCCTGTGCCAAACATCTTCCTTAGGAGTCGAATCAACTTCATCATCATCACCGGAGTCGAGGACGATACCAGGCACAGTTCGATGAAAAAATACAAGGGGGGTGGCTCCCCAATCCTTCGACCCAAAGCGCCAAGCTTGCAATTTTACCACAATCCCATACCAAACCTCCACTTGGTCTAACCAATAATCGCTTATCTATAAATAAAAATGATTTTCAATTAATGATCATTTTCCAAATTTCATAATTACTACTGGGTCAACATTACTTCTATAGGGGGTTGCACGACATCCAAAAATTTGGGGGAGAATCCAGCTTCTATAAGATCTATTACTTGCGTTTTACTATTATCCACTTTACGGAAATTGGCAAAAAAGCAAAATTCTCCCCCCTCAAAAACTGGATCGTCTGGTAAACTTGAAACCCTTTTGACGGACCATGATCCTTCCTCCCGAAGACGCCAATGATCTAAGTCTTCGCTTCCAGAATGATTGACGATGAGATTTTGATTGAATTTTTGTATCGCTGCTATAAAGCAAAGAGACCAGGCAACATTTTCATTGAATGGTAATTCAATTTCCAATTTTTTTGCTGCCTCTATACTCCATAAATTTAAGATTATGTCTTGCCAACGCTTGCAAACTAAATAACAATTAATTAACGATTTCAATCCTACATATCTCAAGATTTCTATCAGTATTTCCTTGGGTAATTTCACCCCATCGAAGGCCAATCCGTTAGCACTGTTCTCATCGAACACCACACGATCGTTCTCCATTATTGGAACTGTAAATCGATTCAGACAATTATAACAAAAAATTTCAAATGTTTAGTAACTCACTAGAAGTGAAGCATACATCACAATATTAACACAGACAAATTGTACGCTTGATCACGTTATGCCACAAGATGCCGCCAAATCAAGGGCTGTAGGATTCCCCCACCAAGGCTCTCAACATTAGACGGTAAGTACGGTATTTGTTTTGTTATTGATCCATTCTCTCTACATTTCTCAAATTATTATATAATTCACGATTCTCGAACGAACGTATAACACAAATAATTATAAAATTTACGATGCGGAATCACGTCTTTACTGAATTTTCATTTCATAAACTTCTTTACCTATGTTCAACAAACTATTTATGGACATTGTTCATTGACATTTGTATACCAAATGTGGTCATCTGATATGAGAAAATGAATAATGGAAAAATCTTTAAATATGGAATACTGTTATACTCTTCCAAAAATAAAATTGTATTTAGATTAATTTAATAATATATGATACTAGAATCAAATGATAAATTTTTGTTACAGTTGTATACTTAAAATGTTTCTTTACTAATAATAAAACAACTGCATCCTGTATTGCTGTAAAATTATTGAAACTGTATTATAAATAATTCCTATATAAATTATATTTTCAGAAATCCCGTCTCTTAAATGTATCTGGAACCTTTACTTTGATACAAGCTCCAGCCATTCTAGTAGTAGAGAAACCACCATGACAAATCACAACTTCTCTCACACCGGGCCCATAATCGCTGAAAATATGGCTTATCTAAAAGATATTAGTTTTGATAATTACTTTTATTGAGAGACTGCAGTATTTAATTACCTTTCGCCATTTTTTGTTAAACCTTCCTAGGGTTTTTTTATACACTTCTGCTCTAAATACACGTCTCTTAGCAATCAATTTCATAATTGCCCCATCTTCTTCATCAATTTTCATTAATTTTGCCTCAAATACATAACTATGATCTTTGTCGAGATAATATTCGCTTACCTGAAATAAAATAATGTTCAATCTATAATCATATTTTAAGTTTTATCATTTCTACTGAATTGATATTACTTCTATACGAGGTTGTTCAGAGTCTAAAAATTCTCCAGGAAATCCTGCATCCAAAAGATTTACAGTTTGCTGTTTAAAACACACCTCAGTAATACGAAAGCAACATTTTTTGCCCTCAAAAACATCATCAGCCGGTAAATCTGGGATCCGAGATCCGAAAATATCTGTTTCGATCATCCAGGGATCATTTTGAATTGCCTCTGGATCGTCCCAATGAAGGTATACACCTTCGTATCCAGAATGGTTTTTCACTAAATTCTGCTCGAAATTATCGACGATTTCCATCAAAATCCAACGATCATTCAACATTAATGAATTCTGAAGTCGATCTAGAACATCACAAAACACGCTAACATAAAAACTTATAAAAAATTAACTAAAATAATATTAAAATATTTTTCTAAATATTCAATCAACACAAATAAATCTTTGATTTACTTTATTGAATTTTTTTAATTCACCTGGAGGCGTCAGTCTGATACAAGCTCCAGCGATTCTGGCGTGGCTAGAGCCACCGTGACAAAACCTGATCTCTCTCAAACCTTCCCCGTATCTGTTGAAATCATAATATACCTAAAAGGAATTCGTTTAAATAGCCGCTTCTGTTGTGATACTATAGTATTTTATTACCCTCTTCCATTCTTTATCGGGTATAGTTGAATCAATCTTCGGAACTGATAAATACGAAAATCTGTCACCTGCCCTTTTGACTTTTCCATTCTCGCTATCAACAGATTTTATTAACTCCACTTCGAGCGCATAATCGAATGTTTTCGTTTCGATGTAATATTCACTTATCTATGAATGACAATAACTTTTAATTCAAAATAATTCTTCGAATTTCATAATCACTATTGTATTAAAATTACTTCTATACGAGGTTGTGCAGCATCCAAAAATTCTGGGCTAAATCCTGCTTCTAAAAGGTTTACTATTTGATATTTATAAGTTATAAAGCTATCAGAAATGAAGCAAGATTGTCCATCCTCAAAAACTTCATCATCCGGTAATTTAGGAACCCCATCGCCAAAAACGTCTTTTTCTACCTGCCATGGACCCGATCCAACGGTAAACACCTTGCCATGTTTGTAAGGGTCTTTTTCCTCAATCCAGTGCCTAGTACCGTCGAGTCCGGAAGGATTGATTATTAAATTACGCCCGTAGAGAGATCTATTTCTCTCGATCTCATCTTTATTCTCCATTATTGAAACTATAAATCTATTCTGAAAATTGGTAAATATATTAACAGGTGAAAGCAAAAACAGAAATAAACAAATACGTAAGTTCGTGGTGGTCGTTGGAAAGTCATCAGAAAACGGTATTGGCTGTTATTTTGAAATAGTTGGATGGATAGATTTTAATTGACCAATTGAAATTCAAAATTGGGACTATTGTTCGATAAGATAGCAAAAAAAGATCAAAGCTTGTCGTCATGCAATCCGACTTAATATTATGAATAGTTGATATTGCCAGATTGTTTTACTAATTCCTTTGATTCCTTGATCTCAATTTTTAATTCCCACAATTGTCTGAATCAATAAAATGAAGCTACAAATTAACAATAATTTTAATCATCTTAAAACTAATTTTATTTCCAACTGAATCGCAACAATAAATATAGTTATCACAAGTTGTGAAAATTGTATCTCAAATCATGCCTATTTGAGTCATATTTACATACACAAATAATACCATAATTTAATAATATATATACGTAATATTGAATGCGTTATAGTGTGATATAGTATTAAACATTGATTCATTTTTCTATGAAATGAATTTTTGTTTGAATTCGTCTGAAATCAACACTCTGACGCAAGCTCCAGCCACTCTGGCGGTTTTTCCGGCCCAGCGAGAAAACTCGATCTGTCTCAAGCCAACCCCATAATCCTCAAAAACGTGCTTCACCTAAAAAAATTCGTTCAGATAATGATTTTTTAATTAGACTGCATTTTCTACTTACCTTGCGCCAAAAACCAGTTGAAGGACTCGAAGCATGTGGTCCATCGAAACTATTATGCACTGCTTGATGAAAATCTATAATAGGAGAAGTTCCCAATTCTCTATCGTCGTTGCGCCAGCCCTGCAATTTTACCACAATCGCACACCAAACTTTCGGTTGATCAAACCGATAATCGCTTACCTATAAATTATAATGACTTTCAATCAAAGATAATTATCCAGATTTCATATTTACCACTGAATTAACATTACTTCTATAGGGGGTTGCACAACATCTAAAAATTTCGGGGAAAATCCAGCCTGTATGAGATCAATTATTTGCGTTTTACTATTATTGCTATTAATCAAATTGGCAGAAAAACAAAATCCTCCCCCCTCGAAAACTGGATCATTGGGTAAATCTGTAATTCTCTGGACAGTCCACGAACCATCCTCATGAAATTGCCAATGGTCTAAGTTTTCGCTTCCAGAATGATTGAGCACTAAATTTTTATTGAAATTCTGTCTCGCTATCAAAGAGCAGAGAGACCAGGTCATATTTTCGTTAAATGGCAATTCGACATTCATTTTTTTTGCTGCCCTTTTACTCCATAAGTCCAAGATTATATCTTGCCAACGTTTGCAAACCGAATAACAATTAATTAATGATTTGTCTCCCACATAACTCAAGATTTCTATTAGTATTTCCTTAGGTAATGTCACCCCCTCGAAGGCCAATCCATTAGCACTGTGCTCATCAAAAATCACACGATCGTTCTCCATTATTAGAACTGTAAATTGATGTAGACAATTATAACAAAAAATTACATATATTTAGCAACTCACTAGAGCTGAAGCAAACATCACAATATTAACACAGATAAATTATACGTTGACCACGTTATACCACAAGATGCCGCCAAATCGAGGGCTCTAGGATTCCCCCACCATGACTCTCAACATTAGACGGTAAGTACGGTATTTGTTTTGTTATTGATTCATTCCCTCTATACATTTCTCAAATTGTTATATGACTCACGATTCTCGAATTAATGTATAATACAAATAATTATAAAATTTACGATACGGAATCACGTCTCCACTGATTTTTTATTTTACAAATATTTTTGCTAATGTACAGCAAACCATTTCTGGAACATGTTCATTAACATTTGTACACCAAATGTTGACATCTGATATGAATGATGGAAAGTTTTTTAAATGTGAAATGCTGTTATGTTTTTACAAAAATAAAATTGTATTTAGATTGATTTAATGATATGTGATATTACAACCAAATGATAATATTTTATGGCCATTAGTGTGTACGTAAATTATTTTAACAGAATTACTTTTAACAGAACGATCGCATCATATATTGCTATACAAAATTATTCAAACTGTGCCGTGAATAATTTCTATTTAAATTACATTTTTACCAACTGCATGACTTAAATTTAGTTGGAATCTTCACTTTGACACAAGCTCCAGCCATTCTTGTTTCAGAATTACCACCATGACAAATCACGACTTCTCTCACACCAGGCCCATAATTACTGAAGGTATGGGTTGCCTGAAAGAAATTTGTTTTTATAATTACTTCTCTTGTGAAACTGAAGTACTCAATTACCTTGCGCCACTTTTTGTTTGGATTTGTTGTTGCAGCAAAACGTACTTCTGATTTAAATTCATATCTCTCAGCAACCATTTTTCTAATTCCTCCCAGTCCGTCGTTGCTGAATGTTACTAATTTTGCATGAAGTATATAAGAATTATTTCTGTCGTTGTAATATTCGCTTACCTATAAAATAAAATAATTTCTCATTTGTGATCATTTTTTAATTTCTCCTGGATCGATATTACTTCTATACTAGGTTGTTCAGTATCCATAAATTCTCCAGAAAACCCTTCATTCAAAAGATTTATTGTTTGCTGTTTGAAACACATTCTGTTGAGAACAGTGAAGCAACATTGTTTTCCTTCAAAAACAGTATCAGCTGGTAAATTTGGAATGTGATGTACCGAAAAATCTTTTTCGACTATCCAGGGACTTCTCTTAATTGACTCTGGATCATCCCAAAAAAGATATGTGCCTTCATATCCAGAATGATTTTTTACTAAATTACGGTTGAATTTATCGATATTTTCGTTAAAAAACGTACGATTATTTACAACTATTGGAATTCGAAATGGTTCTGAAAAATAACAAAAGACGTTAATAAAACAAATAAAAATTCAAACATATTGAGAGATAGTTTTTCAAATTTTCAGAGCTAATTTACCTGGAGGCATCACTTTCACACAAGCTCCTGCAATTCTGGTGCGTTTAGCGCCACCGTGAGAAAACTTGATCTCTCTCAAACCTTCTCCATATCTATTGAACTCTGAATAAACCTAAAAGAAATTCGTTCAAATAATTGCTTTTACTATGATACTACAGTATTTTATTACCCTCTTCCATGCTTGATCGGGTGTCTGTTTTTCTAAATGTGCAACTGACATATGCGAAAATCTGTCACCACTAACTTTTCTAATTTCCCCAGACTTGTTATCGATAACTCTTACCAAATCAACTTCAAGTGAATAATTGAAAGCGATCATATCACAGTAATATTCGCTTACCTACGAAATACAATAACTTTTAATTTACGTTCTTTCCCCGAATTTCATAATCACTACTGTATTAAAATTACTTCTATACAAGGTTGTTCGGTATCCAAAAATTGTGGGCTAAATCCTGCCTTTACAAGGTCTACGATTTGGTATTTATAACCCATACCGCCAGCAGAAATGAAGGTACATTGTTTACCCTCAAAAACTTCATCTTCCGGCAATTTAGGAACCTCATCGCTGAAAATGTCTTTTTCGACTATCCATAAACTCCTCTCATCATCATCGTCATCCTCGAAACTATGAGTGTCATCATCCAAAACCCAGCCAAATGTACCATAGTCTCCGGAATGATTAATTAATAAATTACGCCCGTAGAGAGATCTGTTTCTCTCGATCTCGCGTTCATCTTCCATTACTGAAACATAAATCAATTCAGAAAATCGCGAAATATATGAACATGTTAAAGGTAGAACACAAATACACAAATACATCGGGTTCGCGATAGTCATTGGAAAGTCATCAGAGAGAGAGAGGAATTGGCTGTTGTTTCGATAGATTCAAATCGACTATTATTATTCGTCTTCGCAGACTAATAATTTCAAAAAATGAATACATTTTCACAAAATTTGGTTGTTTTACCGGTTAGTTAATTTCTAATTAATTAGAAACTGAATCAGATTTTGAATTAGTGTAACTCGTAGCAGAAACTTAAGAAAACTAATAATTTTATTGGTGTTCAACCTCTCAATAGAATTAGTACATCACAATCATAACACATTACGTGTTGGTCGTAAGATGTCGCCAGATCGAGAATTCCCTCACCACACTTTCAGAGCAAAACAGTAGGTATGTTTTTGGTTCCATTATTTTCAGCAAATGGAATATAATCATCAAATGAAGTAGCTGCTGAACCAAAAAATTGAAACACAATTTTTGTTAAGAATAACTTGAAATATTAATTAAAAGTTAATAAATTATAATAATTATTGATATGAAGTGAGTAATGAAAAATCAATCCTACTTATCGTCAATTGTCACAGAACGTAACAAAATGTCACGTTTTTTCGACGTGGTCCGAATTTTCTTTCGACGTAACACCAGTGAAAAACTAGGCGAGGTAAAAAAACTTTCGGGTTGGAAAATTTTCGCAGGCGTTCTGAGTGGTTGTATCGTCAGCACCGGCTGCGCGATTTATTTTCTGGAGGGATCCGTATCGGCGCGAGAATTGGATTACAATATTCCGAAATATCCGTGGTCTTTCGAGAAACCTTTGAAATCGTTCGATCACGCAGCTCTGAGACGAGGATGGCAGGTGTACAAGGAGCTGTGCTGCGCTTGTCACAGCCTCCAGTATGTTCGATTCATGGATTTGATTAACGTCACTCATACCGAGGAGGAGGTTAAGAATATTTGCTCGGAGTACGAGGTGATCATTTACGACTATTTTTATCAACATCGAATAAATAAAATACCTCGTTAAAATCGAAGTAAGATTCATACAACGTGAAATAATTTCAGAACATTATGTTCTGTTTATATGTATAACAATTAAATTATAAATAAAAAATCACAAAATATACTACTCGAAAAAAATTCAAATAAAAAATTATCGAATCGAGCAGGTGATCATGTTAAAGAGAAAGATTAAAATTTTAAAATGATCACTTTATCGATTGAATTTGACCATTTTTAGCCAAGATATAGCCATTTGAAAATAACTGTCCTCTTAATAATTTTGAGAATTTTAAAAATAGAATTGAATAAATATTTAATAGCTTCATTTTTGGTGTAAAATAAAAATTTTATACTAAATTTCAATATCCTGTTTTCGAAAAGATCGAAGACGGGCCGGACAAGGAGGGCAACAGCTTCATGAGACCTGCGAGGCTGGTGGACAGAATTCCTCCGCCATTCCCGAACGAGCAGGCGGCGAGGGCAGCCAATGGGGGGATGTACCCACCGGATCTGACGTATGTCGTGCCCGGCCGGATCAGCAATAAGAACTACGTGTTCTCGGTACTGACCGGCTATTACTGGGAAAAACCGGCCGGCGTTACTGTCATAGATGGGAAATACTTCAACACTTACTACGCGAACGGTGGAGTCATCTCGATGGCCGAGGTATGCCTCGTATCGATCCTCCCCTAGGTAAACAAATTTCATAAGAGAGCGCGGGGAGAAAAATAATCTCGTCTATTAATAACGAGCCACCCCAAGAGCTATTATTAATATTCTTTTTTTAACGATCGATTGCCTTTAACGTAAACATAATTTCAGCGAAGAGATATAGCACGGTGATGATATTTATAAACAATGGAAATTTGTCCTGTAAGAAAGTATTTTCATTCGGAGATAACGGGGGTTGGAAAATTGTTCTGTTCGAGATAACAGTGTCTCATTTTTTACTCTATTTTACACTAGTTTGTTCTCTTTCTTTTCAATTCTATGAATAGAATTCATTCATAAGTAATGCACTTGGTCACCATTCTGAATTAAGATACGTAAAATTGTGCAGCCACTTTACAACGGCGCAGTGGAGTACGAGGACGGAACTCCAGCGACTGTTTCGCAGATGGCCAAGGACGTGATCGAGTTCCTGTGCTGGACGAGCTCGCAGGAACACGACGCCAGAAAACTGTCCTGCCTGAAGGGCCTGGGCATCCTTACGATGCTCCTCATCGCCTGCGCCTGCCTCCACAGACGTCAGTGGTCGTTCATACGGAGCCGTCAAATTTGTCTATTACCAAAAAAGAAAACCTGAGGAAACCCTCAAAATTTTCCACAAAATGTAAATAGACTGTAACATATCGGTTATCATCGTCCCTGCGGCTCGGGAAGTTTCGAATGTTCGTAAACACTCGGCGAGGTTCGATTGTTTCCACCCCCCGATGCATCTAAAAATAAAAGCGCATGGAAAACGAAAGCGGGCGAATTTTCTTACGACCTCCGAGTCGATCGGGCCGAAACGGCCGAAATAGAAAATCCCGTAACGGGGCGGGTTTTTATCGAACCGCGATCGATCCTACGGTTATCGAGCGAGGCAGGAAACTCGTGGCGGCGCGATACGATCGTTTCGTAACGCGACCTTGACGTTGTGGCGACTGCATAAAACCGATCGACGCCGAGCTAAAAATAAAACCGCGAGGAGAAGGCTAGGCTAGGCCAACTTCGAGCAACAAACATTTAATGACGTTTCTCGCGAGTCGTTAACTCTTCGGGATGACCACTACCATTTTTTTCCCCTCTATTCTCGTTCCTCCTAGGATATTATTTTTTTTTTTAGAGGCTCTCTCGCGTAAGTATTCTTCGGTTGTCCCCTCCCGGTTTCTCTATTTTTCTTCTCCGCTGCGTTATTTTCCTCGCTCGATTTTTTCTCACCCCTCCCCTCCCCCTCCCCTCCCGTCACGACTCGATCGCTTCCTCCGCGCTCACCTTCGACCTTTCCCGGAGTCCGTCGCCGTTGTTTATTTACGCGGCGACAAACAAAAAGCGCTCGTCGATCCAGAAAAATTTTCTCGGTTTTTCCTCCCCTTCGCGAGAGGGGGTCCTGTATTTTTTTTAATGAGATCGTTGCACAAGACGAAGAAAGGCAGAAGCCTTGTCGCGAGGAAAGAAAGATTAGAACGCACGCCAGTTCGGTGTAAATATGCGACTGGAATATCGAATAGTGCAGCGAAAAAGTTGACAAGGAAAAACGGTAAGGTTTCTCGAAAGTGAAAACGAATTTTCACTCTCCTCGGCGTCTTGAGGATGTTATGATTCACAATAATTGATACGATAATTTTCAATTTTGAAATTTGAGAAAATTTTTGTATGGTTAATGCTTGTTTTTTTCTTATAAAAAAGAAGATTTTGTTCTAACATTTAACATTCTAATGAATAAAATTCTTATCAAAATTAAAATTAAAATTATTTTGATTATTGTGACTCCTGAACATTCTCAAGGTGATCCGATTTTCAGAATTTGCCCCTTCAACTCCTAAAAATTTCATCCCTTCCAATATTTCATCGAAATTTTCAATATTTATATCCATTGTTTGCCAGGTGTTTGTTACGTCTATGCTCTGTTTACGCGATTCGGACGGTTCCGCTTCTTTCCGCTCTGGCTCGCTTCTCTGAATGAAATCCTCGGGGATTGACGTCACCGGGTGTTATCCAACGTGAGATTTTTTCGTCTTTTCGCGGGGGTGGTCGAGCGAGAGTAAACTGCGAGCACGGTGATCGTTACGTTCGATCGTCCGAGAGGAGGAACACCTCGTGTGCGAGAGAGAGAAAAAGAGGTCGCGTTATGAAGCTAGTCCCGAAATAGCGGCAACTCGGTCGAAAATAGAGGCGAACGCGCACCTACGAAGAGTACGGACACAA
Organism: Goniozus legneri; assembly: GCA_003055095.1. Classification (NCBI taxonomy): domain Eukaryota; kingdom Metazoa; phylum Arthropoda; class Insecta; order Hymenoptera; family Bethylidae; genus Goniozus; species Goniozus legneri. The sequence goes on from NCVS01000618.1 coordinate 42,771, forward strand.
ACGCAAGGACGAATAATGTAAGAAAAGAACACCCCACGTACACGTGTTTACGTCCTATTCTACGAGTGCGTTAGAGCGAGTGAGAGAGGCGCGTGTCGCGGACTTTATATCGGGAGAATCGATACTCGCCCACGCTTTCGTCGGCCGTTCTTTTTTTTCGCTCTCGTCATCTGCATACGTCTTCTTTAATTCCTTGCTCTTTTTTTCGGTCGTGATCGATCGTCCTTCGCATATTCGACGTTCCAGATGCTATTCCGATCGTTCTTTCGAGCACACGAGGTGGACAAAAAGCGCGGAGCGACTTTTTGCGCAGTCCCGGCCTCTCGAGTGCGTCATGAATTATCGCTCGTCTGATATGCCTGATTTTTACGTGTCGATTAGACGATTATTATTATTTGGAAAATTAAACTCTTTAAAATTTTGATCGATTTGTAGTATACGGTACAACACTGACAACAGAATTTTATAAATTGAAAAATTTGAAAAAAATATTTATTTATGTTTGACACCAAAATTACAGAAGTTTTTTCTTCTACATCGTCAGTAGGTTTCGTGTCAAATGCTTCTCGTTATGGTAACGGAAAAAACACGATACTGAAACCCGAAAGGTTTTGAAAATTTTTTCGCAAATACCCACCGCACCCGGGTACTAGATAACCGTTCACGCAGTTGTCGTATTATTTCCATTACCATCGCGAGGGGGTAACGGCAACGGAATTATACATATGTATATAGTACCCGGGTACTTGCGGGTACTTGCGAGAAAATTTTTCAAAATCTCGTATTTTTCAATTAGTTATATTTTATCGAGCTCTATCCAACGAGAACAACCTAGCAACCAAAAACAGGCGAGGTAAATATTTTTTTTTAATTTTTTTATGGGTGTTGTACAAGTACAGAGTACAATTCGGTACAATTTTTAAGAATCAAGTCCTTAAAAATGGGGGGCTAAAATTATATACATCCTCAGAGGTAATTTACTAGAATTTGATTGTACTTCCCGTGCGTGTATGAATTTATATAAATCCGACGCGATGGTTTATTTATAAGCGAGGATCTTTTACGCGCATCTCGTAATCGCGTTATTATTATTACGCGCTGCTCAAAGTCCATTAATACGCGCGCGTTACGATACCAGCGGGGGCTGTAAAACGTAACCGGATTGCGATATTCGCGCGAGATTCCTTCGGGTAACGAGTCTCGGCTCGCTTCTTCGTTTCTGAGCGATAAAACGGGTTGTGTAATCGAAGTACGAAGGAATCGGGTAATAGCGAATTCCACGCAATCGCGATGAAATTTGTAACTAATAATACCACTGATAACTCGAAATTAGCCACAGATGAGACGTTCTTACGAGCTCGATATTCAACTTTGGAAGGGTCCTGCGTTTCAAGCACAGCCTCGGAATATTAGAATAAATTATACAATTCAAATATGTAATAATTAAATGATAAATATTATCATAGAAAATAACATATATTTATTTTGTATAATTTATTATAACAAAATAATGTATCATAATTATTTTGTTAATTAATAATTATATATTTATGAATTAGAATTTTCATTTTCTGAAATATTCAATCAAATTGAATAATCAAAGAGGTGTGTAATATTTTTTCTTCGCTGTATGTTTAATCGAATTACGAGGCAATAAAAATAATTCAGTGTCTGAAATGCAATCGACGCAGAGTCGTACGTGTCACTTCGACAATCAACTCGAACACGAATGAAAAATCAGTGTACAATTCCGCGAAGACGAGTGGCGGATCGACGCAAATTATTCAGAGCCCGATTCGCCAGTTCCTCAGATCGTAAATAATCGATTACGGACGGCCGATGGAATGACCGAAGGAGGGTGATGCAACTTGAATGAAGCTCCGTTTCGCCGGCTTCTATTTTGGCGCGAAAACTCACGGTTCGCCACCGCTGGTCTAATAATAAAATAACGCTTTTCCGCTTTTACGTGTGTGTTTACCTCGCGTAAAAAGGAACATCGCTCGCTCGCCGAGAGGGAGGTGTTATTTCGACGACTTGGCAAGACACTTCCGATTAATAATAGTCCCAGAAACGTCCGACGGAAAATCGTAACCCCTGGATCGGCGAGGTTTTTCGATATGCGAGCTTATTTCCGTCTGGTTTCGTCGAGCGCGAATAACGTGGGAGGTCCTTCTCGCCTACGTTTTATGACACTCGCGCGTGCGGTATAATCCCCCGGGTCCATTAACGAATTGTTCGAATTAGCTGGCCTCAATGAAGAGGCCAGCCCATTCAATATCGAAGCTCTTGCTCAATTCCCGTTGATCGAAAAATATATAATTAACAGTCGAACGTTCGTAATTGAAACGAATTGTTCGAAAAAAAAATTGAGTTATTACTTCATTAAAATAAAATTAATATTTTTAGACATTTCAATTCGGGCTAGCCAAAAAGAGAGCGTAAACTACAAAAGATGTTACCAATGCGTGAGTAAGATTCACCGCGGAAATATTCCGCGTGTATATTTATAAATCGCGACAAACAAGTCCAAATTTTATTTCCCGTCTCGCGAGTCCTTGAGATCCTCTCTCGGGCCGTTCATTCATGACGTGGAGATACGCCAGATCCTCTAATTTCGGCAAAAGAGTCGGTACAGAGGAAGCGAGAAAGATATATGAGGAAACTCGTCCAAACGTTCCTCAGTATTTCATTCATATTATTATCCTAGCTCGTTCCTCGCAGTCTCGCTGACGGAGAGAGGGAGGGGCTTATTTTCGTTTTTCCCGAAATCGTGCACACAAACACAGAAGGCTCCTGTCAGTCACAAGAGCCAAACGTGTGCCTCTCGCGCCGAACGGAGGGGATCGTTTTTTATTGCACGTATAACGCGATCTCGTAAGACGTTAGAAGCTGGCACGTGTCGAGAGTGCCCCGGCCGATTATGCCCGGCTTCAAGTATTTCGCGTGGGTGGTAAGAAACTCGAGTGACCACGAGAAAAGAGAGACTCGTCACGCTGAGCGAGTGAATTTTCTGCCAATTTTCGAGTCCGCCGGAATTTATCGATTCAGCGTTATTTTTCACTTCGAGCGTTGGATTTTCTGTTCTCGATGTGCACAATGTCAGTCCCCCACTTAAAAATTGTACCAATGGGTGGCTAAATTTTACACATCTGTTTTTACAAACTATAATTTCATCCAATTTTTTTTGTATTTTGACAAAAAATACAATATATCAAAAATTTGGATAAAATAATAGTTCCACGTATAATTCTTTGTTGTTTATTGTGATTAGTAACGTATACTACCAAAAATCCCATAAATTTTATTACAGGATTAAAATGACAAATTACCGAATAAAAAAGTAAAAATAAATTTTCCAGCCAGGCGGGTAAATGCAATTTAAACAAACAAAAGCGATAAATCTTCTAAAAAGAAGCCTCGGACGGACGAGTTTAGCCTCTTATCAGACCGAGAATCGGTCTCGACTCTCGAGTTTTCCCTCGTCTAATAGACTCGCTGGTCTCGAAATAGTCGACGTAAATCACCGGCTAATAACGCGCAGCGCGACTCCGATAGCCGCTGATGATTTCGTTAGTAAACTCGCGCGCGCGCTGCCTGCCGCGCACAAAACACGGATACAGCATCGAAACGTTACAAAACACGTAATAGGCTCAATATGGCGGTGACTATAAATAGAAGTTGCACCGCGTCGGCATGTGCGAGTGTTTTATCCCCCTCCCCTCCTCCCCCTCCTCCACGATTGGTCGTCGCGACCTCCGCTACGCTACTACCGTCATTACGAGAGACTCGTCTTCATTATTTAATGCACATACGCGTTAAGACCGTGCCCACTCACACACACGATTACCTACACGACGTTTCAAAAGTTGACTCTAACGAGAAAGAAAATTGCTCGTGAAATTATTCAGCTTTTTTCCCGGTGTATCGTTTTCTAATTAGATCACTGAGAATTCGAACAAACGAATAATAAATGCCGAGTACGCTCGACAATTTTTTTTTTAGATTCAGCAGCGGGGCTTAGAGTCGATCTCAATTGGTTTTATCGAGACACCGTGTAGGTGAGTTGATACGATACGCGGCATGCACGCATCGTCACCCACGCGGCTCTCGATACTATTTTGCACGCAACCTTTGCTTTTAATTCCCCGGCGCGTAAATGCTACCGGTTCGATTGAATTTCATTCAGTAGCGGAGGCTCGTTTTAACACCGGCTCGTTTCGCGTTACTAATTTTCACACCCGCGGTGATTTTGTTTACTCGCTCGGCGATAATCGAAAAAGATTTATTTTCTATGTTTACAGAGGATTTCGGTTTAAAATAAAAAAACAACCGAGGGTTGGATAAAAAGGGTCGGTTCGAAAAAAATCAGCGGAGCGTGGCGAAAACAAAGTTTTCGCGGATAAATAAAAAAATGTCGTAGGCGCGAAATGCGCGCGCTACGAAGCGGTCTATTAATAATACAAAAAAGACGCGCCTCGAACGAGCGAGGATGGAAAACCGTCAAGAAATTCTGCGGATCTTCCACTATTTTCGCTCGATGGGCAATAATATTTTCGCGCATGAAGCGCGTGTACCTGAGATAAGAAAATACCGAGTATAAAATAAGAACCGATGGGGAAAAAATAACACTGTTTTTCTTTTTCGTGTACGAAAACAATAGTTTGTTTACGATCGCAAAAAAAGGTGTCAAGCGTGTTTATAACGCATATTATCGTTACAAATCGAGGATCGTTAAATTATTATCGGTACATTGAGTTATTTCAGTTGATGCGTCTATTAAAATGAATTTCGATGTTGCAATTTTGCGAAAATTGGGACTTCGTCGATTTAACAATTTTTCAAAGCGGATCAATCGAGGTAATCGTTGAATTTGGAGTTCTTCAGCCAAAATTAGATACCGATCAACTCTTTCCAAGAAAGTGCAAATAAAGCATAAAATAATCGAATCTATGCAATATTTTGTGTAATAATTCCTGATGAAATAAATAGAAATTCAAATTATATTTAGTCGTATTCAATGTTAGAAATATATATGTTATTGTTGCGTTACTGATTCTCAGCGAATTAGTTTTTGCCTACTGTTGACTATTTCAAGGAGTGTTTTTCAACTAATGTATATCCTTGTGTCCGTATTAGAATAGACAGTCCGACAAGCTCTTCAATTTGGAAGACGTCAATTTCTTAAAATCATGTTTTGCGAAGACAAAAACGACATGGTCGTTTGTAAGAATACGATTTTGTTTGTAGAAGAAAATAATAATACCGAAGATCAAAAAATTCGTGATCCAATTTTTGGATTATCTTACGACACTTCTGGACAGTATTTTTTAGATAATGTGAGTGAATGGCATAATTATCTGGGTAAAGTACTGAAATCACCAAAATATAATCGTCGACACAAACGTCGTCGCCAACATGGCTTAAATTTGGGTGAGTGTTCGTCATTTTGTTACGCGTATCTCAGCGGCAAAAATAATTTTTTCCCGTTTATAAACACCCCAAGCGAACTCGCATTTGCATCTCGTCCAACTCTCGTTCTACATGTCTATTTTCCAACATTTTCCTTTCTCGTTTTCTCCGAAATTAAAATTTCTAATATTAACGCGACGGGTATCTCGTGAGTTGTGATTTACAATCGGTTCATCATGAATTTCCCTGTGAGATTTTCCTCGAGAAGCGTTTAAATATTTCGTCATTTCACGGATGATTTACTCGAGCACGTTCGATTCGTTTTAGTCGCGGACGATTAGCGGGGTGAGTTCTCATGCTCCTTAACCGAGGAAGTAGCTTCTTATTTATACATCAAAGTAACCTATACGAGGATTGATTCGGAGAAAGGCTTATATTTTTTGTTTCAAACCGACGGCCGAGAAATATGAAAATTCAAAGTTTAAATAAAAATCCTAATATATATATATATCGAGAACGAGCGAGATTAATTGGCCGTCGCGCGACGGCTGACCCACTTTCGTCGTCAACGGATACAATGTAGCGCGCCAAAATAGATCGCGGGACTCCAGTATTCGATGAGGGTGAGACCGGGTTTAACCTACGATCATCCTCGGAGCTTTCCACCTGCTCTCGTTTTTTCCTCGCCGACTATTTCTAATTGGCTCCCAATTCGAATGTTCCAGAACGTAACGCCGCGGTAAAAATTCCGTGAAATTTTTAGGCACGTTGAATAAAAGGAGTCCAGTTTTGTGCGATCGAATCGCGAATTAATTATCGAAAAGGGAACGACTATTATAGGAAAACACGATTTTATGGTGTAAATGATTCATTCGGATTCGTCTCGCGATTAAATATGAAAAATCTTCTATTACACATATATTCTCGATATTGAAAAAAATACAGTTGAAATCGTTGAAATCAAATTAATTCGTTCGACATATTGAATACTCCTCATACTCGATTTTACTTTTTGATATAGACGGTTATTTCTCGAGGTCATCGCAATTTCAAATAATATTTTTGGTAAATACGTAAAATAATTTGTAGGAATATTTCTATTCAAGAGGTAGATTGAGGTTCTCGGTTACCGATAATTCTAAGAGTTTTAATCCTAATTGTTTACATTATGACGCCAGATTTGCGAAAAAAGCTGTACTTACATTTACCCTGTCGGAATCAGAATTCTCGGTGATTTGATAATCCAGACTATTTCCACACTAATTATGTTGCATCTAGAAGAGTTCACAAAACAATATAATAAAACTATGTATTTTTATAAATAATAAATGCACTTACATATTGTTGCAATGGCATTAGCGAACCACCCCACGTGACCGTTAACTTCAACTTTTCGAAAGCGGCAGTTAGTAACACACCCGTTTCGATCATTGGTTAATTGAAATCCGTGTCGATTATTGGTTAATCGAAATCCGTAAAGTCAAATTTATTGAGTGATAAACATTGTGTGAGAATATTGTTACGTATCGCACTCTAGCGGCAATTTCGAGAAACAAGTCAAGGTGTCCATTTTTATTTTGCGTTACCATGCAATGATAAGTATCGTATTTGCATTACAGAAAAATAAAATAATTAAAAATTGCTTTGTTTTTAATAAATTCAAATTTTTATGTTTTCACTTTCTTCCTCTATCGAAAAAAAAGTTTTTATCAAATTTAATATTACAGTAGAAATTATTTTTCTGATAAATAATTTATTTATTACATTTTACTCTGCAAAACTAGAAAAATATTGTTTTTGTTACTCTATCTAGTAACTTTCTCTTAAAATATAGTAAGAATCAATACTATGATTTCTTGTTATAGTGTGATTGTAATTGGTTACATTCCATCAGAAAATTTAGTTTCAGAAGCTGCCATCTTCACACGCTACTTAGTTGTCTCTGTTAGGCTTAAGTATATTTTCTATTCTTCATAACTTGTTACTATTATCGGAAATATCGTGAATGAGTACAAAAGAAGAGCATAAACAATTTGACATTAATGTGTTAAGTTTACGGACAATTTGTGTTCTTACATAAGTATGGTAAATATAACTAATTGCAGAGATATACTGCGGTAAATACAAGCTCTGGATGAATAACCTAACTTCTTAGAATTGTTGTCATTTTTAGTTTTTTGAGTTATGATTAGAACGAATTCAATTTATTTTAATTATCTGAATGCGCATTCAAAATATTGCATTCTTTTATAGGCTTCTAATGATGGCATTCCTCCAGCTGCCGCTGTTCCAGGATTTCCTCCAGCTGCACCAACTATGGGGTCCAGTTTTGTTCCGCCCATTATACCTGCTGCACCTTTCATACCGCCACCAAATATACCACCTGGTCCACCGGGTATGATGCCACCACAGTTTTCAATACCACCACCAAGATTTGGTTTTCCAATGACAGCGGCTGCTCCACCAGAAGCTGGTGTTATTGGTTAGTATTGATTTTGTGTTTACGAAATAGTATTCTGGATTTCTTTAAAATTCCAATGTCATTTTGTTGTTTTTAGCTGCTCCACCACAAATTACGGCACCAGGAGTGCCTCCACCTGTTCCTATAGGGAGTGAAGCAACTACTGGTATGTCCCTAAATACTTTAGAAAAGAAATTGGATTGGAGTGAACATAAAGCACCTGATGGACGCACTTATTATTACAATAGTGTTACGAAACAATCATTATGGGAGAAGCCTGATGAGTTGAAAACACCAAGTGAACTATTGTTATCGCAGTGTCCTTGGAAAGAATACAAGTCGGAAAATGGAAAAGTCTATTATCATAATGTTAGTACAAAAGAATCTAGATGGACTATTCCACCGGAATTAGAAGAATTGAAAACACGAATTGCAGCTGAAGAAGCCGCAGCAGCTGCAGCTGCAGCAGTTGCTAGTGCTACCAATACGTTAGTAAACTTGACAAATGGTATTGAATTTTTCGTTATCTACATATCAATTCTGAAAATTTTTACAGTGGTGCGATTCCTGTATCTATTCAACATTTGTCTCCAAGCGTTGCTACTATATCTCAAACAAGTACACCCGAACCAGGTGGAAAATCTGCAATTGAGCAAGCTATGGCAGCGACTCTTGCTGCAATAAATATTCCAACGCCACCAGCAAAACCAGATGAAGATAGTAATTCAGGAAAAGGGTCTGCTAATGGCAGTAGAACCAGTACACCTGAACCAAAAATGCAATTCCGTGATAAAAAAGAAGCAATAGAAGCATTCAAAGAACTACTGAAAGAGAGGGATGTACCGTCCAATGCAACATGGGAGCAAGCTGTAAAATTAATTCAAACTGACTCCAGGTATCCACAAATGAAGAAATTGAATGAGCGTAAGCAGGCATTTAATGCTTATAAAACACAGAAACTTAAAGAAGAACGAGAACAAGAAAGATTAAGGTATGTATAGAATGAAAATGAAATTACTTTTGATTTTATTGAATTTTATTTTTTTATAAAAAAGGTTAAAGAAAGCTAAAGAAGATTTAGAACAATTCTTACTTAATAATGAAAGAATGACAAGTACAACTAAATATTACAAATGTGAAGAAATGTATGGAACTTTAGAAGTCTGGAGAGCAGTTGGAGATTCAGATCGACGAGATATTTATGAAGATGTTATATTTAATTTAGCCAAACGAGAGAAAGAAGAAGCAAAACAACTGAAAAGACGTAACACCAAAAGATTGGCACAAGTTTTAGATACTATGACTGACGTCACATATAGAACAACATGGCAGGAAGCACAAGCATTACTCTTACAACATTCATCTTTTGCTGAGGATGCTGATTTGTTAGAAATGGACAAAGAAGATGCGCTACTTGTTTTCGAAAATCACATTCGTCAGCTGGAGAAAGATGAAGAGGAAGAAAAAGAAAGAGAGAAAAAACGCAGAAAAAGACAAGAGAGAAAAAATCGTGATGGCTTCATTGTAAGTAATCTGATTATTATTTAAAAATTAGAGATCTCTCATGTATCTTTTCAATTTTTAGAGTTTACTTGACGAACTTCACGAACAAGGAAAGTTAACTTCCATGTCTCTATGGGTCGAACTTTATCCAATGTTATCTGCCGATCTAAGATTTTCGGCAATGCTCGGACAGCCTGGATCCACTCCATTGGACTTATTCAAATTTTACGTCGAGGATCTTAAATCGAGATTCCACGACGAGAAAAAGATTATTCGAGAAATATTGAAAGATAAAAACTTTGAAGTACAAGTTAACACAACTTTCGAGGAATTTGCCACTGTTGTTTGTGAAGATAGAAAATCAGCTACTCTGGATGCAGGAAATGTCAAATTAACTTATAATTTGCTACTTGAAAAGGCAGAAGCCAGAGAGAAGGAACGAGTAAAGGAAGAATCGAGAAAATTCAAAAAGTTAGAAACTAGTTTCAAAAATCTATTAAAGTCAATCGACGTCGATTATCAAATGTCATGGGAGGATGTGAGGAGTAAGATAGAAGAAGAATCAGATTTTAAAGCCATAACAGTAGAAAGTGAGAGAGTTCGCATATTTAAAGAATATCAACACGATTTAGAAGAAAGTTGTAGTCATCATCATATTAGAAGTAAGAAGAAAAAAGCCAAAAAACCCAAACGTAAATCACGTTCAAAATCTCCTAGTGTAGATAAGGTAAAATTTTCGGATTAATTTGATGCCCTTTTCATCAATTAAATAAATCTTGAATTTTTTTTAGGAATCCGAAGCTAGTGATAAAGGAGCTAGAAAGAGGAGGCACAAATCGCGGTCTCCCAGTGTTCCTAGTAAATCGGAAAGTTCCGAATCTGACACTAAGAAAGCTAAAAAGAAGAAGAGCAAGAAGAAGAGGGGACGTAGTCATTCTGTAAGTTTAATTTTATTAGAGGATATTAAATTTTTCATCTCCATCTTATAGCATTTATTTATATTTTTATTAATTTTCGTTAGCGTTCCCACTCGAGATTACCATCTTCAGAAGAATCTCCAGAACGTCGACGTAGAGAAGAGAAACATAGAAGATTATCAACTCTTAGTGAAGGGTCTATTAACGAACATGGTGATCAACAGGAACTTTCCGAAGATGAATTAGAAAAGCAGCGAGCCCAGCTCCTTCGGGAATTACAAATGCAACAGGAAGATAATTAGAAAGGATCAACGTAAAGTAATACGTATTAACGGCTTCTTAACGATTATTTAAGAATATCAAAGTACTCCATGCATATTTCTACTTTTTCACCTTTAAATACAAATTACTATGCCCAATTAATCTATTGTATATATCAAACGCTGTAAGATTTCATCAACTTTTATATTTGATTCAAATATAAAATTATCTGCCAATTTTATTCAAATATACAATTAGATTTAACAATAAAATATAAATTACTAAAAAACTATCGACGAAAATAGTTCTTATGTAACTATGTATTGAGGTAACTACAAATTTCTAAAAATAAGAGTACCCAGTTAGCACATTTTAACTACAAGTGTACGAATATCATTTATTATTTATTCGGCTCATTCTTCCATGGAAAAACGATTTTCTCATCGTCATTCAAACTATCATGATATTTATCATCAAAAATCTTTGATTTTTCAAAATTTATCGACAATTTTCATAATTTTTGAGTAAAATGATACTATACTTCTAAAATAAAAAAAAAATTTGTATGAAATAGTATGAAAATTCCAATTTTAATTTCTAGTATTTTTTTCAAACAAGGCCCTTTAAAAACACCCAATTCGTTACGGCACTGCTGAATATAGGCTGAAAGAGGTGGTGGAAAAGGGGGAGGGAGGGGAGGCCAGTATTCGACCGTTTGTCTGACGGTGCTGCGGTGGCCGTCTCGACGAGTTTCGCGATTTGGACTCGACGCGAGCAGGTCGTAGCAACTGAACGAATAAAAGTTTACTTTTTTTAACTGAATGATATAGCGCGTGACAGTCGACAATTGAGACGATCGAGAAGAGAAAGAAATACGTGAACAATTTGGATCTCAATTAAGATCTCGCCTATTTCGCTAATCGGAATACGCACACGAAAGGAAGACGAAAACTAAGTAACAATGTTAAATCTCTGCCGGCAGGCCTTGATAGCAAACGGTCAAAAGTGAGTAACAAACGAAAAGAAACCTTCGTTAAATTCGAGGGAAAGGAGGATTTTGTATCTCGTGTTTTGTGAATTTTGCGCACACACAACTCATATTAATTCTGGCTTAACAGCTCGTCTGGCGTACGTTAAAATTACGCGATGGACGAGGCAAAACCCGAATTTATATTCTGCGATATTGGTTCTGCCATTAATTCTTGTGTGCGCGCGCGCGTGCAGAGAGAAATTAGCATATAACCTAGCGATCAAACGTTCGATTCGAAAAACAAAATTTTCAATCCGAGCGAGACCAAGACAGCAACTTTGCTGATTTTGCTATATTCCCTCGTGACTCCGCCCATGGGATTCTCTTTCTCTTTTTAATGGTATATTTTGAATAGCACACGCGGCCAGCAAAATTTTCCACTGCTCGAAAAATTGAGCGCGTGCGGGCGTCACCTGACATTCGATCAATTTCTGGCGTCGACTACGGAAATGATTTCTTCATTAGTATGAAAATTAGCGAGATTTATTTCGCAAGACCGTTTCGTAGAAATGTTATCGATTGTCGTGAACGGGTATCGTTTAACGTTCTAATTGGACTCTCCCCCTTCCCCTCGAACGTTGGCCATGTTGACAGTTCTACACGAATGAAGTTGAATTTTTTCTATTTTCAATTCTCGATTTTCGATTATTGAGGCGCCATGTTGCTTCTAACCTACTAACCGAAAATATTAGTTGATTTTATTCACTCATTCACATCCATAATATTTTGGCAAATTTCATTTATTTTAACGAATTTATTTTCGTTTATTTGTGAATTATTACCTGTCATTTAACCGGATGATGATAGGAGGTTATAAATAAACGAATGTTTGGCAAAACAGCTTTTCCTCCGATCGAACAAACTTGCTCGATTCATCAAAACGCGGGAGTATATCGGCATTTTGCGCGGAGTCCTTGGAGTCATTGGTGTAACGTTTTTTTCATAAGCAAACAGTCCGGAGCTACCTATCGTACGCGATTGGAATACCGGTTACCTTGAGTTCTAATTCACACAATTCGACAGTCTTCGTTCGTATATAACGAACTGGTTTCTACATCAATCTCCTCATCACCTTTCGACTTACACAGCGTTTCGCGAGATAAGGAAAAAAGTACTTCAAAATATATCCACTAACAATTCTAATTGAATTATTAGCCGTTGACAATTAGAGTGCGATAATTTCGTATCTTTGGTAATTTGTCGATAATTAAGTATATCGATAACTATTTCAGCAGAGGTCAGTAAGATAGAACGATTACGTAATAATCCAACTATGGGACTCGCATAGCTTGTGAAAACATTTATAAAGAAATCTTTCGCGACGCTGTCATTCAACGAGTGTAATTTTATCCCGTCAACTAAAATATGCAAATAAATTTTCAGACGCTGCCACGGCAATTGTCTCAAGAAATTTTGGGAACTTTGCGATGAGAAATTCCTTCGCACAAAACGAATTCTTTAAAACGATTTAACACGATAAAGAAAAAATGTCTATTCGAAATTTCGAAAAATAAAGTGAAATGACTTGCATAATGAGGTCGTTTTTGTTCACGGTCGCGTCTTATTTTTGTGCTCGGAAGAATATTTAGTCGTCGCGTTATAGCGAGGCGATTTCGCGCGTTCAGCGGTGTAAAAAAAAAATAAGTGTACGCGGACACGCGCTCTAACATACTGTGCAACTTATTTTTAACCATATTTTGTTGTAGCTAGTACTCGTGCACTTTTACAATGTATTATTACTCGCTCGATCGATGCCTGGCGGTGATTTGTAAAAAAAAATTGCTGCGTGTATACTAAAAGTCCCTTCTTTCGTAGAAACAATGTTTTCACAAGCAGCGATAGTGCAAAAACCTCGCTCATTTAGAGTTCTTCCGCTTATTCTTGAGGAAGCGATAACGCTTGTTGACATCGCTCTTGACGCGATCCCTGAATACACAATGACAAATATTTGCGCGAGATCATCTCGAGAGATGAAAATCTAATATTTGGTTTATATATAAATAAGAGCTACTAGGCTTTGTGTGTCTTAATTGTGTTTCCGGAGTGATTGATAGATTTTTAGAATGGGATTGAAACAAAAATAATAATAATGATCTCAAATAGTAATGATAATAATTTTTTCAGGGCCAACGTACGATGCATCGGCTCGATTGTATCATGGCCCAATCCACCGGACATACCCCTGAAAAACGAGCCAATTTTGTCGTACAAAAAAGGCAGCAAAGAGAGGGCAGAATTGGAGAAGGTCCTGGATAAAATGGCAGATGACGTCGAGGAAATACCGCTGGTTATCGGTAACGAGGAAATCAAAAGCAACCTCGTCAAGTATCAAGTCATGGTTAGTCGAATTTTTCAAATTCATCAAGATATGTTTTGACATTTGGAGTTTTATTTTAAAACGTTTGTTTGTTTTTAGCCACACAATCACAAGGCCAAAATCGCCAAGTATCATTGGGCGACTCCGGAGCTGGTAAAAAAAGCGATAGACGTTGCCGTGAAGACCCAACGCGAATGGGAGAAAGTGCCGATAGAAAAGCGTCTGGAAATTTGGATGAAAGCGGCTGATCTCATGGCCAACAAATACAGGATGCAATTGAACGCCGCGACAATGCTGGGACAGAGCAAAACCGTCATCCAGGCCGAGATAGACAGCGCAGCTGAATTGATAGATTTTTTCAAGATGCAAGCTCACTATCTTACCCAAGGGTTGAAATGGCAACCGCTTTCTCCGCAAGCGAAAGAGTCTAAGAACTCGTTGAGATATCGCGGTATGGACGGCTTTGTCGCTGCTGTCTCGCCGTTTAACTTCACTGCTATTGGAGGCAATCTTAGTTACACACCAGCTTTAGTGGTTCGTTGATTCATTAATTCCGATAAAATGTAGATCTCTCATTCCAACAAATATTAGTCGACAAAAACGAGTAAAGTTAGAAGCATTTCCTTTAAAATTTTCACTACCTTTGTTTAAAAAAAAAATTAAGCCTCTTTCTAAATTTCATCCATTGCACAGCATAGGTCAACTCCTGGGCTTAATAATAAATTATTGTAGGGAAATGCCGTTTTGTGGAAACCTTCCGATACCGCTATACTGTCCAACTGGTGGATTTACAAAATATGCAAGGAAGCTGGCGTACCCCCCGGAGTCGTAAATTTCGTGCCGTGCGAAGGCCCAGTTTTTGGCGACACAATAACATCATCACCTTATCTGTCAGCCATAAATTTCACCGGTTCGGTACCTACTTTCAACCGTCTCTGGATACAAGTGGGTCAGAACCTTGGAAAATACAAGAATTACCCGAAACTAATTGGAGAATGCGGTGGTAAAAATTACCACTTCGTGCATCCCAGCGCCGACGCCGAATCTGTTGTATACGCTACGATCAGAAGCGCATTCGAATTTAATGGACAAAAATGTTCTGCGTGTAGCAGAATGTATGTTCCAGAGAGCTTGTGGAGCAAGGTGGGATAAAGTTTTTCTTTTGATATCGAGCCGAAAATAGAATTTATACAAGTGAAATTTATACCGACTGTTTTTACGATGTAGGTGAAAGAGGGTCTCCTGTCTGTCCGTGAAAAATTGACGGTTGGTGACATCAGAGACTTCACCAAGTTTACTGGAGCTGTAATTGATGCTACTGCTTTTAAGAGAATTTCTGGATACATAGATCACGCTAAGAAATCACCTAATTTAGAAATTATAGGTGGAGGAAAATATGATGATTCGTATGTATTATTTTTATTACTGCAAACAGAATTTTCAAATGATTTCAAAAAATTATTTTCATTTTTCAGTAAGGGATACTTCATTGATCCGACGATAGTAGTGACAAAGGACCCTAAGGACAAAATAATGACTGAAGAAATATTTGGACCTGTACTCACCATCTACGTTTACCAAGATTCCAAACTGGATGAAACAATGAAATTGGTTGAATCTTCCACCCCTTACGCCTTGACTGGAGCAATATTTTCAAATGACGAGTTTGTTTCATTAATAGTTTCGAATTGAAATTTTGTATCATCAAAAATCTATATTCATGCTTTATTTTCAGAAAATGGGCAAGGAAGGCATTAGAGGAATTAAAATACACCGCTGGTAATTTTTATGTTAACGACAAATCGACGGGTTCAGTCGTCGGCCAGCAACCATTCGGCGGTGCCCGAATGTCCGGTACAAACGATAAAGCCGGTGGTCCGTACTACGCTTTGCGTTTCACATCACCACAGTCAATCAAGGAAACATTCGTACCCCTGCGTGAATACGATTATGAGTACATGAGATCTTAAGCACGAACTTAGACCAAAATGCGCGTTATAGATACATATGAATACCTATAAAGCCGCGAAGCGGAGTTATTCACTGTATTTTGACAAAGAACTATGTTTATAGTAGAAACTATAAACGTTGAACTGTTTTCATCACCTCAAAAAAGGAAATATCTAATTTGTAAGTAAAGTTGTTAGATGAAAATTCCACTATGGAGTAGTGGGATCGATCGTGAATAAGCTTCAATCCGACAAAATTCTATTTAATTTAAGAAATTCCTCCGAAGCCTTGGTACCTTTTGATGTATCAAATGCAATTTTAGTTCCTGCTTATAATAGAGAACGAACTCGCTGTAATATATTCGGAAGTTACTTTGTAGATAATTCTGTTGCACTTTTTTTTTCAATTTGAAAAAAATAGTTTTCTTCATCTCCATCGTGCCTGTATTACGAATGCTCCGCTTTAGTGAGAAAAAAAATGTACTGTGTTCAAAGCTATTATTGAAAGAGTGTCGAAATTACTTATTTTAACAAAATCGATTGAGATAAGAAAAAATTAGTTCGTGTAATTTAATTTGACCATTATTCAAAAAATTTCGGTATCATATTATAATTGCAAAATGTGATGTATTAAGTTGAGATGAGTTCAAATCTCGCTATTTTTTATCGCAATATATTACATTTGCTATAACACTCATCGTCAAAAATGGATTAGAATTTAATATTTCGCATTTTCTTATTTTAATCTATATTATTAATTTTTTAAAGTTTTACGTAAGGAATATGAGTGATAATGGTTGTTTAAATTTTATAAACGACTAGACTGCGAGCCTTTAGAAGATTTTCAGTACAATAACGCATTTCTCAGGAACGGGTCTAACGTACTCGAGAATATACGATTACAAATAAAAACGGTATCATCGATCGATTTATCGAAGAACAGTCGCTAAGAGAAAGAGGAAAAAAAACATTAACATTAGTACACGATGTATTTTTTTGAAATATCGCGAGTGGCATTTTTGAGAATATAATAAAGTAATCATGTGAAAATCAATTGAGTTTTTTACGCAAAGCTACAAACGTCGACAATATAGTCAAGTGTTGATAGTTTATTAAGGTAGCGTCGATGAAAGAAAAATCACGATGATCCTCATTCACAATAATGTATAAAAATGAAAGAGTATGACATGTTGTAATATTTTGAAAAGTTACCGTAAATATATTGATCATTGAAATCTGATCGTTCAGATCTATTGTTGATACTGTGCGATAAGGAACACACGAGATCTACGACAAGTAACACCTAAATGTATGACAATTGATAAACAACAGATATGTGGCTAATGTTACAATGTAATTTATTAACTGTACTATAGCAATAAAAATGAAAAGTTGATGTATTTAATTCATTCGATCTCGCATAACAGTCGATAACTGAATAAATGAGTATTTTATAATAATTTAATTGTCATCGATAAAATGGGAGAAACCTGCTTCTGTCATGCGAATCTATTGTAATCTCAAGTACAACAAAGCTGTTGTTTTTAAAGGTACCTATACGCGTGTTATGCAATAAGTATAATCATCGTGCAACGGTAATGCCGATGATATTGTAGATTCGTATCTCCGCTACGTGCTAACCTCAAACGACGGAACATGTTGTGATAAGGCGAGAAACACCGGTGGTTTCCGAAAATTTGCTTTGATTGTCGTTAGTGTCACTTGAAAGCTTTAGTTGATGTGACTTTTACTGCAGTGTTTCTTTTATGAAATTTTATTATTTTTTATATTTATAAACAATTTTGTCTTTAATTATTCGTGAGTTGAAATTTTAATATTTGAGTTAAAATAATTAATTTTTTATGAAATTTAATAACACTAATATTAAATTTCAGAAAATGGGTATTATACTTATTGGAATATGCATTTTACAAGCAACACTCGCATCATGTTTTACCATGCAAATGGAAAATTCAACAATTGCATACATGGGAGAAACTGTGTCTATTCCTTTTAATGTCACAATAAATTATATTGAGTCTTTAGATTGCAATAAAATTTCGAATACCACAAAAGTTGAAACCTCTGATACAGGAATTGCTACTGTGCAAATTGGATTTCATGATTCAAAAAATCAAACATTTTGTACTGGGGAAATTAACGTAACTGGTGTCTTTCTTGGTAGTGCAGAGATTTCAATAAAAACGGTAATCTATTTTTCAACAAACTGTGAAGAATTAACTGAATGTAATCAGTTTTAATTATTGTTTCAGTCACCCCAAATTTCCAATGATGTTATTTCAGTCATTGTAAAACGTAAAAAAGAAATTATCGACAGAGTATTTACTGTCAGTGTAGAAATTTTAGTTTCGATCCTGTATATTAATTTTGGTTGTGCCATGAATTGGAAAATTTGTAAAGAAATGCTGAGAAAACCTATTGGAATAGCTCTTGGATGTTTCAGCCAATTTGTGTTCATGCCATTGGTAAATTTCAACATTAAATTTCAATAGAGCTGATTACAAATTTTTTATATTTTTTTATCTTTTAGTCAGCATACTGCATTGGATTATTACTTTTCCCTGAGCGTCCTGACTTGCGACTAGGTATATTCTTTACAGGTATAAGTCCAAGTGGCGAAGCTTCAAATATATGGACTCTTTTGCTTGGTGGAAATTTGAATCTCTCAATTGCTTTGACTACTACAGTTATATTATTATCTTTTGGTAAATAATTTCATTGAATTAAAATATGGTATGCATTCTTCATAAAAAGAAATATTTATTATAATACAGGAACAATGCCACTCTGGATTTTCACTCTTGGCAGACGCATTCTTGAAGAGGGTGAATTTGGTGTGCCTTATTCGCTAATTGCATATATAGCTGTGGGACTTGTTATACCTCTAATTGTGGGCTTCTTTATTCAAAAAAAGTTTCCTAAATTATGCAAAATAATGATTCGTATAATGAAACCTTTCTCTGTTATATTGATTGTTTTTATAATTGTATTTGCTATTGCAACAAATTTGTACTTATTTAAACTATTCTCTTGGCAGGTAATTATTGACTTTTTTTAGTTGTAGGCAATGAATAACAATAATGTCTTACTAATAAATATGTTTTTAGATATTAGTCGCTGGCATGGCTCTACCATGGCTTGGATTTCTTTTTGGTTTATTATTAGCAGTAATATTCAAACGACCAAAATCTGATATTATAGCTATTGCTGTAGAAACAGGTATACAAAATACGGGAGTTTCAATTTTCCTTCTCAGATTTAGCTTAATATCGCCCGCTGATGATTTAACAACAGGTAATTTTCGTAGCGTTTTTTGAAAAGTTATTCAGAAAAGCTTTAATATTATAATTATGACATATTATAGTTGTACCGGTTTCTGCTGCTATTATGACTGCAGTTCCGCTGACAATTCTTTATATAATCAAATTGGTTTCCGACCGACTAAAAAAGACTGAGGACGATAATGCATCGATGGAAAAATTCGAAGGCGAGGATTCTTAATGTATCTCAATTACTAAGTTTATATATATACAAAATTTCGACTAATATTTTATAGAATTAGTACTTTAAGAATTGGTGCAATACGGAAAAACTGTTGTTTGTTATTTTAAGATATTTGTTACTTAAAAAGATCGAAAATAATATTTTTTAAATTTGTACTAAATAAATGACTTTTTATAATAAATAACAAAATTTTATTCATTCATGACAAATGAGAAATATGAGAAAGCCAAAAAGCATCAGAAGATTGATGGCTTTACTTTCGGTACTTTACTTCACAATAGGGATAGATCTGGGGTAGATAAGAGAGATAGGTAGTATTTTTTAATGAGTTTGGGTCTAATGGTAATTTAAAAATTCACGGTATTATTTTGTTAAGGGTCGTAAAGGTAAGTATTTCTTTTTTGAAATCACCGCAGGGGATCTATTACTGCGCCCACATGACCTTGCTGTAGCCTGTAGCCAATAGCGACGAGACGCAGCGTGCATCGTATGCACCTGCACTACATGCGCATGCGCTTTTGGTGTAGTGTAACTTGCCTCGACCGCCACTTGGTTGTGAGATTTTGTCGTTGTTTACGTGTATGTGTTGTATTTTCCCAAATATCGACTGATTTGAATTTGTGCGCGCTAATTCAGTGACATCTTCCGGTGCTAAAGCGCTAAAAGTCTTCTTTGACTCGTGAGTACTTTTGCTAAAGTCTGAACTTGTAGTACGCAAAATCGTTCATTAGTGAACGAAATTTATTTCAATTTGTTGAAGTAAACAACAAAAGTTAAAAGTATGGATTTCATCGACTCAGAAGCTGAAGAGAGTGAGGTAAATATTTGAAAGTTTCTTTGTAAAAATGTCATAAAAAGTAAGAGTGTTTCGATCGGTGTTCTAATTTTTCCGATATTGTATCAATTCAGGAGGAAGAAATGTTAGATCAGCATGAAAAGAAGAAGCTGAAAAAACTTAAAGCTGCAGAAGAAAGTGAAGAGGAAGATGACGAAGGTGAGTTTCAAAAGAATCAATTACGTTTTTTCGGTATTTTGTGGTTATCTTTTAACCTTAAAAGAATATTTTCTTCAAACGGTTCATACTAATTATGCATAATTTTAACTCTTGCATTAGATGACGAAGAAAAATATCGTGAGGAACTTAAAGATCTCATTGATGATAATCCGATTGAGGAAAGTGAAGGTGAAGATAGTGATGCTTCCGGTGGATCTAAAAAACGTAAAAAGAGCGACGATGAAGATTTCGACGATCGTTTGGAAGATGACGATTATGACCTTATCGAAGAGAATTTGGGTGTAAAGCTTGAAAGAGTTAGTACTATAATTAATGGATTGTGTTGTCTTTTGTCGAATACTAAAATTTGTATCTAACGTATGTTAAAATTTGTTTGAAACAGAAACGTTTCAAGCGTTTACGCAGAATACAAGATGAAGAGTCTGAGGAGGAACAAGAGAAGGAAGCTGAGGATGAACGTGATGCCATTGCAAACGAGCTCTTCGAAGGCTCTGGGGACGTAAGTACTTTTATATAATTTCACATATGTATTTTGGATTGAAGAATTTTTTCAATTTTTTTATGCTATGCTTACATTAGGAAAGAGACGCTATTTTGGTAAGTATAGTGTCTCCGATAAAATCAATTGTTCTTGTAATTCATAGCTGACAAAAGGGTTTATCTTATAGATTGCATGTTTAACTTTTATAGGAAGATGAAAGAAGAAGCGAACGCAGTCACAGAGTCGAAGAAACATTTGACGAAGAGGGTAGCGAAGGAGATTATACAGATGCGGATGATTTCATTGTCGACGATGATGGAAGACCCATCACAGAAAAACGCAAGAAAAAGAAACCAATATTTTCTGATGCAGCTCTGCAAGAAGCACAAGATATTTTTGGTGTTGATTTTGATTATGACGAATTTGGTAAATATGGAGAAGAAGATTACGAAGAAGAAGAAGAAGAGGAAGATGAATATATGGATGAAGATGACGCTGAAAGGCCACGCCGACCAAAGAAACAACTTAAGAAGAAAACTACTAGAAAGAGTATTTTTGAAATTTATGAACCCAGTGAGTTAAAACGTGGTCATTTCACAGATTTGGACAATGAGATTCGTAATACAGACATTCCGGAGAGAATGCAATTACGTGCCGTTCCTGTTACGCCTGTACCAGAGGGATCTGACGAATTGGACTTGGAAGCTGAGTGGATTTATAAACAAGCTTTCTGTCGTCCTACAGTCTCTGTTCAAGATGCCCATTTGAACGCAGAAGCCAAGGAACGTGCTCGAAAGGGTACTCAAACAGTTGGCAAAATTAAAAAAGCTCTCGATTTCATGCGCAATCAACACTTTGAAGTTCCATTCATCTCTTTTTATAGAAAAGAATACGTTCTTCCAGAATTAAATATCAATGATCTTTGGAAAGTGTATAGGTATGATGCCAAATGGTGTCAACTACGTCAAAGAAAGGAGAACCTAATGAAACTCTTCGAAAAAATGAGAAACTATCAAGTCGAAGAAATAATGAAGAACCCAGATGCTCCTTTACCGGACAATGTACGTGTAATAAAAAATGATGATATCGAAAGATTGAAAAACGTGCAGACCGACGAAGAATTGAATGACGTTCACCATCATTTTATGCTGTACTACAGCCACGAGATACCTGCGATGCAAGTGGCTGCTCGTCAAAAAGAAAAAGAAGCTAGACGAGAAGCTAGATTGCAGAAAAGGAAGCAGTTAATTGCTGAAGCTGAGGAAAACGGTGAAGACCCTCCTCCAGAAGAAGAATTTGAAGACGACGCCGATGAACCTGATGAAACGCTGAAGCAAGCAGTGAGAAGCGGTCCTTATTCAATATGCAGAAAAGCTGGCCTTGATTCACTCGCAAAGAAATTTGGATTGAGTCCTGAACACTACGCTGAAAATCTTCGCGATAATTACCAACGTCACGAGGTGGATCAAGAGCCAGTGGAACCGTCAACAGTCGCTCAAGATTTTATCAGTGAACGATTCAGCACGCCAGAAGAAGTACTCAAAGCAGCTCAATTAATGGTCGCTATTCAGTTAGCTCGTGAACCTCTGGTAAGGAAATGCGTACGCGAAATGTACATGGAGCGTGCAAAAATTACCGTCAGACCAACGAAGAGGGGAATCAAAGAGATTGACGAAAGCCATCCAATCTACACAATGAAGTACTTGAAGGATAAACCAGTCAGAGATCTGGTCGGAGATCAGTTTTTGAAGCTTGCAATGGCCGAGGACGACAAACTCATCACTATCCAACTCAGCGACGTAATCGATGGAAATACGAGCAGCAATTACGTAGACGAAATGAAACAACTTTATTACAGAGATGAGTTCAGCAAAAACGTCCAGGACTGGAACAACCTTCGAGTGGAAAGTGTCGAGATGGCCCTCAACAAAATGGTAATTCCACATTTGAAGAAAGAATTGCGCGAGAGTCTAATCGCGGAAGCCAAAGAATGCGTCATGCGAGCCTGCTGCAGAAAAATGTACAACTGGCTCAAAGTTGCTCCGTACTCCTGCGAATTCATAGAGGAAGAGGACGAAGACTGGGACACAAGCAAGGGGCTCCGAGTGATGGGCTTGGCATATAAGCCTGACTATTCTCAGGCAGCGTTTGCTTGCATTGTAGCACCGGACGGCGAGTGCACCGATTATCTACGGTTGCCACATCTCTTGAAGCGCAAAAACGGATACAGGGAGAGCGAAAAGCAACTCAAGGAGGCTGATTTACTCGCTCTGAGAAATTTTCTATCTACCAAGAAACCTCACGTCATTGTTATTGGCGGCGAATCCAGAGAAGCTAAGATGATCGAATTTGACTTGAGAGAGTGCATAACTACCCTCGTGGAAGATGAACAATTTCCAGGGATTCAAGTTGAAATCTGCGATAACGAATTCTCCAAAATTTACGCGAATAGTAACAAAGGAGTTTCTGAATTCCGAGATTACCCGGAATTATTGCGTCAAGCTATTTCACTCGCCAGGAGGATGCAAGATCCGCTAGTCGAGTTCTCACAGCTCTGCACCGCCGACGAAGAGATACTGTGTCTCAAATATCACACGCTTCAAGATCAACTGTCCAAAGAAGAGCTCTTGGAGAATTTGTATATTGAATTTGTGAATCGAGTAAACGAAGTTGGTGTAGACGTCAACAAAGCGGTGCAACAGGCCTACGCTGGGAATCTTGTTCAATTCGTATGCGGTTTAGGTCCAAGGAAAGGTCAGGCGTTGATCAAAATGTTGAAACAAACCAACCAGAGGCTGGAGAATCGAACCCAGCTGGTCACCGCTTGTCACATGGGGCCAAAGGTTTTCATCAACTGCGCTGGTTTCATCAAAATCGACACGAATAGTCTTGGCGATAGTACCGAGGCCTACGTCGAGGTGCTCGACGGGTCTCGTGTACATCCCGAGACTTACGAGTGGGCACGTAAAATGGCTGTAGATGCTCTGGAATACGACGACGAGGACGCAAATCCAGCCGGTGCTTTGGAGGAGATCTTGGAGTCACCCGAACGTTTGAAGGATCTTGATTTGGATGCTTTCGCCGAAGAACTCGAACGACAAGGTTTTGGTAACAAGTGTGTTACACTCTACGACATCAGAGCGGAATTGAACTGTCGTTACAAGGATCTTCGTGTACCTTACTCTTCACCTAGTGCAGAGAAGTTGTTCGACATACTGACCAAGGAAACACCAGAGTCGTTCTATGTTGGTAAATTGATAATGGCCACTGTAATTGGTATTAGTTACAGAAAAGGATCAGGAGACGATCCTAACGCGTTTGGATCGGATCCCAACGATCCATGGAACGCCTTCGAAATCGAGCCATCACCAGGTATCGCCACGGGTGTCAGACTCAGGCTGGACAACGGAATATCTGGTTACATCCACATTAAGAACTTGTCGGATAAACACGTGACAAATCCAGAGGAGCGAGTCAATGCTGGCCAAGTCATCCATTGCCGTATAACGAAAATCGAAGTTGAACGTTTCAGCGTTGAATGTACAAGTCGCAGCAGTGATTTGGCAGATAAGAATCACGAATGGAGGCCACAACGAGATCCATTCTACGACACCGAAGCTGAACAAAAGGACCAAAAAGTTGAAGAGGAGGCTAAGAAAGTTAAACAGAGGCAGATTTATGTGAAACGCGTGATTGTTCATCCATCGTTCCACAACATTAGTTTCGCCGAAGCCGGAAAACTGATGCAAACTATGAAACAAGGAGAAGCAATAGTCAGACCAAGTAGCAAGGGTGCTGATCATCTAACAGTTACGTGGAAGGTAACCGACGACGTTTATCAGCATATCGACGTACGCGAAGAAGGAAAGGAAAACACATTCTCCTTAGGTCAAAGTTTATGGATCGGTAATGAGGAGTTTGAAGACCTCGATGAAATCATCGCCAGACATGTAAATCCCATGGCCAGTTACGCCTCGGAATTATTGGACTTCAAATATTACAAACCGGCAGTGGAGGGCATCAAAGACAAAGCCGAGGAGATACTGAAGGAACAAAAGAAAGAAAATCCTGGGGGAATCCCCTACATCGTCTCGGCAACGAAAAGCTATCCAGGCAAGTTCATGTTGTCGTACCTCCCACGTACTCGTTGTCATCACGAGTACGTGACAGTCACACCCGAGGGCTTCAAATTTCGCGGTCAGATGTTCGGACGGGTGAACGACTTGTTCCGGTGGTTCAAGGAGCACTTTAGGGATCCAGTACCCGGACAAGCGACCCCGAGCACACCGCGTGGTGCTATGACTTCTAGGACACCGTACCACACAACACCTGGAACGGTGAGTGGTATGAACCAGGAGGCCATACAGCGAGTCGCGCAGAATCTACCTCATCACATGCTGCACTCGCTCACCCAAGTGGCCAATCAGACGCCTCATCATTATCCCCCGCATACGCCGGGCGCAGCAGCTAGTGCAGCCGGTGGGTACGGTGGAATGCACACCTATCCGAACACTCCGTACACACCGTCTGGGCAGACACCTTTCATGACACCCTACCAAACACCGCATCATACACCTCATCACAGTCAGCCAACTCCGCGCTACGGCCAGCAAACCCCGAGTCATCACCAAGGACAGTTCCTTCAGCCACCTCCACCGTCTTCGATGACACCCGGTCACCACAGGTCAACCCCTTCGCACAGGCCAACTCCGCCAATGTCGACTCCATCCGGTGACCCAACCGACTGGAAAAAGGCAGCAGAGGCCTGGGCGAGGCTCAAACAAAATCCTTCTAGAGGATCGTGAGTATTTTTCATGTGTTACGTTTGTTTTGAACATGAAATTTTGTTAACAAGTCGGTTAGCTAATTTTCATCTCATTTGATAAATCTATCTTTGTAGTCTAGTAACCGAATTTATTTTTATGATTTTAGTGGATCTACACCGAGATACGATGACAGCAGAAAAACACCTAGAGGGTACGATGAGGGACGTAGCACCCCACGTAATCGAGTATCTTCGAATCGCACTCCATCGTATAAATCACCACGCGGAACGCCGCATACCAACTCTAGTCCTCGAAGCATGTCATTGAGCGGGGACGGCACGCCGCTGTACGATGAGAGCTAACACTTTTAAAAAATTGCTGTATAACATCGTCATTTTAGATGAAAAACTTGTTTAACGTCATTTCATATCGCAATCTAAATACAACAGAGAAGTAAGAATTATCGTGCTATTCGATGATTGCGTTATAACACTTTTCAGTAAGTTAACCGTTTAGTATAATTATTTATAGGGAATAGACTATGTATAAATATAAATTCATGGGGAATAAATACTACTTCATTTACATACAAATGAATATTAATTTGAATTCATTATTTACATATATTTTTAGGGTAACATAATATCACATTTACAATATTCAAACCATTAACTTTCATATACCGCAAATTATTCATTTGTATGTTAATAATTAGATATTTATGTAACTTGATATTTTCATCTGCAAAAATGAATGCAGATGTGATTATTCTGTGTTATCCAACATCATTTTTATATTGTACACATTGATTGCAATGCTGCCGCAACATTATATTTTAACAAAGCGTTCGAATCTTTGTTACAAAAGTCATATATATATGAATCTACATATATATATGTATATATATATATATATATATACATATTATTTTTTTTGTATTATATTAATAATAACTATGTAAACAATAAACAAAACTTATATAACATATTATAATAGAAATGTTCTATTACTTTATTCTATTTCCTTATAAAAATTTGGGATTAAAATTTCATTCATCCAAAATAAATAGATTGTTGATCTTCAGATAATACATCGTCTTTCATTGGGACTTTCTCGTGATAAGTGTAAGTTATACCGTGAATAGTTTGTGTCTTGTTAGGCAGTGGATCCGAATTTTTCATCTTCTGGAAAAAGTATTTAAATTCATTTCTGTCTATCGTAATTTTTAAATCACTACATACCGACCGTGAAACTCGAGATGATGGCATTATGAATTCATTTTCATCTCCTTCAGTTCTTGATATTTTCTTTTTATCTATTCGATATTTACGTTTCTGAAATAAAATGAAATGACAATATTTGTATCTCAAAATAACAACTCAATTTTTTGATGTACCTTAGAATTATTTTCCATAAAAGATTCATCACTCGCGTCACTAAATGAATCATTTTTTACTTTCCTTTTAGTCAATGATTTTGTCTTAGATAAGCTATCCATTTCGTTAGGAATAGCTGATTTCCGCGTTCTCGAAATTTTACGATCATTTTCGTCATCCTTAAATATAATTTAAAATAGTGATTAAAAAAAAATTACGTTTATGATATTATTGTCTTACTTTATTTACGAAATCAATGTTCGAATCTTTATTATGACCAGGTTCATACGTTGGATTATCACCTCTTAGCGCAACTCGTTCTCCTAAATCGATAAAAAATAAAATTTATTAATTATAGCTTTTTGAATAGTTTCACTGGAATTATATTTTTATTTTACCGTCCCAATAGTTTAAAGGAGGTATAACTTTTCTCCCTCTTAAGGTTTTTGATAATGTTGGTGTAGTTACTGATGAGCTTTGTGGTGTATTATTAGCCACTGGTAATTCACCTGTAGGAAGTATAATCAGTCAAATAGTATGAATCTTTTAGTAAAATCTAAGTAAAAATAGCAAAATACATAATAATATCCATTTTTTGCAAAATTCTTCTATGTTCATTGGACACCCATTACGACATAGGTTTAGTAACTCCTTTGGAATATCTAAACAAAATATTAAAATTATCTTACAATTTTATTTTTTAAAAAGAATATAATTTGATAATTACCATGTTTTTTGTCATTTACTCTACCAACAAGTTCATATATATTGTTATCCACTGTTTTGATGCGCATTGGTGACAATCTTTGTTTAACAATTGCTGTTGAATATTTTCTATTCATTACATGACCAAGATCACTGTACAAAAAATATTACTTTAGCAATTAGTAAAAGTATCAACTTACTATACTCACTTTAATAAATCTCCTTCAAATACCAAGCCAAAACCTTTCTCAGATTCTGGATTGGGAATAACTCGTGGAGTCCATGCTAGTAAAGATTTTGGTTTATGTTGTACTTCAAATTTTTTTTCTGATATCCTTGTATTTTCCATTTCGTTCATAGTTTGATATGATATATCACTACTACATTGGGACCTATTTTCTTCCATTCTTACCTTCATTATGCCATCACTGCGAATATTTTGTTGATTTATTATATGTTTCTCTTTTATTTTGTCTGCATTGTTAGTCATTATATGCTCATATTTCGACACAGTTTCGTCAATATCACTTCCAGAGTTAGAGAAACTAGAATTGAATGGCCTTTTTTTTGTAGGATCCTTTCTTGAGATATTAATTTTGTGATGTGATTTTACCGAATTTACAATTTTTGGTTTATTTTTTGGGGATAATCTGCTTGACACTTCTTCGTGTTTATAACTTCCTACACTGGATTGAGGAACACATAATTTATTATTATTACTATTACTTAAATACTCAGTATGTTTATTATTTTGCATTTTCATCCTGCAATTTGGACTTG
Source organism: Goniozus legneri (assembly GCA_003055095.1). Classification (NCBI taxonomy): domain Eukaryota; kingdom Metazoa; phylum Arthropoda; class Insecta; order Hymenoptera; family Bethylidae; genus Goniozus; species Goniozus legneri. The sequence goes on from NCVS01000618.1 coordinate 71,266, forward strand.
ATTTTTGTGTACATTTATGAAAATCTTGATAATTATTACATTTGTCTTGTGAAATATTACAGACATTTTGTTTATGTTCGCTCTTAGGAGAGGTTTTGAGATAAGATCCATTTTCCAAATAGGTAGGATATGAATTTGAGTTAACATGATTGTGACTTGTAAATTTGTCAAAACTATTAGGCATACTTTGAGTATCATATGATGCTATCCCTTCATCTTTTGAGCTAGAAGATTTATGCCTTAATTTTCTTTCATTCTTATAAGGGTTTCTTAGAGACTCTCTATTACGAAAAACACGTTCTATAGACAACTTAGGTACACCCATATAAACTTCATTTTCAGATAAATCATTTTCTTCGTTGTTTTCCAAATCTTTCTGATTTTTCATATCCCTTTTTATAATCTGTCCTCTTTGATTTTCTATATCAACTTTATTATTTTCAGTTGACTTGTATGAAAAAATATAATTAAAACAATCTATCATATCAATAACTTTATCTATGTATTCTTGAGAACAATCTTTACTGTTTAGATTATGAATAATGATATCAAGCTTATCTTTGTATATAAAATCTTGTAATGGAAATTCTTTCACTGAAATATTGGATATTTGATCATTTTTCTTTGAATTTTCAGTTCTACTATTAACTTCTTCTGAAATATAGTCTTGATTGCTCTTTTTCTGTACTTGTATTGCATTCATATCTTTATATTTTTCTTCTGACAGTAATATATTTTTATGAGATTCAATTTTATTTGATTTTTTAGGTAAATTTGACTTGGATATTGTTTTTGAAGGACTAAGTTTTTCCTTATAATATGTAATATCTGAAATTTGACTATCCAAGTCGTCATCACTGTCTGCAATAGGAGTTGGCCATCTAAAATTTGGATTACATCCTTGAGCAACATAAGTTTTCCATAATTCATGAACATTCTCCCAATCATCAGGAAAACCATTGATAAATTTTCCTCTTACATAATCTGGTAATTCTAAAAAATTATTAATTAAAAAATAACGTTCAATTATGTTATTAGCATAATCAGATATCAAATGAATGTCTACCATCATAATCATCAATTAAATTCCCCTGAAGTATATAAATATGTTTATAAAGAGACATTACTTGAGTAGCTGTTATCCTTTCCAATATTGGCTTACTGCGAGCTATTTTTCCACTGAAAATTTTTTTATATTCGTTATTTTTAGTAAAAATGAATGAAAATGTATATGAAAATCACAAACCCTTCTACTTTTCCTTTAATTGTTATTTGACCAATGTCATTTAACTGCACTCGCCAATGAGAGAAAATTCTATATCCATGCTTTGTTTCATCTTGATTTTGTATAATTGCACAATTTTCTTGAGTTGTAGTATGTACCATATTTACAGATTCAATAGTAGGTTTTTGAATTAGAAATTCTGATTTATTAGTAGTGGTAGTTGTATCTGCTGTTAATCTCTTAGGAATATAATTAGGTGGAGGCATTTTCTCATTATCTTTAGTCATTTGTTTAAGAGGATATCGCCTGACACTAGATGTAGTCATTGAATTAAGATTGGATTTAAGCTGATTTTGCCTATTCTGAAAGCTTTTCAAATTGTTGCTTGACGAAACAACTTCACTACTGATTCTGGATTGTTGGGGTGTTTGTAAGATGTAATTATCATCTACCGTATGTTCATGAATACTAGATACACTTGGCCATGTAGGTGAGCTACGTCCACTTGCATTGATCAATTCGTTAAGACGAGCTAATTTTAGTGTCCTCTCCAACTTCTTGTATCGATTCTCTGTAAGAAAGTCTTTAAAGACTCTCTACATAATGGGAAAATAAAATAATTTTATTAATATTACTGCTATTGATATAAAAATGAAAAATTGTAAATAAATTAAGATAATATCTTACTTCAGAAGAATTATTCATGGTTATTCAGTTTCAGCGCGTAAATTTTTGTATACAAAACAAAACCCATGAGCGTTACTCACATCAAAATTCAGCATTATTTAACGATACTCCTCTGTAAACATCAATAAAATTCATATAAAATATTTATGACAATAAACTTTGACATAAATAAATAAAACAATAATCAACTACTCCAAAATTCATAAATTACAGCCGTTACGCATGGATTCGATTATTCACAAGCATCCTCTACAAGCCAATCAATTCAAACCTTAAAAACCCCGCAGTGTTACCACGCTTAAAAATATTTAATTCAAAATGACTAATGTAAACATTTAGGTTAAGACGATTATTTAAAAACATGATTTCTCAAAGATTTTTAAACTTGTATTCGACAACAAAAAAATTGAAAGAACCCATACGTTTATTACGAAATAAACATTACACTTATTCGCAAATGCAACATGTGACGAAATATTCGACTGATCAAAAAAATAAATCGCCAGATGAAGAAAAGGGAAAAGATAACCTTAACGTAGCCGTAGATTCGAAATATAAAATATTTCACGATGAAGATTCAGCTACTATTTATGATATTCACGAGGAACAAGAAAAGCTTAATTTGGACGAATTTAATGCACCATTCATTCCTCGAGATCCTTTTGAAGGGTTAAACACAAAACGTATGTGAAAATCAACATATTTAGAATAGTATTGCATTTCAGCTGTTTATAAAATTTTATTAGAGAAAATTTAACACAGGTGGTGTTGATGGAGTATATGAAATAGAAGATCTTGTTCATGTCCTCAGAAGAGATAATGCTAAAGATATATTTGTCGCTACTGTTCCTGAGGATTTTGCCTATGTGAATTATATAGTTGTCGTAACTGGGAGATCTAGCAAACATATGATTGCTTTAGCCACTTTCATACGCAAGTTGTATAAGAAGAAAATGCATCCTAAAGATAGAATCCCTAAAATTGAAGGAGAAGGTTCTAAAGATTGGATCGCTCTAGACTTAGGTAAATTTTAAGCTGAAAATCAGCTATTTATGTAATTCATTTCTATAAGTAAGATATTCTTTCTTCAAGGTAATATAGCTTTGCATATTTTCTCTGAAGAAGCTAGGATTCTTTACGATTTGGAAACTTTGTGGAGTGTTGGTTCTGAATATGATGATAATACGCATCGTAAAGATATTGATTTAATGGATCAGTATAAGTCATTTCTTGCAGAGTTTGAACCCGAAGAAAACCAAAATAGTAAATTATTGTAAATTGTAATATAAATATGTTGTTATATTTTCTGTGGATAAAAATTTATTAGCCTATTTTAAATCTGTCAATAATTCTGTAAAGTATAAATTAGATCCAGTCGTGGTAACCGATATTCACAATTTCAGCAAAATAGTCACGTGACTGTTCTTCCCTTACTCAGCGTACGTGGCGCTGACTTAGCCATATTCAGTTGCCGACAATGCTGGTTGCCCTCTAATTATGAATTCAGTCATTGATAAATCGCCGTAGTGAGTAGTACTGGGGCGAATTTCAAAACATTGTTTTGTGACTGCAACACAATTTTGATCAAGAAGTCTCACAAATAAATTAAACATGCAGTCAACCGCGGCCGTATCGCCGCGAGTCTTCACGGCGATGCAAAATGTCAATATTCGTGAACTTGCCAATTGTCCTCACAAAGAAATCCGGCCAATATTGCCGTGTTTGGTTAGAATGAGTTTGATATCGCCGCTAGACATAACGAAAGATTGTGTTGAGGGTCGTAAAGAGGTTTTAACTATTTTATCCGGCATTGAATCGGTCAATTCAATAATAGCCCTTTTATCGATTGATTTTCACGCACTGGAAATAGATGTGAAGAAAGAACAGCAATTGAGGTTAGATTCTAAATTCTAATGTTTATCTCAAATGTTAATATCCTTTCCTCTTTTTTTAGGCAAAAAATGGGTAGCACTCATGCCGACAGTGTACTTGCACAGTCTGTGCAAAATGGCCTTGCTTTAGAATTCGAACGTAGTGAATCGACAAGAAGAATAAGACTTGTATTAAGTGAAATTTTATACATACAATCTCAGATACACGAATTTCAGAAGAATCAGGATTTCCAAATAAAACAATCAGATTTATTTGACAACGCTGTCTATATGGAAGAAATTTGTTATGTTATTTGCATAGCTTTAGCTGAATTACCAACGCTCTTATCCGTATCGGATATTGCAGAGACTCTACTACATGTTAAGCATGGTCCTGATATAATCTGCTGGGTGGTAGCCAACAGTCCAGATAGTTTTGACGAAGTATGCTCTCACCTCATATCGAATGGAGAACGCCAGGAAGAAACAGCGTTCAGCAGAGTGAGAACATTAACATTGACCATGCTCTGTAGAATGAATCCTAGTCAAGCATTAGCCATTCGTGCAAAGTGTGTAGAATTTTGTCGAATGCCAGCATTAGCAATAACATTGAGTTTGAATAACATTGACAGTAGTCAGCCAGAAAGCGATACTGTGGCCTTTGTATCCGGATTGTTACTAGGTAGCGATCAACAAGTAAGAACATGGATTGCCATGTTCATCAGGAATGGACAGAAACGCAAATGGGAGTCTCACACGGCACTTCAAGCCTTACGAGAGGAGTTGCTTCGACGGTTGCACACTATTGCTGCGCAAAATACGGAAAGTCAATTAGCTGAATCTCAAGTAGTTCAAGCTAGTGCACTACTGAGACTTTACTGCGCTCTCCGAGGAATCGGTGGCATAAAATTCCAGGACGATGAAGTTGCGATGATCGTTCAATTGCTCACTTCGCACCCTCCACCATCACCAGCTGGTGTTAGATTTGTTTCTTTAGGTCTCTGCATGCTTATCGCGTGTCCATCATTGATTGGTCATCACAACCTCGAAAAGCGGAGTATCGAGTGGGTGCAATGGCTAGTGAGGGAGGAGGCTTATTTTGAGAGCGCAAGTGGCGTAACTGCGAGTTTCGGGGAAATGTTGTTACTCATGGCCATTCACTTCCACAGCAATCAACTTTCAGCAATCTGCGAATTGGTCTGCGCGACTCTTGGTATGAAGATACCGATCAGGCCCAACAACCTGGTCAGAATGAAACAAATATTTATGCAGGAGATATTTACCGAGCAAGTAGTCACCGCGCATGCTGTAAAGGTGCCAGTAACGGCCAATTTAAATGCTAATATACCAGGATTTCTGCCAGTGCATTGTATACATCAACTACTTAAATCACGTGCCTTCGCCAAACACCGAGTGCCCATAAAAAATTGGATCTATCGACAGATTTGTAACAGCGTGTCACCACTTCACCCTGTCCTACCTGCCTTAGTAGAAGTATTTGTTAATTCGATACTGGTAACGAATAACAAAATCTCGGAGCACACCAATAAACCTATCACCGATGACGAGATAAGACGGATCTTCCAGAATAGCGTATTCGGTGCTAATTTCGATACCAAAAAGAGCGCGTTGAATCTTGCAGACGAAGAACCTGAGAAAATGGATATCGACACCTCAAAACCTTCTCTGACATCGCAATTATTGCTACTGTATTATTTATTGCTTTACGAGGATGTTAGATTGTCCAATATGCACTCATTCATATTGCAAGGTAGAAAGGTTAAATCGTACTCGACGGAATTTCTGTCAGAACTTCCTATCAAATATCTACTTCAGCAAGTTCAAAGGGACCAAATGAATTATGCTGGTTTGTTTTCACCTTTATTAAGGCTACTTGCCACGCATTTCCCTCATTTGTCGCTTGTCGACGATTGGCTCGACGATGAAACGATAAACGTCGATAACAGCGGAGCTAATTACGAGCCGATCAAAGTCAGCGATTCTTCTATCATCGAAGCGTTTGGTCATATAAAAGATTGTCCATCGCGAACTGGTCAATTACTGAGGCAGTTGATGGCAATAAAACCTACTGATGTCTGGCCACATGCTGAAACGATAATCCGATATTTCAAAGCTATTTTGAGCGATGGCGTTCCTAGATACATTCAAGGTAAAAGTTCTCATTGATGTACTAATGCTTACTGTACACTTGTAAAAATTTGAGATTTATGTATATTGTTTTGTAGAACTGTACAAGAAAGTATGGTTGAGGCTGAATACAGTGCTTCCAAGATGTTTATGGGTCATGTCTATAAACGCGTTATTAGTGGAGAGTTCAACTCTGAAAAACGTTTTCCTCACGCAAGAGAATATCGTCCTTGACCCGTTGCAGGTTTTAAGATGCGACACTAGAGTATTTCGATGTGCACCTGTTTTATCTGTGATATTGAGGTAACGAGTTTTAATACACAATTCAATTTCGAATATCTATCATCATGTTGTTTATCCAGGATATTGCAAGCAACTTTAGCTGCATCCAGATCACAATTGTCAAGGCATATGCAGGACAGACCATTGACTGAAAAAGTTGGACAAGTGCCTACGGAACAGGATCGAGAAGATCTCAAAGCAGCTTTAATTGCCGGACAAGAGAGTGCAGCTGTGCAAATTCTTTTAGAGGCGTGCCTCGAGACCGAAGAAGATAGACGGATTCCAGGTCAGATGTGGGCACTACGGGAGATACGAAGTGTCATATGTTCGTATTTACATCAAGTATTTATAGCAGATCCGTCGTTGGCGAAGTTAGTACACTTCCAAGTAAGTACAAAATTATAATTTTATCACAAATATATTTATCAACAAAATATAATTCTTGAACAAATAATACTGTTTATTTTTCAAAAATAACGTATTTCATTTTATTTCATTGTAAATTAATATAATTAATTTTTCTAGGGGTACCCACGAGAATTATTACCAATCACAGTCAGTGGTATACCATCTATGCACATTTGTCTCGACTGGATACCGGAATTATTATCACAGCCTGAATCCGAAAAACAAGTATTCGCCGTTGATCTGACATCGCACTTGGCGATTCAATACGCCTTGCCAAAAGCCCTTAGCGTTTCAAGATTAGTTATAAATACTCTGATAACTTTGCTTGGTGTATTACCTTCCAAAGATAGAGTTGTGCTTTTCATGCCTGTACTACCAGCTCTGGCACGTATATGTCTTGCCTTTCCACCGTTGGCTGAAGATACCACTAGCCTTCTCTTACAGTTAGGCCGAGTTAGTTCAGCGCAAGCAGCACTAGGCGATAAATCAGCAGATATTCTCTGCACTGAAGTAAATACTACTTTTTGTAATTTGTTGCAAAAAGCTATACTGCAGTCCAGAATTTATTGAAAAGAATTTAAGAAATAGAAAACGCAAGAAAGGAAACCAAAAATAATGTATTAGTTTTGAAGTAATTTCATTAAATTTAATGAATTGGGTTGAAGTTTATTTAGCATCAGCCACAACTTTTTGTTGTGCTTCTTCATCTTTTTTCTTGCATAATTCAATCAGGTTGTATTTTTTATACTTGAAATAGTCCGGTGCGATACTTATGAGACAAAATGAACGTAAAACTTCAACTATAACTGCTATTTCTGGGTTCTTCAAATTTACTTTGTTTCCCGGATTTTTTTTGCAAATAATACTAGCAAAATCTGCAGTCACTTCCTCACGTTTTACAGTATCATTACAACGATGTCTGTAAAAAAATCAAATATTAATTACATATTACTTTCTTTAATTTAAAGAATATTATACATACGAATATACTATGCAGAATGTTTTTGGCTCTTGAGAAAAGAATTTTTCAAATAATTTATCTGCAAGTGCCTTCATGTCTGGCAAGTAAGCTTTGCAAGAGCCTTGTACTGGTAAAAGTCTCAGTACAAATCGGGAACACTGTTTCTTTGACTCATTCAAGTCATGGACAATTCTAGAGACTATTAATTCAGGATTGGGTACTTTACTCTCAAAGAAAATCAAATTTTTTACATCAGTATCAACAGGCTATGAAAATAAATAATAAAACTATTGTAAATATTTGTATATAAATTTGATTAATTATAAAACAAATAAATTTTGTATATATAAAATATACCTCAAATTCTAGAATTTCATTTCTCACTGCATTAATCTCTTCGCTCAAAGATTTTGAAATATCTTCTTTTTTATTTTGATCCGTGTTATCTGAGACATCATTTTCATTTTTTTTGCTACTTTCATCCTTCAAAATAAAAATAAACAACTCAATATGTAATCACTTTCAGCCATGCAATTTCGAAGGATTAAAAATTCTTACCAGCATCACTTGAGTATACTGATACAAAAGTGTTGCAGCATCCTTAATACATTCTCTCTCACGAAAATTACAAGTACAAAAGAAACCCTTCATACCAGCCACAAATTTTGATCTACCGTATTTCAAATTTTTCATTTTAGAATCTCTTTTCATAATCTTTTCAAACTTTAATTTTTTCGTCAGCGCCATATCGATCATTTGAGGATTTATTTTAACTTTCGATTTTTTTGGTCTTGGTCTTCTACCATTTTTGAATTGATTTTTCGTATATTCGAAACTCATTATGGAAAATGCAGTGTTTTCCTTACAAGAGGTTATAACCTACAACTAAACACATAACATGAGCACGATATCACGGCATGTTATTAGATGTTCTTTAGACGGTTCATAGCATGGTTCTCGCTTTCGATACTATCGAATAGTTTGCGAAAATCGAGTTTGTAACATAACCTCATATCTTATTCGACTTGGATTTCGTTACCGATCGCCTTATCTACGTTATTTTTGTTCGTGATACACGTAAGATGTGTGTATGGGGGTTGTAGAACAACATTACGAGTTTGATCGAAAGGAGTTGAATAATTTTTAATTAATATAATTAAAAGGACAAAATGAGTCTCGTCCGGACAGTGTTAAAATCTGGTACAGTATTGCATTTCCACTTCATTTTATTGTCACGGTATACAAGTTACGCTTGTCGTAATCATATACGTAATTATACAGATCCATCTTAGTTTGAGTTTTCTATTATTTAATTTTCGATAAAACTGTCTGAATTATAATTTATTAAGTTGAAAATTTTCTACCAGGGCCAGCTTTCCTGAGAGCAACCAGTACAGTACCCACATACTCCGTAAGGAATAAATATTATTATGTTCAACCGGATGAAGTTTCTTTAGAAGACAAAAAGTGGAATGACATCGCTGATACAGCTACCAATACCATGTTTATGCTGGAAATTTTTAGAGGGATGGGTATCACACTATCTTATTTCTTCAAAGAACCTGCAACTATAAATTATCCATTTGAGAAAGGACCACTGAGTCCTAGGTTTAGAGGCGAACATGCTCTAAGGAGGTATGTCAGTGGTTTTCAATTTTATGACAATGATATTCTTAATTTATCGAATTTTTATATAGGTATCCATCGGGAGAAGAAAGGTGTATTGCCTGTAAATTATGTGAAGCAATTTGTCCTGCTCAAGCTATTACAATTGAAGCTGAGGAACGTGCAGATGGATCTCGTAGAACAACCCGATACGATATTGACATGTCTAAGTGTATTTATTGTGGATTCTGTCAAGAAGCATGTCCAGTAGATGCTATAGTGGAGGTAATCAATTAATAATTATTATTTGGAGAATATCTGTTATAATAATTGTTTTTCTAGGGGCCCAATTTTGAATTCTCGACAGAAACCCATGAAGAAATGTTATACAATAAAGAAAAATTATTAAATAACGGTGATAGGTGGGAATCTGAAATAGCAAGCAACATCCAAGCAGATCATTTGTATCGTTGAATAGTAAGAACAAATTTAGTCAGGAAATTTTAATCCAGAGCTAAAATCATGTGTATAGTAAGTTTATCAGCTCTGTGATATTTGTTTAATATAAGTCTTCTTACAAAGAAGTATATTGTTTATTCAGTTTGACTAATTTATGAACATCTGTAAAAAACCGATAGCTTAAATAAAAAAAAAAGAAATTATTTCAATACTATGACAGTCATTTTAAATAATTTCTATTCCTTCATCCTTCACCCACTGCAATTAATTGTACGTCACAGGTGATGACGTTCACCCATTCGTCGCCATTTTGATTGGTGATTACATGTGAATCGTCATTTGCGACGTCCGCATTTCTCCCGATAAAGTATTACGTATTATTCAGAATAGACGCAGTATATGTATCTGTTCGTGGAAAGCCAATAGTGAATAAGACGTTATTTACAGTTACATGAAACCAATACGTCAACTATAAGTACAAATTATTTCGCCGATAGATCATTAATATTCGACCGGTCGAGCAATCAACGTAGTACTCCAAGCAAACTACGTGTATTTAATTCATTATTGACATTTCGTCATACAGTAAAACTTGTGATTAAAATTAACGAGTAATTATAAACTTTATAAAAGAAAATTTGATAATAAAATTGAAGGTCAATTAACATAAAACAAGATGAGTTACGGATACCAAGTGAGTTGCATTTTTCTTTTTTCTTTGTTCTCGTGATTTGCACGTTCTTATATTTTGACACACAATTGTGTTCTTTTTTTTTTTCACCTTGTAATAAAAGGGTCCGCCAGTGCCGCCGTATCTCGGAAAACAAAAGCCACCAACATCCTTTGGTGTTCCTCCAGGGACATCATCTGCCCCCAATGCTCCGCCTGAAAATCTGTCTTCGAATCTAGGATATTCTACTAACATGCCTGTTTCTTTCGGGATGCCACAACCATATTCTCCTTATCCATCTGTACCTTATCCTACGCAACAACCATCAACTAATCAAGGTGCATGCAATATACCAATGCCTTCTGCTAATTATCCTACACAGCCAGTGCCTTATAATAATCAACCTGCAATGCCAACACCTTACAATTCTACTTCTCAAAGTCAGCATTATCCTCAACAGCAACCTCATTCTAACTATCCTCAGCAACAACCGCAATCTGCTTATCCAACACAGCAATTTCAATCTCCTTACCCTCAACAGCAATCTCAATCCTCCTATCCCACGCAACAACCTCACAACTTCTATCCTTCACAGCAATCTCATGCTAGTTATCCTACTCAACAAGTTAACTATCCTAATTTACATCAAGCTCCAGATGCTAGACAAGTTTTTAACCAGATTCAGTCTTCTTATCCTCAAGCTTCAAATACCTCGGCTGGTTCAGCTCCATATCTTGGAGGGAACATGCATGGGGGGCAAGGACACAATCCATATTCCACTACTCATTCCTCAGGACCTTATAACCCAAATCAAGCCCCCCGGCAAAACCAGTATTCGAGGAAGGTAAGGGCTGGCTTTGGTCTATTAATGTTTCAAAGATTGATATTGCTATTTTTGTACTTCTATTGCATTTAAATATTTATAGAATAAATTTATTTCAGTTGTCACCAACGGTTGTGCCTTATGACAACTTTGATGCCAGAGCTGATGCTGAAGCCCTGAGGAAGGCAATGAAAGGATTTGGAACTGATGAAAAAGCCATCATAAATGTTCTTGCTAATCGAAGCAACTTGCAGCGTCAGGAAATTGCTTCTCAATTCAAAACTTTATATGGCAAGGTATAGTAGCACTTATTTTGTTGAATTTAATACTATACTAACATGAGAATTCGTTTATTTTTTTTTTAAACAGGATCTCATTAAAGATCTGAAATCTGAATTATCTGGAAACTTTGAGAAATTAGTATTGGCTTTAATGAAGCCACTTCCTCAATATTATGCTGAGCAGTTACACGAAGCTCTATCTGGTATTGGTACTGATGAGTGCGTACTCATTGAAGTATTGTGTACTATGTCCAATCATGAAATTCGTGTAATCAAACAAGCATATGAAGCTAGTGAGTATTGCTATTAATACTGAATTAGTAATTCATTGTTTAATATATATTTTAATTTAATTTTCTAGTGTATGGAAGATCATTGGAGGATGATTTAGTTTCCGACACATCCGGCAACTTCAAACGATTAATGGTATCTTTGTGTTGTGCCAACAGAGATGAGTCATTTAATGTTGATCCTGCGGGAGCCGTAAATGATGCCAAAGAACTTCTTAGAGCCGGTATGAGAGATTTGCCAAAATAATAACTAAACAGTATAAAATAAATATAAAAAAAAATTCGTAGGTGAATTGCGTTTTGGTACTGACGAATCAACATTCAACGCAATTTTGGTACAAAGAAACGTACCGCAATTGCAACAGATATTCAGAGAATACGAAAACATGACTGGACACCCTATTACCAAAGCCATCGAGAACGAATTTTCGGGTGATATAAAGAAAGGCTTGCTTGCCATAGGTAAACACCTAAATCATATAATAGCAATAGTAAGAAATTCAGTTTCTTACTAAATACCTTCGAACTTGAAAGTTCACATTGTTGATATTTAAAAAATATTATTACAGTCAAATGCGTAATGGGTAGACCGAACTTCTTCGCCGAACAGCTTCACAAAAGTATGAAAGGTCTCGGTACTGACGACAATCGTCTCATTCGTTTAGTTGTCACACGTTGTGAGGTTGACATGGGCGAAATAAAAGAGGCTTTCGCCCAGATGTTTGGAGAGTCGTTAGCTGATTGCATTTCCGTGAGTACCGCGATAAATCATTCATTCAATCGAAAATAACCAACGCCATATTTATTTTGTTTTTCCTCTAAACAGGGCGACTGCTCAGGACATTACAAAAAGTGTCTTCTCGCTCTTATTGAATAAGAAGGGAATCAAACTACTATGTGGCCTGCATTTAAGTGATACTTTTTATTACAATTATTTATATACACGTATGCAACACGTTTATAAAATATTAGTAATATTTAGATGCATCGGTTCTTGCAAGTGTTAAAAGTATTCTACAAATGCTTTTTAAAGATTTTGATCTATACACTATACATCATATATATTTTTATGTTTCATATGATATTATTGTATTAATAGAATTTTAAATAGATTTAGCGATAAACGGTTTGTGCCAATTCAGATGTCAACTATTATTAACTATTGATAAAACTATACTTTTCGCTATTAAATATACAAATGATATATTTGCGCAAGCTACATCTATTTTCGAAAGATGTACGATTCCAAATGTGCCTGATTGTTCACAAATGTTCATATTGATTTACGCTGATATGAAAATTTTATCTCAGTACAGCAGGCTTACTGTACTTACTTTTTAAGAGAATTTTATTAAAAACGATTTAAATGTTGTCAAATTACATTGCTTCTGTAACAGGCCTCAATAAATATATTTTTAAATTCAGCGTTTCCAAGTTTCGTATTGAACCTAACCTTTCCTCACTTTATCATTATCCAATCTAAGTCGACGTTAGGTCGACATCATCAACGTTCGCTTTTGAGTGTGCTCCGCTCGTAGAGTGTAGAGTACGACTACAACTAAATGACATTTCGGATTAGGTTGTAAATCCCGGTTGTAATTAAAGTAAATAATAGTGATTATCTTGCGTTCGATATAAATATAGATTCGTGGGAGCAAAATGTCAAACATTTACGAGCAAATAAAGCTCTTGTACGATCAAGCGCTTTATTCCAATGTGATATCACTGGTAAGTACTTATTCAATGATGTTGTTTATGCGAATTTCGAGTGTTTATAATTATCTTCTTTAATTTTTTTTTTAAGGCTAATTTAGTTTTATCGCTTAGCGAGCACAATAGTGATTTATTAACAGCTCAAGGGAAATTCAATATTTACGTTTATTACGCTGATGCACATTTCCACTTGGGAAAGTATAGAAAAGCAGAGGCACTTTATAAGAAGTCATTGCAATTCCGAAAATGTCTACTGAAAACTAAAGGTGTAAATAAACCAGTGCAGGACACTCATAAAGACTTAACATCTGATATCGATATCAAGTACAAAATTCATTTATGTCTAATGAAACTGAAAAATCCACAAGATGCTTTGCAAATACTGCAGAGTATTCCTGGAAAACAACGGACTCCAAAAGTAAATATGGCATTAGCTAAGATGTTTCAAGAACAGGGAATGGAAAGATCAGCAATCACAACTTATAAAGAAGTTCTCCGTGAATGTCCTTTGGCATTGGAAGCTGCTGAAGGATTATTAGCCCTTGGTGTCAAGGGTATAGAAGTTAGTAGTTTAATTGTAGGAAGCACAACTAATTTGTTAAATTTGGACTGGCTCAACACATGGATTAAGGGTCATGCTCATGTACATAATAGAGAATACACACAAGCAGTCACAACATTTAGGTCTTTAGATAATGTTACGTTATTGAGAGATAATTTTAATTTATTAACTACAATGGGAGAGTGTTATTATTATGCAGGGGATGATAAAAATGCGTTATTATGTTTGAGAAGAGCAAGGACCATTGAACCAGATGTTATGAAAGGGTATGTAAAGAATTTTCCAATTATAAATAATTCACTTGAAATTGAAAAAATTCATAATAAAATTTTTTGTATACAGAGTAGATATCTATGCTGCAGTATTATACAAAACTCATCATGTTAAAGAATTAGAAAGATTGATTCCAGTGATTACTGCTAACAGTGAATGTGCTGGAGAAATTTATGTGGCAATGGCTTACTTCTTATGTGCAATTAGAAAACTTGGTAGAGCGAATGCATTAACAACACAAGCTTTAAATATTAATCCAAATGACATTGAAGCGACTATACTCCGAGGGAACATTCTCATAGAACAGAAAAAGTACCAAGATGCCCTGTACTTCTTCAGACACGCCGTGCAACTGAAACCATATCGTTATGAGCCACACAAAGGTTTAGTTGATTGCCTTGTTGGTATGCACCGTCTAAGAGAAGCCTTAAACATTGCCAGCAGTTCGTGTAAACAACTTGGTCACACTCCAAGAGTATTAACAGTGTGTAATCAAATTCATTATAATGATTGAAAGCCATAAAAGTCATTAGTTTATTATCAATATTTTCTTACAGTTATACGCGTCTGTTCTGATGAAAGATCCAGTTTCAGTTGGAAAAGCAAAGAACCTATTAGAAAAAGCTCTATCCCAAGATGAGGCTTATCTACCCGCTGTTTATTTATTAGCTGAGATATATGAGCAGGAGATGAACCTCGAAGCGGCTATAGAGTTATTAGAGAGGCAGGTAGAAATTCAACCAACGAGTAAATTGCATCAGATGTTGGGCGACTTATGGTCGCGTGTACACAACGAGGAAAAGGCTCTAGACCATTACACAGTTGCATTAAGGTAATGATAGAGGAGTCACACAAAATTTATTTAAAAGATGAGTTAAATAAAAATATCTGTTTAGCTTGGATCCAATGAATAGAAGAGCATTGGAGGGAATGCACAGGCTTGATAGTACGTCGAGTAAATTGGATTCGACGTACTATATGACGGTCGGAGAGGAGCAAGCGGACACTACGTACGATGTTGGGGATGGTCTCCCGGATACAGACGATAACGACGAGGCACCAGAAGAAAGCGAAACTGAGGCTGTTTGGTCCGATATGGACCTGGAGGCCAATAGCCAGTAGATTCAACACATTTCGTTATGAACAATAGCAAATGCGAGGCGTTGCTACTTTATTTGATAAATTATTCGTAGCCGTGCCAACAGATTTTAACAACTTTTTTAAAAATATTGTTATGTCATCGAATTAGTTTGAAGTATTTATCAACAAGATTATTGAAACTGTTAATTATTTTTTACAACGATTTTTTTTCATACTGAATAGAATAAAAGGAATCGAGAACTGGGAGAAAGAATTTAATTATATTCAATCTAATCCTTAAATTAATAATATTTATTTTTCATATAATATTAATTTGAATTTAGCGCCTTTAAAATGACAGATATGGAATTTGTCCAATTTTTATTCCGGGGAATTTGTCCAATTGCATTCTTGAGGATTGAGGATGAGTTTCTTCTCTATATGGTATGTGATTTAGATACTATATTCAACCGTTGCGCGGTTTGTAAACTTCCTATTCTGTTCATTCAGTGCGTGTTCACGTTTCGTGTCGTGAGACTTAAAAGTAAGAATTCTTTTTATTATTAAATTTTTAAATAATATTAATGAATTTGAGTAAAATTTGATTATTTCTAACTAGATATATCATTTATTTTATATATTTTTTTTTTATAATATTGGATGTTTTTGGATTCTTAAAATCCGTTTTGAGATAGCTTATAGCATGTGCATTTTTAATGCGCCTTTTTATGATTTTTATAAACTAGAATGTCCATTTGTTAATATATTTTTTCCATTTTGGCTAAATTTTCTATTTATATTATTATAATAATAGCTGTACTGTTGATAAAGACACAAAATTCATTATAACCTTAAATGATGATTTAATCTATCACCATCTTTCGACTGAAAACTGTGATGGTATTTTTTTAAACTGAAGCAATTATTGCAAACTTATAAAGAAGATCTCAAATGATGATTAAATTATGAGTTAAATTAACAAATCATGTTATGTTTCAGAATGCGTTACGTGGCCGCGTATCTTTTAGCTGTTCTCGGAGGCAAAGTCTCCCCCAGCCAAAATGATATCGAAAAGATTCTGTCCTCCGTCGGTATCGAAACCGATGCCGAGAAGCTCCAGAAAGTTCTTTCTGAGCTGAATGGCAAATCTGTCGAAGATCTGATTGCCCAAGGTTTGTGTACTTACATTGGATCTTAATTAAGTAATCTTTGTACGCTAAGTTCTTTTTTTCATTTACAGGTAGGGAAAAACTCTGCTCCATGCCAGTCGGTGGTGCAGTAGCTGCTGCTCCAGCAGCTGGAGGTGCTGCCGCTGCCCCTGCTGCTGAAGAGAAGAAGGGTATGTCTTGATTTACTTATATACAAACCGAAAACTAATACACAATAATATGCAATACCCTTTTACTTAATATATTTTCCCATTACAGAAGAGAAGAAACCTGCCAAGGAGGAATCAGAATCCGAAGATGAGGACATGGGCTTCGGTCTCTTTGACTAAGCACCTCTTGTAGCAAGAGACGAATAAATAATTTTTACCTGCAGATTCGACATGGTTTATTTATTGAATAAAAAAGAGAAACGAAAGTCTAAACGTTGAAATAATTTGTCAACGCGGCTCAAGTTGAACCTTTTTATTTTCATTGGTCCCAAATGACCTTTAGTTGCAACCTATACTCCACTACTAACCAAAATAATCTCCCATATTTGGCAAGTGTTAATAACATTCCAGCCTTGTTTCTAGTCTCATAATTCCGCTTGAATCGAGAGGCGCAGTGTATCGTATAGCGATGGCAGTGGGAGAAATTAATGGTACCAATTCGTACGTTCCTGCAAATGGTGGGGGAAAATAGCGAAATCCGGCGTTTGAGTTGTCACGCAAGTTGTTACATTCGACGCTGTCAATGAATCATTAAACAAAAAAAGAAGAAATGGCTGTTGCATCTACGCGACGAACTCCGTCGTAAAAAAACAATCCGCTAAATTTCATAAATTCGTTCAATAAGCCTCTCAATGAAATCGAATTCACAGAACTCGAACGACGAATTACGCGCCGAGTAATTGCGACGCTCGACAGAGAGGTATAATCTGCCGTAACAAGGATGCAGAGATAACTCTGTCATCGTGTTGGTGATGAACTTTAATACACGCGTGATACACGTACACGTATTTAAGATGATGACGCGATCGAAAGGAGAGCCACGTAGCGGTCCGAGCGAGCAACTACATAACTTTTCTCTCTCTCTCGCCAACTAAATCGCGGTATACGTACGATGGCGGTGGGCGAAAGGGGCGGTTATTCGGCGGCGAGCGCCATGTTGGACGTCAGTGGCGAGCAGTGACGGGTAATCGCGCACGGGGAAAATTTTTTTTTCGATCGCGGGTTTCTTGCGTCAGCGCGACGGTGCTCTCTGGCAAGATCGTCCTCGACGGAGTACGTCGACGTTGAACGTTAAAGTTGCGCGCGACAATCGTCAAAGTGCGCATCTCTCTCGGCGAATAGTCACGGTTTTCTTTTTTATTTTTCAATTAACGCACCTGTGTGTATGCGTGCGCTCGTCGGTAGAAGGAGAAGGAAGAAAAAAGGATTGACCGCGCGTACGGCCAGACGCGTGCGTTCCACGTAATCGGGATCATTCTCATTTCGCTCGATCGTCGTATTTTCGCTAAATTTTGTATATAACGACGCGATACTTACGCCCCGATTCACCGAGGCGTTACGAATCTCTATACGGCTCTCCGTACGCGAGAGCGAAAGAGACAGGGGCCCTGAGTGTCGAAGTGAGCCAGTGAAAGAAAGATATACAGATAAGAGCGAGCGAGACACGGATAGGTGTTAGGTGAAGAGAGGAGGTGTAGTAACGTTCTCGTGGCAGTCAATCAAACGTGAAAAATGACGCAGCTATTACCGATAAGGTTTCAGGAACATCTCCAGGTACGTATGGGAGTCGCGAGCGAGACCCGGCATTTATTGACACATCACCGAGTCCTCTTTCATCCAGCTCGGGTTTTTTCTCTCGCTATGCTCTACCTGCCACCTAGGCCGCGATTGATAAAAATTTTCCTCCTACTCGCCGAATTGACATTTTTTTCCCCTCCACGACGTTAGACCGTCGTCGCGTTTCTGACAGGAAATTCGCAGTAGTTTTTCGCGAAATATCGTTCTTTCTTTTCGCTTTATTTGCATTTCGCGTTACAATACGCTTGCGAATAGCACGCGCGCGCACGCTCGCGCTATTTCCGGTGAACAAGAGAATTGACAGTTAGAGATTGATACGACGAATTTCGTCGCTAACACTCGAGGAGGCATCTTATCGATCTACGAAATGGGGTCGAAACAAATAGACGTTCTAAACGAGAAAGCGGAAAGCCAAATTAATTCGCTTTCCGCTCGGCGATTTCGCGAGACTTTTGTTTTTGATTGGAGGGAACGAATTATGCCCATACACGCCCCTTTGTTAACTCCGCGCGATATGATTAAACCTCGGAAATTCGGTTATCAGGATTTTCTTTCGTGACTGTCTAGGCTCGTTTGGTCCGCCACGTCGATTGCACACCTATGTACGAACTCGCGCATTCACAACTGGCGACACGACTGCTGTTTATTGATGAATGCCTTTTCCTTTTGTAGCTTACAGCTGTGGGAATTAGCGCAAGCAATGTCAGCTTTAACACTCTTACTATGGAGTCGGATAAATTTATTTGCGTTAGGGAGAAAGTCGGTGACACTGCCCAGGTAGTCATCATTGACATGAACGATTCTAGCAATCCTATTAGACGACCTATCTCTGCTGATTCTGCCATTATGAATCCAGCTAGCAAAGTTATCGCTTTGAAAGGTTAGCCAAAGTACTTTATAGTACATTGTAGTCCTGAGGATTGGGATTTAACTGTTATTTTTTTCATGTAGCTCAAAAAACTTTACAAATATTCAACATCGAAATGAAATCTAAAATGAAAGCCCACACTATGACCGAAGATGTTGTATTTTGGAAATGGATATCACTGAATACATTGGCTCTGGTGACAGAAACCGCTGTATACCACTGGAGCATGGAAGGAGATTCTACTCCTAACAAAATGTTCGATCGCCACTCTTCTCTTAATGGTTGTCAGATCATCAATTACAGAACCGATCCTAAACAAACATGGCTATTGCTGATTGGTATATCAGCTCAACACAACAGAGTAGTAGGGGCCATGCAACTATACTCTGTCGAGAGAAAATGTTCTCAACCAATCGAGGGACATGCTGCTTCTTTTGCTCAGTTCAAAATGGAGGGTAATCCAGAACCAAGCAATCTTTTCTGTTTTGCTGTCAGAACCGTACAAGGCGCTAAGCTTCATATAATCGAAGTCGGTCAGCCACCAGCCGGCAATCATCCATTCCCAAAGAAAGCAGTCGACGTATTTTTCCCACCGGAAGCTGGTAACGATTTCCCGGTGGCGATGCAAGTCAGCTCGAAATACGACGTTATCTATTTAATCACGAAATACGGATACATACACATGTACGACATCGAATCCGCCACCTGTATATTCATGAATCGTATCTCCGGCGAAACGATTTTTGTAACTGCACCCCACGAAGCGTCCGGTGGTATAATTGGTGTCAATCGCAAGGGGCAAGTTCTCTCGGTCTCGGTAGACGAGGAGAACATTATTCCCTACATCAATGGAGTTTTGCAGAACCCAGAGTTAGCGTTGAGAATGGCAGTGAGAAACAATTTGTCCGGTGCCGAAGACTTATTTGTCAGGAAGTTTAACATGCTGTTCCAGAACGGCCAATACGCCGAGGCCGCGAAGGTAGCAGCGAACGCCCCGAAAGGAATTCTTCGTACACCAGCGACAATTCAACGCTTTCAACAGGTGACTGTTGTATTCCTCGAAATTTTAATTTTGAAATTTTGTATAGATTTAAATTAAAAATCTTTTTAACAGGTACCCGCAACCCAAGGGCAAACATCCCCGTTATTGCAGTATTTCGGTATCCTATTAGATCAGGATCAATTGAATAAATACGAATCCTTAGAACTCTGCCGTCCAGTGCTCCTTCAAGGTCGGAAACAGCTGCTTGAGAAATGGTTGAAAGAGGACAAGCTCGAATGCAGTGAAGAACTTGGTGACTTGGTCAAACAGGCCGATCCGACTCTCGCCTTGAGCGTTTACCTTAGAGCCAATGTACCCAATAAAGTTATTCAGTGCTTCGCCGAGACAGGTCAATTCCAGAAAATCGTTCTGTACGCTAAAAAAGTGTCTTATACACCTGACTACATATTCTTGTTGAGGAATGTTATGAGAATCAATCCCGATCAGGGTGTTGCCTTCGCACAGATGTTAGTGCAAGACGACGAGCCGCTGGCGGACATTAATCAGGTGAATTCCCATTCCAGTCATTTTTCATTAAAAAAAAAAAAAAATATGAATGAAAAATTAATGGAATTATTTTCGTAGATCGTCGACATTTTAATGGAACAAAATATGGTTCAACAATGCACGGCTTTCTTGTTGGACGCCTTGAAGAATAATCGTCCTAGCGAGGGTGCACTCCAAACTCGTCTTCTAGAAATGAATCTGATGTCAGCTCCACAGGTGGCAGATGCAATTCTTGGCAATCAGATGTTCACGCACTACGATCGCGCTCACATTGCCCAGCTTTGCGAGAAGGCTGGTCTCCTTCAGCGCGCGCTCGAGCATTACACGGATCTCTACGATATCAAGAGAGCCGTAGTGCACACTCATCTACTGTCGCCCGATTGGCTCGTTGGATTTTTCGGAACTCTTTCTGTAGAGGATTCCCTCGAATGCCTCAAAGCCATGTTGTCGGCTAATATCAGACAGAATTTACAAATTTGCATCCAGATTGCTACAAAGTATCACGAACAATTGACCACCAAGGCACTGATAGACCTTTTCGAAAGTTTCAAGTCTTATGAGGGGCTTTTCTACTTCCTTGGCTCGATCGTCAATTTCAGCCAGGATCAGGAGGTGCACTTCAAGTATATACAAGCCGCGTGCAAAACTGGACAGATCAAGGAAGTCGAGCGTATCTGTCGGGAAAGCAACTGCTACAATCCTGAACGTGTAAAAAATTTCCTGAAGGAGGCTAAGCTCTCCGATCAATTGCCGTTAATAATAGTGTGCGATAGATTTGATTTCGTTCACGATCTCGTTTTATACCTCTATAGAAACAACCTTCAGAAGTATATTGAGATTTACGTGCAAAAGGTAATATAGATCTATAATTGTTTTAATAGATTTAATATTGATATGTAAATAACTAATTTGTATTTTTAGGTGAATCCGTCTCGTCTACCCGTCGTGGTTGGTGGTTTGTTGGACGTCGATTGCTCTGAGGACATTATCAAAAATTTAATTTTGGTTGTTCGTGGTCAATTTTCCACCGATGAGCTTGTGGAAGAAGTCGAAAAACGTAATCGCCTCAAACTCTTGCTGCTGTGGCTCGAATCGCGTGTTCACGAAGGATGCGTTGAGCCAGCTACTCATAATGCATTGGCTAAGATTTATATCGATAGCAATAACAATCCAGAAAGATTCTTAAAGTATGTTTTAGTAACCACATTTTGTTTGTATCGCTTACATATTTTCTTTAACGATAATTTTTTTTTATAGAGAAAATCAGTTCTATGATAGCAGAGTAGTAGGTAAATATTGTGAAAAAAGAGACCCACATTTGGCCTGCATTGCATACGAACGTGGCCAATGCGATCGCGAATTAATCGCTGTCTGCAACGAAAATAGTCTCTTCAAGAGCGAAGCAAGGTACTTGGTGAGACGCAGAGATCCGGATCTATGGGCTGAAGTTCTCAACGAAAGCAATCCTTACAAACGACCTTTAATAGATCAGGTAGGGTATTTTTTAGTGATGGCATATGTTTGACATGAAGATGAAATACTAATTTCGGTATATTTATTTAGGTCGTCCAAACAGCTTTGTCAGAGACCCAAGACCCCGAAGATATATCAGTGACAGTAAAAGCATTCATGACGGCCGATTTACCCAACGAACTGATCGAACTATTAGAAAAGATTGTTTTAGACAGCAGTGTCTTTAGCGATCACCGCAATTTACAAAACCTCTTGATTCTCACAGCCATTAAGGCCGATCGCTCGCGTGTAATGGAGTATATTAACCGCTTGGATAACTATGATGCACCAGATATCGCTAACATCGCTATCAATAATCAACTGTACGAAGAAGCTTTTGCTATCTTCAAAAAGTTCGATGTCAACACATCCGCCATTCAGGTATTGATCGAGCAAGTAAACAACTTGGACCGAGCTTACGAATTCGCAGAAAGGTAAGGTTATAAATGAAAAAGTTTTAATGAAAATACTTTATCAACGAGAATGTTATTTTAGATGTAACGAGCCAGCCGTATGGTCTCAACTTGCCCGAGCCCAGCTGCAACAAGGGCTCGTCAAAGAAGCTATTGATAGTTTCATCAAAGCCGATGATCCATCTGCTTACGTAGATGTAGTTGAAACCGCTCACCGTACCTCGCATTGGGAAGATCTCGTTCGTTACTTACAAATGGCTCGTAAGAAGGCACGCGAATCATTCATCGAAAGTGAGTTGATTTACGCTTACGCAAGAACCAACAGATTTGCTGATTTGGAAGAATTCATCTCCGGTCCCAATCATGCTGACATTCAAAAGGTACGCGCCAGAATTTATTAACAAAAAAAATTTTATTTTATTTTAACAAACTTTTTATTGTAGATTGGTGATAGATGTTTCGATGACAAGATGTACGACGCCGCTAAGCTCTTATACAATAACGTATCCAACTTTGCTCGATTGGCGATTACTCTAGTCCATCTAAAGGAGTTCCAGGGCGCGGTTGATAGTGCGCGTAAAGCCAACTCGACACGTACGTGGAAAGAAGTTTGCTTCGCTTGCGTTGACAGCGGCGAGTTCCGTCTGGCACAGATGTGTGGTTTGCACATCGTTGTTCATGCCGACGAGCTCGAGGACTTGATCAATTATTACCAGGACCGCGGTCATTTCGAAGACCTGATCAATCTCCTGGAAGCCGCACTCGGCCTCGAACGCGCCCACATGGGCATGTTCACTGAACTCGCTATTCTCTACAGCAAATACAAACCTCAGAAGATGAGGGAACATCTTGAATTGTTCTGGTCGCGCGTGAATATACCGAAGGTATTGCGCGCTGCTGAGCAGGCTCATCTCTGGGCTGAGCTTGTATTCCTCTACGACAAATACGAGGAGTACGACAACGCTGTGCTCGCCATGATGCAACACCCTACCGAGGCTTGGCGAGAGGGACATTTCAAAGACGTTATCACCAAAGTCGCCAACGTTGAACTCTACTACAAGGCTATTCAGTTCTACGTGGAATTCAAACCGCTGTTGTTGAACGACATATTGCTTGTACTCGCGCCACGTATGGATCACACGAGATCTGTCAACTATTTCACGAAGACCGGTCATTTACAATTAGTAAAACCGTATTTGAGATCTGTACAATCGTTGAATAACAAAGCAATCAACGAGGCGCTCAACGGATTGTTGATCGACGAGGAGGATTATCAAGGCCTGAGAACGTCGATAGATGCGTTTGACAATTTTGATAACATCGCGCTAGCTCAGCAGCTCGAGAAACACGAGCTTATTGAATTTCGTAGAATTGCTGCTTATCTGTATAAGGGTAACAACAGATGGAAACAGTCGGTCGAGCTTTGTAAGAAAGATAGATTATTCAGGTTCGTGTTAATTTTATTTGAAAAAAAAATCCAGTTTTGTACGTTTCTATAATAAATTTTTATTTTAGAGATGCGATGGAGTACGCAGCCGAATCTCGGAATCCCGAAGTTGCCGAGGAACTACTGGAATGGTTCCTTGATCGTGGCTCGAAGGATTGCTTCGCAGCTTGTTTATTCCATTGTTACGATCTGCTTCATCCCGACGTTATTTTAGAGCTCGCATGGAGACACCGTATATTACACTTCGCCATGCCGTACCTTATCCAAGTAGCACGCGAATATATTTCTAAGGTGAGTCACTGAACGGTTTTTCAAACTACCAAGTCACTCGGTCAGCTATAATAGCATTATTTTTTTACAGGTCGATAAATTAGAAGAAGCCGAGAGTCAACGAATCGAGGAAACAAGTCATCAGGAACATAAGCCCATGATTATGCGTGAGTATTGATACAAAATAATCTATTTTTTACGAGAATACGTGTAACCGAATTATTAATTTTTAGCCGAGCCTCAATTAATGTTAACGGCTGGTCCTGGTATGATGGCGCCTGGTTATGCTCCGCCAAACGTATACGCGAATCCCGCGCAAAGTGTATATGCCCCCGCGAACGCAGCTTATCAGGGTTATGGTATGTGAGATATAATGTGTAACAAAGTAAGCAAAGGAGATCAACAAACTCTACTTTTCTATAAAGTGTAGGTAGAACGTAATTATTTCTTTAGTTGTCCGTAGGTATAACGAAACTAAAAATAATAATAATATTATTAGTAATAATAAATATAAATAAAGCGATAGTGAAAGTTTATCATTAATGAAACCATCATGTTTAGACAGCCATGAAACAATCAGAGTCAGAGTCATGAATAACGGAAAAAGTATCGACATATTAGAACATTCTGATTATGAGATTCTAATTTGTAGATAAAAAAAATTATAATATTATTCTAATGATCCTCTGATTTAAGTTACATGAATGTTACATACCGTTTTCCGAAAAACGTATTGCTTTCCACACAGCAAATAAAAAAATGAAAAAAAAAATGGACGCTTTAGAAATATTTTGCAAATAATGTATAGATGTTTAGAAAATTAAATAGTACAAGTTATAATACGAGGCAAATGAATATATTCGAACGATAATATTGAACTTCACGAATTACACATTATCGAATAGCATTAATGAAATATTCAAGATAGATGAAGAAGAAAAACTGAAAGATGTGTAATAGCATTTACTGTCCTGACATTTGCGTTTCGTTAGAGATATGTGTGATGATGACTACATGTAAGTTTTTATTATGATTATATTAACACGATTTGAGAAATTTTACATTTAGCACAATCAGAATTGTAGTGGAATGTGATCTACTGGAATGAAAAAAATTAATGTATACACGAATAGCGTTTGGGAGGAGAAGTAAAATTGTAGATGTTATGATGTAACCAGGTGAAATTATACGATACTAGTAACTGCATTTCATTTGGGATGCAAATGATCACGTTGAATGAAATTCTTGTTTGTGATGTCAAAATTGATCAAGGTGTACACATTTTTATTTCCTACATAAGATTAACACTGAAATTAGTAGAGTGGCAAAAAGACAATAGAATCAGTGAGTAATTGCTCACACGTGCAATAAAACTAACAACGCGACTCGATTCGTTTCATAATTAACTGGGTGAACATTATATGCGCATTCTAAAAAGAAAGTCATCGGATTTTTAAGTTACTTTTATTCAAGACAAAAGGTGAACGAAATAAAATATAATAAAGATTGTGAATAAGAGAGGTGCATGCATGTATAGACGTTATAGGGTGTGTACTAACCGGAGATTACGTTCGCCATCGTCGTGGCAGAATTTTATCGACTATGCATATTTAAATAGTTCTAATTATATACACGTGCCTATCAATATGTAAATATGCATATGAACGTCTATATGAATTGGAAAAAAAATTAAAGAAAGAAGAATTGCATTAACATTACTATGATTGTTCAAGTTTGATTGCTGAATTCCTTCGTAGAATACAAAAACGAAATATTTGTATTAATCAAAGAATTCTGGAGAAATTTCGCAAGTGTAGTCAGATGTAGTGGGATTTTAAGTAACGTAGCGATTAGTATCGTTGGCTACGCTTGCAGTGTTAAAAACAAAATTAAAAAAAGCCTTCTCTTGATTTATGATGAATAAATAAATATTGTTCCATGTGAAAAATGAATACATCACAAATTGTATAAAAAAAATAATTATCTTATATTTACATTATAGTATATAAATTATGATTTATGTTACAAATCAAAAGAAAGTGGAGCTTTTAATTTCTTCGTTCGTTCCACTGGTTTGATACAGAGTTGTTTTCCATACACGATGAGCGAGGTATCGCGCAAGTATATTTTTATCATTACGACTTCCTTTGGTATCACTGAAAAAAAAAACGAAAAGTTATGTGCGTATGTTGACAAGATTAAATGTATATCATAAGGGTATTACAATACCATTTTATGCAAAATATTTTTACTGTGAAAATTTTTTTCTGGTTTAATTTCTACGGTACGTGAATAGCCGTTAGATTAGCATAACAGTATAAATGTTTTTAGTATTTATGAAAGAAAAGTTATAGCAAGTTTTTAATATATTTTCATTGTAGTTTGAGATCAAAAATATGTATAGTGGATAACTTGTATTACTATTATTATTATTACTATTATTATTATTATACACAATTATGTTTACTTACCTCGAACAATATTATCTTCTCCGCATATATTAAATGAAAATTTTGTGTCTAAAATTACTATTCCACTTTTACCAACTAAGCTAGGACATCGTGATTTTTCTACGGATATTCTAGCTCCATGAAAATCGATTTTCATCAAACTCTCATTGACAGCTTCGAAGCAAGGCGAATCTACGCTTTTTGGCATATTGTTGAAAAATTTGCTACCAAGGTGGTGCTCTATATAATCCAACCATATTTTATGCTGTTGTAAACAGAACGAATAAGACAAACTATTCTTGAGATTGATTCTGTCTAAACCAATGAGTTTGCGTTGTCTACCACTCAAACATTTAGGCTTTTTTTGTTTGTCTTTTTTCCGTTTATTTTTAATTTTACCTAATATATACAACTGCAAAATTAAAAGAATAAATATTAATAACAATTACAGTGAATTAATCTTTTTATAAGTATTTTTTACCTTTTTCAATTCATTTGGAATGTCCTTAGTGTCTGATTTTGGTAGTGTTTTTTCCAACAGGTCAACAATATATTTTTCACTATTTTCAGAGGTTACTAATTTATTTAGAATATGCGCTGGGAGAACCGTAGTTATTTTCTCTGAAATAAAAAATATGTCAATAATGTAAACATTGATAGTTTACAAATAAAGGTTAGGTTTTACCACGAGACGTTGACGCCATTATTTACGAAAATTTGAAATAATTCCTTGAAATGAGTGACGAAGAAAATATTTTTAATTTTGACTCAAAAGCCGATGTCAATTCTAAAATTGACGTTACTTTCTAAACCAGTCCGAACTCAAACACGTGTTGTCATGACCAAGCCTCGTTGATGTCTCCTACTTGTTGTGATTGGTCAGAAAAAATTTCCGGGTAATCGATATCGATTTTCGAACGTAACCAATCGTATTTCACATGAACAATTGATTATATAAACAATAATGAAATTCCAATGCTAAATTTTAATTTTTTATATAATCATCTTCATTGGTATTGACAGGTGAATCGATATTTACCAATTTATGAATTCGAAATGTCGAATTACCGATGTTAATGCGCTCTGAAAATAAATCAATCCGAAATTGGAAATCGCGATTGAGTCGTCTAATAAAAGATTCATGCAATTAGTAATCGATCCAAAATTTTATGCAACTACGTTGCTGTAGTTACCGATTGAGTAGGCGCGCTGGTTCCCATCTAAATACGGCATAACGGCACTGCGCTGGCCAGTTGCATTACGATGGTGGGGATGCAAGGGGGAAGTGGGTGACCGATTGTGAGACGCGAGTGCGCGTTCGCAAAAATTCGCCCAGCGAAGTAATTTCTAATCAAAACGAATCACAAACGAAAATCCGACGCGATAATCGCAGTTTTCCACAAAACTGGACTCAAAATCGAAACGTCGAGATCACAGATTCGTTCCGTCCGCTTGTATCCACTTGTATTGTATCGCAACACGCGCGCACAAAACTGGTGGGTTCGCGAAATACGTATTACGAACATTTCCCAATAATCCGAAAAACGAATTGGAACTCTGAAGCGGGAGAGAGAGGAGAGCTCGTTGCGTTGTGCAGCGGAGTGGTGTATCGCCGCCACGTTATTGTGTGCGTGCATTAAATAAAAATTGAAACGTTTGACGCACCCGATCGTGCGTTTATTTCGGTATAATTTTATGAGTGCGCGGGAAGAATTAATCGGATTGGTCCAGACCGATACAAGAGGAAATGAGAGTCGATATCGCAGCGTGCTGACCGGGAAGAGAGTGGATCCAATATTCGCAGGGATAAACAAAAACGAAAGACGTTTATCCTTCAACCGTTCGAACGATTCAGAGTGTAAACCGACGCGCAATTGCAACGCTGAGTATCTCAATCACGCCTAAAATCCGATTATCGAGTATCGAATTTGGTGGTTTGACATTCGCATACTTGTGCGATTAAGACGGCGCAGGTAGAACGGAAAGAGTGGGACAGAGACAGAGAGTGCGAGAGAGAAGGAGAGAAGGAGAGGACTGGCCTATACCGCGCGATTCATCGAAGAATTATCGAAACGTGCTAACGTCCCTCCGAAAATTTCGATTATCGAGCGTCGAGTTTCGATTGTGCTGTTCGCGTAATCGCTCCGCGCGGGACCATCTTTTTCATCGCTCCTCTACTTTTTTTTTCACGCCCGTTTATCGACACGAAACACATTAGTGTGTTCTCCTCGTTGTAGCTACCCGTATCGCTGTGAGTGTGCGTGTGTGCTTTGAAAACGGCTCTCGCGATAGGGCCACGAGAACGAGTCGACGTTATTATGAGCGCCAAGACGGACGTTAATA
The DNA here is from genome assembly GCA_003055095.1 of Goniozus legneri. Taxonomy (NCBI): domain Eukaryota; kingdom Metazoa; phylum Arthropoda; class Insecta; order Hymenoptera; family Bethylidae; genus Goniozus; species Goniozus legneri. The sequence continues at coordinate 100,412 of NCVS01000618.1, forward strand.
GGCGAGTTCTAGCGATTCAGGCAAAAAAGAAGCGTCACAAGCCGAGCAAGCGTAAGGGCAAGGGCGGTAACAACGGGCCGACGAATGAGTCGTCCGCTGAACAGCAGCCGGCTTCGGCATCTCAGAGCTCGACGAAGGTACAACCACCACCGGCTAACCGACAACAGGGACAGCCTGGCTATCAGGATTCAGCACAGAGACCGTACACTGACAATGAGAACAGGTTAATATCCACTACTGAATTGCTCATCTGTCTTTTGCTTGGGTGACATGTTCCAGCTTCAATGAGCTGCTCGCAGTGGGATATGTTTTTGGTTAGGGTTGTTCGATTGGTCCTCTGCTATTTATAATCACAGAGGAGACTTGTAATAACTTGGTTTTTATGATTAACTATATAAGTCAGATATTGTATTTTTGTTAGCTGTCAGTTAACTATTATAGTTTTTCTTAGAGATTTATATGATAAAAATGTTAACGACAGTATTTTAATATGTGAATTATGTTCAGTTCTAGTAACGAGACCATTGAAGACGAGGATGAAGTTTATAGTAGCGAGGATGAACAAGAGGACAGCAGTGACTACTGCAAGGGTGGTTATCACCCGGTAAAAATTGGAGATTTGTTTTTGAATCGTTATCATGTGACCCGTAAATTAGGATGGGGTCATTTTTCTACGGTCTGGTTATGTTGGGACCTACAAGTGAGTTGATACACGACGAATGAATGTTTTTGATTATAGCAATTATTTTAATCTTGAATTTTTTTCAGGATAAACGATTTGTGGCACTCAAAGTAGTTAAATCAGCGTCGCATTTTACCGAAACGGCGTTAGACGAGATCAAATTGTTGAAAGACGTACGTGATACGGACCCAAATGATCCAAAACGCAATAAAACCGTCCAATTGCTCAACGACTTCAAAATAAGCGGTGTTAACGGACTACATGTATGTATGGTCTTCGAAGTTCTCGGCCACAATCTTCTTAAACTAATAATCAAGTCCAACTATCGTGGAATACCGAGAAATAACGTAAGGCGAATTATCAGGCAAGTTTTGGAGGGTCTTGATTACCTCCACAACAAATGTAAGATTATTCACACTGATATTAAGCCAGAAAATGTACTAATTTACGTTGACGAAACCTATATACGAAAATTGGCATGCCAAGCCACAGTGCTGCACTCGCTTGGTTTGAAACTACCGGTCTCCTTGGTATCGACGGCTCCCAAAGAGTTCCAAGAACCATCCTCGAACTCGAAAATGTCGAAGAACAAGAAGAAAAAGCTGAAAAAGATGCTAAAGAAAAAGGCGAAACGACAAAACGAGTTGCTGAAGAAGCAAATGGAGCAGATAGAAGAGATCGAGGAGATCGAAGAACGAAACAAGTTAGCAAACAGTACGTGGGAGAATGGAGAATTGGCAGACACTAATAGTCCCGACAACGACCCTAACACCGAGAGTCCAGAGGACAATACCGAGAGCAAGGAATCACCGGACAACATGGTGATACCCACCGAGGGAACTCTCCACGTTAACGGTATCGATGATCTGGCTGGAGGTGAAAAAGTTGACAACAAGTCGACGGAATCCGTTGAGCAATCGGACAAAATGGACAACACTTCGATCACGCCGGCAGAGGATAAAAGTTGCGGCGAGGGCGTACTACCTGCGGATCCAGAAGATACCGACGAATGCAGCGAAGGTAGTTATTCGTTAGAGAGATTTAATTTCAAAATCAATATATTTTCATTCTTACAGGACGTAACTTGAATCCACCCGAAAGAAAGCAACCGAAACGGGCGTCTATAGCACCTCTGGACCCTGCAATCGTCGATTGCGAAGTCGAGGTGAAAATAGCTGACCTCGGCAATGCATGCTGGGTACACAAAAAATTTACTGATGACATCCAAACACGGCAGTACAGGTCTCTCGAAGTGCTGCTAGGGTCTGGCTATGATACGTCAGCAGATATATGGTCGACAGCTTGCATGGCATTTGAGTTAGCGACTGGTGATTATTTATTTGAACCTCACAGTGGAAAAGACTATTGCAGGTAATTAACAAACGAAAATAGTATTTGGTATCTCGATATTTACTATGTGTTATAATCCTCAGGGACGAAGATCATTTAGCTCATATTATCGAATTGCTGGGAGAAATACCGAAGCGTATCGCACTAGGTGGCAAAAACTCGAAATTGTACTTCACCAAGAAAGGCGAACTGAAGAATATTACCGGATTAAAACCATGGGGACTTTACGAAGTGCTTACGGAAAAATACGAGTGGTCACCTAGCGAGGCACGCGAATTTGCGGATTTCCTCACACCGATGTTAGAATTCGATCCAGCGATGCGAGCGACCGCGGCCGAGTGTCTCAAGCATCCGTGGTTGCAGATTAAGTGATCGGTTATTACTTTTTAACGCTTTATTTAAGAAAACGAAACAAACAAGAAAATTCTCAATTGCCACTTTATACCTTAGACGCGACGACGAGAAGTAAATTCGATTATTTATCCGAGAGTGGGACAATAGGAGGAGGACGAGATCTTCAACTTATTTATTAAATGAAATTCACTGTACTGGTTATTGAAATTAATCCAAGACAATTATCAAATCAAATCAAATTATCGAAATCTCATGTAATGTAACCATTCATGGGCTTCCTCGATGAAACACTCTCGGTTCCCAACATTCGGGAACGAACCTGTTGTACTTTATTATTTTATATGTTCGTAGCATCCCATGTGATTTTTATTTAACTTTCGTATCGAGTCGAAATATCCCAAGAGTCGTGGGACCTACTCGTAGAATGTACTTTTCTTTCTCCCTCTGCACAAGCAATTTTCAATGTCCCATGAGTATGATAACTAATTTAGTAGGAACTGAAATATTCAAGTAGGACAAACTTCTGACCGAGAGAAAGAATATTAAATTAGACTTCTGCAGAAAGCTCAAAGTCATTATTTCATCTGTTAAGTCTTTTTCATTCATTTCGAAAGAAACACCTTCCATTTTGTTCACGTTTAAGCATTATTCTGAGTGAATTTGCCTCCCTTGATAATGCAAAGCGAAATCTCATTTTGTAACTACCTCCTTTGTGAATTAGTGATTTAAAAAGATGAATTTAATCGATATTATATTATAAATATAAATTGTGTGTGCTTTAGGAACTGAATCTTTGTACAAATTTGTATATCGTGTACGAACGATTAGTATAATTGAATGAGTTGGTCGCCAGATTCTTGGTATATACAGCCAACATGAAACAATAGAGCGCGGACACAATTCGAAATAAGACAATATTCTAAGGAATGAAAACCAATATTATTAGCTTTGATAGTGTTAAAATATGGCAATCTCGTTATTTAAGCTTTGATGACATTAAAATTCAAAATAATATGAAAATAAGTGAAAAAATAAACTAGAAAAAATGGAAACACTGTGCTCGAGAAATTAGGAATCCTGATATGTTCGAAGTTATAAAGATACACGAAATTTGTATGTGTTTAAAAATACTCGTGATGCATTTTTTTCCGACATCAGGATATCCTAATACATAGCTGTTAGCCTGCGTAGCGGAAGAGAAGAACGATTAAATTTAATTAAAGTGAACATCTCATCGCATTGTAAATCATTACAAATTTAGTGTACGAGAAAACTTTTTGTCTCGAACTAATGTAAAGTGACCAACGTTGAATTGTTGATTGAATATGCAAGGGTAATAGATGTAACTAGATAAAGATCGTTTAGAACAAATTTTTCTTTCAAAAGCGAATGGAAACATTGCTCTCTCATTCGATATGTCGTTACGTACCAATGCATTTCACCGGAAACATCTTTCATTGATAAATTTGTTCCCCAACAATCCATCCCATTGAATAGCATCAACGATATCCAATAAATGAATGGTTGTCACGAGACTATAGTTTTACTTATAGGTAACGTAGGACTTAAAATAGTAAAAAGACGATGAAAACGTAATTGTTAAAAATGCCATTGAATCATTAAAAACGATAACAAATTTACAGATTGTCTTATTTCGCAATGCGCTACAGTCGTTATGAATCGTATGATTTTTTTTATTATAGTCGTATTTATACCGGTGGTATGACAGAAAAAAATATTATATGTTACTCAAAAACGTGAAAATAACATTAAAAAAAAAGAGAAAAAAACAATGCTTGCGTCATTAACTGGATATTTCCACGTAACAATTAGTAAAAGAGATTTTATTTCAATAGATATTCCTCTATTCGTGACATTTTTATCGACTATTCTTTTTAAACAGAATTTTGATTTATTTTTTCAATGCAATGCGTTCATCCGCATGATAAATTGATGTTTCTAATCATTTTTTCTACCATATATCTTTATAATTGTACAAATTTTTGTCACATTGCATTCATTTGAAACATTTATTTTTATTTATAATTTTGCATTTCAATCTAATGACTATAAAAAAAATGAAATGTTTACCAAATTCTAGCCACAGGAGTGGACAACAATCGTCATTTTCTCCAAAATCTCGTATTGGGAAATAGAGATTGGAGTACAAGAAACAGACCAATATTACGATGCTGTCACCCTGTAATAATAAAAAGGACACTTATTTTGGTATATTTAATATTTTCTTTACACATTTCCACATTCTTATAATTTTTTATATTCCTATTTTTTCATACTTTCGAATTCGTCGGATGAAGACCTGCATCTTTGTTAATTATTGATTAGAGCAATCAGTTAACAAGTTTATTATAAATCATTCATCTCATCTCGTCCAGTTGCGCAGCAAATATTAGTAGCTGAACACATCTTGGCTGAATTTATATTTTTTTTGCATCAGGCTTAGAGGCATAGTGGTATTATGGTATTAATTTATTTTGATATTTTTATTATATAAAAAATAAATTGGAATTGTAGAATTCGAACTTCTTCCTTTTGTAAGGACGATCAAATTGTTTGAACTAGTCGGAAATGGGAAATCGAAGGGGGCATATAGAAAATGCGTTTCTGAACTCTACGGAGTCCACAACGGAGGAGCCCTATTGTAGTAGCTTCGATCCCTACGCACGATTTTTCTTCGCTCCCTTTCATTCGCTAAACAGCTGGCGATCGATGCCTCCAAAAAGATGTCATTCGTTTTCCAGTTCCCAAGATGAAGAATTATACATGGAGGAATAATAACAACTAGGAAACGGTAAATAACATTTCTTATCAATTATTCCTCTACTATGATTATATTATTATAATTAAATTATTTAATTATAGTGTTCGATCCATTTTCGAGATTTTTCCTTTGAATTTTCAACGGTTAGAGTCGGAAAATTTGATGGTGTCCCCTCTCGCGTCGAAAATATCGAGAGGAAAATACAAAATCGCGATTATCATTAACTATTAGGTAAATTGTGCTAAATTTTTAACAGTAAATTTATAAAACGATTCTTTTAATATAATTATTCATCTTTAGAGTGGAAGAAATTAATTTTGTTCACATCAATATACTGCAATCCCTTTATTTCAAAATTCAATTTTTACGTTGTAGAAAGTGATGAATTTCTTACGAGATATTAATTTTAATTTTCAAATTCTTAATTTCATAATGATAATAACGTATATCTTGATTTTTCAGCTCAATTTAAAATTTGAAAAAATGGAAAACGATAGAGTTGATGAAAACAATTACAATAGAGTAGATGATAAAGATTACAATGGAGGAGATAATGAATCGGAAATTTCGGAATTGCTAAAGTCGCTAGTTGAGCCCTTGGTAGACTTAGTTGTTGATATGTTGTTAAAATACCTTCGAATCAATAAAGTTGATGAAAACTACTACAACAGGATAGATGAGAATGATTGGACTAGAGAAGGTATTCAATTCTCAGAACTTTGGGACTTCCTAAAGTCGACAACTCAGCGCTTCATAAAATTGGTTATTATTTATTCACCATACTTTCTACGCAATAAATTTTATGAAAACAACTACAACAGGGTAGATGAGAATGATTACAATAGAGGAGGTATTCGAATCTCGGAACTTCGGGACTTGCTAGAGCCGGCAAATGAGAGCTTGATAAACTCGGCTGTTAGTAATTTGAAAAATTACAATCTAAACAATAGAGGAGGTATTCGAATCTCGGAACTTCGGGACTTGCTAGAGTCGGCATCTGACCGCTTGATAAACTCGGCTGTTAGTAATTTGGAACATTACAATCTAAACAATAGAGGAGGTATTCAAGTCCCGGAAGTTTGGAACTTGCTACAGTTTATGACTGAGGCCTGCATAGGCCCGATTGTTAGGGATTTGGAACATTACCATAAAAACAATTGCGATAAAATTAACATCTACAATGAAGATGAAAACAGCGATAGAAAAAAAACAGTTATAGCACAATACAAACAAGACAGTGACAATAATAGTGACAGCTATGATAGGGTTGATGAAAACAATGACGATAGAGTAGATGGAGACAACAACAGCAAAGTTGTTGACAATTGCAACAGAGTAGATGAAGACAATTATGACAGAGTTCAAATGAACAAAGGCATCGTAGTAGATAGATACAGGATGTGTGGAAATCGTAGTAGCACAATATTTCAGTACCCCTATAATAATTACATTAGAAGAGATGATAACAGCTACACCAAATTTTGTAGAAGCAATTACATTAGAGGAGATGAAAACAACTACAATAGATTTTTTAGATTCAATTATGATAGATTGTACAGAAACCTCTTCAAAAAACTTAAAGAAGATGGCAGAAAAGTGGATGAACATGACGTTGAAATAGTCTTAATTAATTTACCAAGAGACATTGTTGGGAAAATATTTTCTTATATTGCAACGAATGATTTGACCTTATATAGACGGGTATACAATGTCTGGCGGGACATAATTGTGAATGACATAGGGCTCTGTGTATTTCAGAAAAATATAAGTGAAGTCCATACACAGATGGTTCATAAGATACCAGACTACGTTAGCATTGTCTTGGGAAATATTTTCGATCGGAACCTGCTGCTAAACCCATCCGGACACTTGGGATTTTTCAACTGGAAGTTGAATTTAGAGGATGTCGAATTTGGACTCGACGGAAACTTTAAAACGAGAATAGTCAAAAATGATAATTCGTCATATCACAAAGTGATTGGCAAAGGTGATCCCGATATCAGGCCCGGCGCTCCTTTCCCAAATATCCCATTTTTCATAGGAAAGAATTATCGCTTTGTTTTTTTCAACAATTTCACGACAATGAGTCAGAGCATATGTCTCAGAAAAGTTGGTCTCTCGGCAAAGTTCATACTCGATTATAGACCTGAAATTGAGGTGAGTTTGATTTCTTAGTAATTTGAATCCTGAACCCTCTGTTGGCAGTAAATCAGCATAATGCTGAAGGTTAAAATTCGAAACTGATTAAAAAAAATTGTATGATTTAAAATTTTGAAATTAAAATTAAGTTAAACTAACAGTTTGAAATGAAAAAATTTTTTTATTTTTAAATTGTTTAAATCAATTGATTATTTAATTGATTTAAATTTATAGGTGAGCGTATGGTACACCCTTGATATCTGCAGTGCTCAATATAAACTCAGAGTACTTTTATTAGACTCAGAAGGTATAGAAATTGATGGATACGACTATATGACACCGAGATTAAGTTTAGAAACTAGTGACTGGCAAAGGGTAAGTAATAATTACTTTTTATGAAACAAAAAATAATAATTGAATAAAATTCTTTACAGGTCAAACATGTTTTTAAACATTACCCAAGAAATGTAGAACGAATTCTTATGATTCACAAGGGTTATAACTGCCAATTTGCTGAATCTTTTGTTGCAATAAAGAAACCGAACAAAAACAGTTATGGTTCTGTACAATGCGTGCAAACACATTCATACAGTTATATAGACATTCATAAAAATTTCCAATGATATATAAAGTGATGGAGGTTTAGGTGTTTGAAGGGAAGGGAACAAAACATTTTTTCAAGATTTGGACGTTTTCAACTTATCGAGATCTAACTTAACGAGGTTGTACTGTATCAAAGTAATTGTTGAGAAAAATGTTGTACACTTACAGTATTTTTGCGTGATTAATTGTATGAAAAACAGTTTGTATGAATATTATAAATTTCTATCAATATAGTACTTATTTCTCTTCTTCTCATTTGAGAAATATATCCTAACATTTCTGCAATTTGAGAAATCTGAAAAATTTTTCAAGTTTTTAAAATTGTATTGCTTATTACCTGAAAAAGCTCACTAAAATACTCTCGCTAGAGGCGCTTGATTCACACGTAGTCTTCCCCTCTATCGGGTCTTCTTAGGGTTCCTAGCTTGCCGGCTCAATCTTTATCATCTGTTATCTATACATATATCATTCCTAGCACTGTAAACGTCATTAGTACCTGTAATATTTTTTATTAACAATTTTCATCGTCCTGACAAGAGTAACAAGCGAAAAAATCGAAAGAAGAACCGCGCGTTTGCATAAATTGTTTGGAATTCAGAATTGGATGTAGCGATTCAACAACAGAGAGGTAGCCGAGGTTAGGAGATTCGTCGGAATTTTTGTATATGCGTAATTGATATTAATGTATGAGAACTAATCGTGAGTATTTTCAAGGTGATAGAGGAAAAATTTTATCGACGTTACGGTGAAAAATAGTGAAAGATGAGTTGCTGTTTGTTTCATCTGACTTTGCTAGTGGCCATCGCGATTGGCCACGTAGCCGGCTCGGCGGTTGACATAAGTATTCCACATTTGCGTGGTGTACCGCTTTCAAAGCTGTCATTTTACCCACCCGATCGCGACTTTCAATGCCTCGATGGCAGTCAGATTATACCGTTCGATCATGTAAACGATGACTATTGCGATTGTGCGGACGGCAGTGACGAACCCGGCACTGCTGCCTGCGCGAATGGCTCCTTTTACTGTCAGAACAAAGGGCATAACGCTCTTCTACTGCCTTCCTCTTGGGTGAACGATGGGATCTGCGACTGTTGCGATACCAGTGACGAATACGCCTCAGGGACCACATGTATCAATAATTGCGAAGAGTTAGGACGAGAAGCTAGAATAGAAGCTCAAAAGGCAGCTCAATTGATCGTCGAAGGTAACAAAATACGTCTGGAGATGATCGCCAAAGCTAAGCAGAACAAGAAGGAATTGCAGCAGAAATTGCTCAAACTCAAGACCGATCATAAGGAGGTTGAGCTGATGTGCAAAGAGAAAGAGATTCTGAAAAATCAAGCCGAAGAGAGAGAAGCTTCGGCATTGGCCAAATACAAAGCTTCACTGCCCGAGCAGCCTTCTATCGAAACTGCTGAAGGAGTTGACGAATCGGAAGCTGTCAACTACTTTAAGTTGCTTGATTCTGATGAGAGTGGCACTATCACAATAATGGAATTACAAACTAGAGTCACGTTCGATCAGAACAGAGATGGAATGGTATCCAGAGAAGAAGCTTTATATTTCTTGAATAATAACGAAGAAGTTACTATGCAAGAATTCATAGACTCGATTTGGTCAAATATGAAACCATTTGTGATGTTAGAACAAGGTAATGATATTAACGATGAAATTATACTCTCTGTATATGTATTAAAAATCATATTTTTTCAGGTTTGTTCAAACCATCCGATCAAATAGAAGAGAGTGTAGAAAAGCCTGAATCGGCAGATGTCGAATACCACGAAGAGAAGGAAGCTGAGGAAGCAGCACTAACAGATCATGAAGAAAAACGCGAAGAAGAAGAAGAGGAGGATGAAGATCACGAAACAGAGCCGGAATTAGAGCATCACGAAACCGAAACTGACGTGCAATACGACGAAGAGACTCAAGCCTTGATCGACGAAGCCACTAACGCGCGAGAACGCTTCCAAGAGGCCGAGAAGTCCAAGAACGAATTACTGTCTGAGATTCACAGGCTCGAAGAGAAATTGGAACGCGATTACGGCGTTGACGATGAATTCGCTGTTCTCGACGAGTCGTGCTTCGAATACACGGACCTCGAGTACGTTTACTCGTTGTGCCTCTACGGGCGCGCTAATCAGCGCTCAAAATCCGGAGGCAGCGACGTCAGCTTAGGACATTTCAACGAGTGGGTGGGACCCGAAGGCAATAAGTACTCCCTAGCGAAATACGACAAGGGTCTGACTTGCTGGAACGGACCAGCTCGCAGTACCACGGTCAATCTCGTTTGCGGACGTGAGAATAAAATAATTTCGGTATCCGAACCAGCTCGTTGCGAATACGCGATGGAATTTGCCACACCGGCTCTGTGCAATCCGGCGGTCGCGCAAACCGACCTCCACGACGAATTGTAGGCATTTTCGCACGATCCATGCATTTCTCGCGAGCAATTAATTTCACCAAGGGGAAACACGAAAAATTTATTCGCAAGGATGAGTAACGAAAGCGAGCCGTTTCTTTTCTTCTTGTCCTGGTGTTTTCGTCTTTTTCGTCTTTTTACGTATTTTGCACATGTCAAGGGGTTTCTTTATTCATCCTTGCTGGGCGGTGAGAGACGGACGCGCGTGAATCGACGACGCGCGTCTGATCTATCGAACTGCGTCGGAAGAAAAATAAATCATTGCCAATGTCGAAATCACAATTGTATACATTCCTCATGTTTCTTTTTGTACATGTGAATGAAACACAAATGTTTTTAACAAATATGTTTTAAATAAAAAAGGAAGAATATTGTATAAAATATAAATAATTATAAATACTATAGAAAGAATACACACACGCATATGTGATGTACATGGTGATATAGAAATAGATCCTTTGACGATCGAACGACTAGTTTTCTTCTTTGTGAATAAGAATAAATAAAAAAAATGAAAATTAGTCGTCGATAAGAAAGGAAACAGAAAACGATCTCCGATGTTTTTTAATTTCGTAATCGGGCGCAGTGAACATCGATACAAATCAACTTTCATCAGACGCTCAATAATGAAGAATCGACGTATTACTCACGAACCGCACTTACGTAATAGTTCACGATAAGATAGTACTCCTATAGCGTTGATGTTCCGTTTTCTTTTCGAATCAAATGTAAGATATTTTGTAATTTCTTAAAGTCCGAGCCACATGTTGCGTGGCACGTGTTCAAATAAAATGCAAAAGAAGATATAAAATCACTGTAGTTCACCTGTTGATCTTAGTGGCAATTTTTATTTACAGTATTTTCGTATATTAGGCCGACATAACTTTACTCGTCTCCAACATTCTATAACAATTACATTTGACGTATATTCTGTCCTCGAATGTTTATAAATATGTTCAAATTCAAACAAATACAGAAAAACTAGGAGACTGTTCGGCATTTAAGAATACATTCTCAATATAGTCGGTTCGATCAACCGAGAATTAATTAAGGCACTCGAAAGGTATTGCGGGGTTGAAAAATTTCGAGGGTCGTAGACGTTCAAGATAGACTATTTGTTTTTCATCAGTTCATCGAGAGAAATGAGAAAATATTACATTTTATAATCACTCTGAAAATTTCACACGGTATATACACTTGTATGAAAATTAACACTAACATACATCGTATAGCGCTTAATAATTTCATACACAAATACGTCTACAATTTTCTAATATAATATTCTAATTACAGTGAGTGTTACTTGTGAAAACAATGAAAGTCAACGATCATATGATGCACGCTAAATCAACTTCGAATTACACAAAACGACTTGTAAACTCTCTTTAGTACCACAACGAATTACGTTATTTACAAATTGATTATTTCGTTTAAGCAGAGAAATTCTACATCGTGTTGAACACGATTTTACGCGATTCGATATGACTATATATAATTCTTTATATACTTCATACAACGACCTAAAATGGAGTATTGCAAAACATTATCGAGTGCGAAGAAATACGCGTTACGCACGTAACGACCAACTTTTTTTCCATTCATTCGCGTACTTTCTTCTTTCTCTTGTTTAAAAATGGGGAAAAGCTACAAGTGTGGTAATTCATGCGAATTATCTTATATAACTACTGCTGAGTTACACCTAGGAAAAAGAAAAATTCTTTCGGGCCATTCGTAGCCGATCAAAACGACGTATTGTATGACACAAATATAATACAATATGTATAATTGAAAAACAGAAAAATATTTAACGATAAAAATGATTATAATAACGATAATAATAACTGACTCGAGCGTTCATTTGCCGAGTTTCTCGAACATTATGAGCTTCTCTTTAAAGCTCTTCGTATCGGTGGAAACTTCCGATATGTTGCCGTTCAGCATGTTTTGCAGATCTTCGTCGTTTTTGGTAGCGAGCATGTTGTCGAAGATGATTTTGTTATCGTCTTGTTTGGCCGCGACCGGTGACGTAGGTGGCGAGCTCGTTGATTGCTTCTTTTTCGGATAAATAACAGAAGCTCGTTGATCGTTGCCGTTATCCGCAATTCGTGAGACTATCGTTAGTGCCAGTAATTGGTGAATATCGATATTCTCCTTCGATTCGGACGAACGTCGCCAGTAGTACTTCTCGTCAGTGGCAATCACAGACGGTTGCGTGTTCTCGGTAACCTCGCCGTACGAAACTCGATCGCTTTCAGTTCCAGCATTATGCTTCGTGGACCAGGAATCCTGTAAACAAGAGATTATATAGCAAACTTATTTATAAATTCTAGAGAATATTTTACAAAATTTAGAGGGAGGAAAATTGTTTAAAATCCTTAAAAGGTGTCATTGATTATTTTTGATTCCCCATAACTTTTTCATTGTTATTATAAAATTTACTAGGCAAAACTACACCTGTGATGTCGTTGATTTTTTAAATGATATCTATTAAGGGTTGATTTTCAAAATATCTTATTATAGTTTAACTACTAAATTCTTAATATTTTTTAATTTTTGTTGGATACATACTCGACCCTCCCTCTTCTCAACAACGTTATCAATCACCTCCTCCTCCTTATCCTGCTCGAGGTCCTTGTCGAGACTGTCCAGGGTCTCGGTGCTGCCCGTGGACTTGCGTCTCCTCTCGGAATCCAAGGTATCCGTACTACCGAGTTCCGAGCTCTCGGAGGACTTCTGCATCCTAGGCTTGATAATCGGCGCCTGCCTGAGCTCGTCCTCATCGACGTTATTATTCCCTGTAAGGTTGTCGACGATACCGCCACTGGGTACCTTCCTCGGCAACCTGGCGAACCTCCTTCTGTTCTCCAGTCTGTCCTCCGTCTCCAAGTTGTCCGAGCTCTCGGACGACATCCTCTTCGACGAGCGTCGTCTCTCGCTGTACTTGCTCGTCTCGTCCTCCTCGTCGTTCCTCGACTCGCTGATGTCCTCGAACCTCTCCAGGTTCTCGGACGACTTGGACGTCCCCTTGGACAATCTTCGACCCCGCAGACTGACGACACCGCGCACCTCGTCCGTCTCGAAGCTCTCGGTCGACTTCGACGCGAACCTCGCCGCTCGACGATTGCGAAACTCGAAGCTGCCCCGACGCCGCTCGAGCGAGTCGTCGCTGGCAAGCGCCTCGGCCCCGAGCTCCAGGCTGTCCGACGATTTCGAGATCGAAGGCACGAGGTAACGCCTCACCGTCGGCTTGATGTCCTCGCCGTCGTACGCCCCCAGCTTGTCGAAGTCGTCGCTGGACTTGGTGAACCAGCACGACGGGTTTGGCTGCGTCGGACTCTCGAGGCTGTCCGGGGACTTCGACAGGCGATTGGAGGATGACCTGCGGCGCGGCAGCTTAGCTTCGAGTTCTTCGAATACGTCCGAGCCTTTCGATATTCGGTTCGACGATTTTCTCATTATCGACCTAGAAAATGGATTTCCCCGTTTTTCGGTTGTCCATTTTTTTTTGCGAATTTACCCTTTCAGAACGTGTAAGACGAGGAATTTAGAGTATCGAGTTTAAATACAATGTTATACAAGAAAACGCGAACAAGAAAAAATGAATATTTTTATTTTCAAGAGATTCTATGTTCTGAAAAGGTTTGAAATACGACTCGCGGGAGTTTGAAGTGGTTCTATCACGAGATTATTTACTTGAAACCGATCTCAATTTATATTTATTCTATAGATTTTTAATCCTTTATATTTATGCCAAATTTGTAATTCCATTTATACTTTTTATTTAATTCATAAATTCTTAACTCCTACGTATAATTTTTTTTATATTTTATCAATTTTCCTGAGTTTACAAACTTACTTATTTTTAATAAATATACTCTCCTCAGAATAATTAAGGGAACAATTATCATTTTCAAATGTATGTAACTTGGCTAATAATGTTCAAATTCAATCGATCAATTACATTTTAAAATCTTAATCTTTCCCTTTAACACGATTGCTTGCTCGATTCAATTTAATCATTTTTAATTCGAATTATAACCGCTTAAAAATAACAAGTGTCCCCTTAATTGTTTTGAATAGTATATCTTTCTTTAAATCTACAAATTTTCCTAATTCTAAAGTCTCACTGCTCCCTACAAATTTACTTTGACAACCTACGATTTCGCGATGGAACCACATTAAAGCGTATTTTGTGCATCGATTTAAATCGGATGAAGAACCTTGGCTCGGTCGGTAGTTTCTCGACGATTTCCGTTGATCCTGCTCTGCTCGAGATGGAGCCGGAAACGTCGAGACTGTCGGGCGACAGCGAGACGCAAGAGGATTGCTTGTGCGAGGGTGGGCTCCTGTTGTCCGGCTCGTCGAAGACGTCGGAGGTGCCCCGCGAGGATCGACTCGAGGGCTTCCTCGCGACTGTCGCGCGATTCTCGTTGCCGCTTGAGCCGAGATTGTTTGCTTCTGGCTCGACGGAGCTATCCAGGTTGTCCTCGGGGATGGTGTCGTCGAAGGAGGTGCTGCCAATCGACGAGTTTATGCTCTGGCTGGTCGTGGAGCGTCGCGGTGGCCGACGATTTTTCGGACGTATCGATATCCGATGACGAGCGGCTGTGTGGTTCAGGCTTGCGGCTTGCAGCTCGGCTGAAATTACAGTTATTTGTTAATAAAAATATTTTAAAGAAATTCTACTAAAAAAAATGATTTAATCTATATTACTCAAAACAAGGGACAGTTGTAATTTTCCAACTGACCAAATTCAATCGATTAAGTGGCCATTTTAAAACTTGAATAAAACCATAACAAAATCATAATTTTTTTTTTTTGAAAAAATAAATTGTAAACTAATATAGTTATAAACTATTAACTTCAAATGGAAAGAAAAAATATATATTTGCATGAAATGTGTTAATAAAACTGGAAATGCATCAAAATATTGTAGTCAAATTAGAATTGTATGAAAATGACGAGTGTCCCTTTAATTGTTTTGGGGAGTGCATTATCTCGAGTAAAGAACTATTTTTTAAGATCTTTTGTGCAGTTTCGCGAGAAAGGTTGGAAAAATTTCGGAAACGCTCCCTCCGCTCCGTTTTTCCTTTTACTTTTTTTTCCTATATATACACTTACGTAATTCTTCCTTGGGCATTGGACCGATTCGCTGAACCGCATCCTTGGTCGATCTCGTAATCTGCGCAGAAAGCGAAGCGAAACGTTAGACGCGTTCCGTGTATGCGTGCGTAATGGAATTGCGCAACGCCCGTTCCTCCAAATACAAATATGAGGATTTATATTTTCGATATAATTTAACGGCGAGCCGGGAAAAGCGCGACATCTGGGAAATACGGTGTTCCCTAACGGTACACGACTCGGTGAGTCGAAACCGTTCGTCGTCGAGCGAGAGAGGAAAACGAGAGAGTGGGGGGGAGAGAGAGAGAGAGAGACGGAGGACTCTTAACCGCGATCGGTAAACCGGTTGCAGGTACACTCTGAGTCGATCTCCGGCTTTTTCGCGCGAGCCAGGAGACGCGAGAGAACCGGGCCGAGCACAGAGACGGTTACTCCTCTCTCTCTCTCTCTCTTTCTCTTTCTTTCCTAGGCTGTTCTCGTTTGTCGGTCACCCGAACACAGGAAAATTGTAACGAGTCTACGTGCGTGTCTGCTAGAAAATTAGAATCTAAAGAAAGAAAAATTTGAATTAGAAAAGCCACTGTTTCTCGTTTTCTAAATTTTACAATAGCCTGGAGAATTTATGCAAGTTTCACAAAACAGAGAACAAAAGGAACGTTGAAAAATTCTACAGTTGCAAAAATTTTGAAATTACGCAATATTTTGTTAATCGAATCAATTTTTCCCCCCAAACAATTCCAAGCCGGTTTTACAGCTCTTTTAGAGTTTTTTCACGTCGTTAAGAACGATAATCTTATCCCCAGTGATATAAATATGTACATAGAATTCCAATTTTTCACGTAATCGTATCTTTTCCGCTTCCTGTGCCCTCGTAATCGAGGATCGTAAAAAAAAAAACGAGCCAAAATCGGATCGTGAAAATCGCTCAAGTGGAACCGTCGTGTTTTTTATCGGCCCTCGTTTACCTCCGGAGGTTCCTTCCTGGCGACGAGGCCCGGCTTCCTCTGACGATTCTCGGCGATGCTGCGACTTTTCCTCTCCTCCACTCGCGTCTCCTCCAATTTTTTCTTCTCGATTTTCGCACCCCGAGGTTTAAAATCGATCACGATCTCTTTTCTGACCTCCGACCGATTTTCCAGATTTTTCATTTCAATTTTCGGCTCGAGCAGCTCGAACTCCCGGATCAGCTCGGATTTCGGTCTTCTTCTTGGCTTGACTTCCGGTTTCGGCTCCTCCGGCTTCTCGGGCTTCGCGTCGAAATTCGAGATTATCTCGGACTTTGGCCGAGGCTTGCGGATCTCGTCGACGAGGAAGCTCTCGGTGCGTCTTCCGTACACGCCGATCGTGATCCTCGCGCTCGGCTCAACCACCCGGAGGCCCGCGTCTTCGTTCGTACGGTCGATCAGCCTTCTGCGCTCCACCGGGTCCAATTTCAGCCGGTCGATTATCGCTCGTATGTTGGACGATATGCTCGCTTCGTGGTGACGATCCGACACGACCATCTTGCTGCTGTTTTTTGCTTCAGTTCATCGAGAATTCTAAAAATTCGTTTTACCCTTTGCACTATTTGTTTCGTGGATTTTTTTCGAGTTAATTTAACCCTTTACTACATAAATTAGGGAAAAAATTGTTTTGTTTAATAACAAAAAAAATCGTGGACAATTTTTTGTGTTTTATTATTGCTAAATAAAATTGAATCAAATACCGTATATGGGCTCTTATGCGGTAAAGGGTTAAGAACGTTGGGAGTGCAAAGTATTTCAAATTTTACATTTCTATCGATCGTACTGGCTCATCGTTTCGATCTAGGTGCGTTCGATTACACTGGTTCGCCTCGGTTATTTCTTTTTTTCTTTCAAGAGCGCGAAAATCAGGGTCACCGCGAGAGCGCGGGAAAGGATTTTCCCAGGGTTTCACGCAAACCTCTACACCTCCCGTTCTTGTTCCCAACGGTTCTTAGGAGTGCATGCTCGATTCCGTACGTAAAACTCGCGCACTTTATCGCTATAATCTCTCGGGGGGATCTTTCGAACTTTCGCCTCTGACGAATAGCGAGCGAGGAGCAGTTGAAAAACATTTTCTCGCTTTCGAAATCGGGCCGAATTTTCGGAAAGAGAGAAGTTTGTTTAATTGGTGTGCATCTACGCGTCGGAAATGAAGAAACGATTGCTTCACGAGTACTCATAAATTTGTCGTAGTGGAGATTAGATTGTGAATAATTTTTCACACTGAAATTAAAAATTATTTCAAGCTATTTATTATTTACTTGAAAATAGAGGAACAAATATATTGTTTAAATAAAATTAGTATCTTTAACTCAAACATATTATTTGTTGAATGATATTAATTTGAACGTATACAAATAAATATTAAGTTAATTCAAAAAATTTTCATTTTCAGTGTTCCAATTCGAAGCTACTCAAAATTCGTGTCACGTGGTCAAGTTTATACAATTTGTTCTATTCAAAAAATTATAAAAAATGATTCATCGATAGAAAGATCCTAACTCTTTGTGAGCGCGCGTTTCGTGAAGTCATCGGTTCGTGTTTCGACGCGCAGCACAGTAGAGAGGAAGATTAGACGGCGATTCGGGTCAGAGAGAAAGAGAAGAGAAAAATCGTGGGCTGCTCGCCCACGCGATTCATCTATTCGCATATGGAGAGTGTCGAACGTTCACTGTCCTGCATTTCAGTTATTTAAACAAAATTCAAATTTCATCTCGTCAAATTGTTCCCTGAACTAAAAACAAAAATTAGTTGAATGTATTTATTTGCATACGTTCAAACAAATATCAAGTAAATTCCACTTTGAATTAAAAATACTAATTTTATCAAACAAAATATTTATTCCTATAATTTCAAACAAATGTTAAGTAGCTTCAACTAGTTTGTTTTCAGTGCGTGTCGAACATATTGTCCCACATCTCGGTTATTTATTTACTCGAAATTTCGTCTCACAACAAACCCTCTCACCCGAAGTTTTATTTTCATTTTCATTCGGGCGCAGCCGGCGGAAATTGCATGACGAGATAATTTGGCTGAATGCGGCTCGAGCGGACGGGGGAGATGCATACACAAGTATGCATACAACGACAGAGAGAGAGAGAGAAAGAGAGACAGAGAAGTAGGAATCGAGAGAAAGCGACCGAATAGTTAACTCGCGAAATTGAACTCTATTTCGCGTCAGAATTTCATCGGCGAGAAAAAGTCGATGAAAACTTATTTCGGTTGTTGTTTTTTTTTGTTCCTTTGTGCGCACGCGAGAGAGGCGACACGAAATGCGTGTCCGGGATGGACAATCGTGACACGCGTGCCCCCCCCCCCCTCTGGTTAACCAGGGTGAATCTGGCACGCCGCTCGTTTCCGCGTTATTGTCGCTCTTTCCCGGGATAATGAAACGCGACGAGCGTCAAAAGTACGGAATACCTGGCCGTTTCGAGGATAGAACGAGCGAGGAACAACGAGAGAGACAACTGGAACATCTCGGGTACCGTTTAACTCGAAATACAACATCCCAGTGAATTAGGAAAGACGATATCTCATTGTTCGAGTCCCAGAGCTCGCCCTTCTTTTTCGCGAGCCACCGTCACGCTCGGTGACCCATCCTCGAGCCCGGTTTTCCCACTGACGGGTTATAAATATACAAATATATTTCAACACGAGCCCGTTCCCACAACTATTCGCGCCGAAATGAAAAAAAAAACGGCAACGGGAGGAAAAACGATTTTCCGGATGCGAAGAACGACTCGTTCTCACGATCGTTTCGTAAGGAGTCTCCATTTGGGGGTTCGTTATCGCGCAGGGCTGCTTAATCGCGTGCGTCGAACTCGCCGGGGTCACCCGTGGAATCGATTTATGAGTCAGGCTATCGCCTCGACGGCGCTCTTCGTGACGATCCCTCGTTACCAGAAAAATCGAAACTCGAGGAGCCAGACGGGTGCGTCTTCTGAAGAAACTAACGAATTTAACTTGACTCGAGAATTCATACGAAATTTTTGTACAAGAGAAAAAATAATATAAGAGAATAAAAATTTCATACGCTCCAAACAAATTTTTCTTCGATTCGAGAATTTACATGAGATTTTTGTAGAAGAGAAAATAGATAATATAAAAGAATGAATATTTTATACGTTTTAAATAAATTTTTCTCGACTCGAGAATTTTCATGAAATTTTTGTACAAGAAAAAGAAAAATTTTATACGCTCTAAACATATTTCTTAGTACGTGTGGAAAATTCAGATTGGTGAATTTCGGGGACTTTCTAGTAGAAAAAAAGAGAAATGACGATCTCTTCGATTTTTCAGGCTCGGTGAATCTCGAAAACGAGAGAGAAAAATGAGGATATCGCAATTTCACGAGAGCATCTTTACCGCCGCATGAGTGACCGCTGCCATCGAGTTTCGATTTTACATATCGCGAGAACGAGAGAGATTCGTGTATCGCCGAGAATTATGAGAAACTATATTTCAAAGGAGAAACGACCGAGTCCTTTACATAATTTAATCGATCGAACGAATCGAGAAATTAGCGATCGTACGGCTTTGTGCGTTCTGCGCTATCGCGCGATATGATTCACATCGATAAGACCGAGACGGCTTAAGTGCGGTCGAAAAATTCGCCGATGAAAACTGGACGGGCTATACGGCTCTCTCGAGCGAAGATCGATGCATCGCGAGCGGAATGAGAAAATACAAAAGCGAGAAAGAGATGCACGTCCGTTCCGTCGACTGGGTTCGTTCAACGATGCGAGGAAAAGGAGGAAGTCGGTGGGGCGAGGGGGAGATCGCAGGAATAAAGGAAACATGCTAATTATCGTCTAGCTCCTATTTGTACACAAGCCTCTGCTGCAATTCCAACGATCTATAGATCTCCCACAACTTTTTTTCTGGGAGGCCCAGTTTCCTTCGCACGCGAGATCTCGATAGAAATGCAAAATTTTGCCGATTTATCGGCCACAAATAAATCCACACCTGTCGGTCGAGTGTCGCACTGCACGCAATCACATAACGCGGAGTTACGAATCGAGTGAAAGGGGTTCACCGGAGAGCGAGGAAAAAACCGAGCGAGTGGTACGGCGCCGCGTTCACGACTGACTCGGTTGTTCGCGACCTTCGCGCGCGCGAGACTGGCGAGCCGATCGATCGTCGAGCCCCCGTACGAGCGGAAACGGCTGGGAGAGAAAAAAAAATATATAACTCCGAGGTGGGGTGAAGAGAGAAACGTAAATAAACCGACGAAAAAGAGAGGGACGAGGTGCGTGTCGCACGCGCGAAAACTCGCTGCACTTTCGGTGCTCTCTCTCTCTCTCTCTCTCTCTCTCTCTCTCTCTCTTCGGGAGAACCGATTTGTTCGGTACCAGCGACTTGCCGGTACCATTCTGCAACTTTTGCAAGGTCGTTGCGCAACGGGCCACGTAGAAAAGCGATTTTCGATGCGGCTAACGGTGCCGATTTTATCGTCGAACAGATGTTCCTCCAAGACCGGTGGCGCTCTTCTCTCTTCTCGTGCGAAAATTCCGTTACGCTATCCTCCGGCGTCTTCGGGTCGTTAAATCCTCTCTCTCTCTCTCTCCTATCGCCGAAAAAAAGCCAACATTTTTCCAAACGATTTCTTTTTTTCGCTCTCGCAGTTTCTCCCTCCTCGCCGGGACTCTCGACATTCACCGGAGAGCCAGCCACTCCTCCGTTCTCGCGCTCGGCATTTATGGTCTCTCCCTACCGGCGGCTCGAGTCTCGTAATTCGTAATAACGCCAGCCAATTGTCCCGCGCCATCTCGGTGTATCGAAAAATCCGCGCTGCTTATATGGCCAGGGACGGTCTTTCTCATCCGCCGTGAAATTCGCTCGCTCGGTGCGTCGATTAGGAGCCCATTAGGTTTCTCCGTTTCCTCGGAAAATCGTCGGGACGCTTCTGCGTTCTCCCAGTACGAGAAAGGGTTACGCAACCGTGAAAACCGTCCAATGTAGTCCTCTTGCGCGAAAAAGTAAAATCTCCTTTACGTAATGACGAAAATCCGCTTTGCCTGTAATCCCCTGCCGATCGTTCTTAATTCATCAAATTGAATTCGACGATTTTCTTATCCAACTTTCGTAACGCGATAACTGGAGAATAAAACCACTTAGGAACTTTCAAAGTTACGCGAGGATGTAGAAGAAATCTGCTTTACTGACGTCGATCGGTTACCGACGCAGTAACGTCAGACTTGCCTGGCTCTCATCCAGATGTCGCGTTGAGCTCTTTAAAGCCGAAGGATCCGAATAACACCACCTTTGGCGTACGGAATGATAGAAGGACCCGCAGCATAACTGCGGGCCAAATAACGGTAAGACGGCACACACGACTCTCGCAGGGGGGAATCCCGCATTCAGCGCGCGTTCACTTTCCAAGGATCGTTGTACGACAAGAGAAAAAAGAGCGGAGGAATTCACGGACAAAGCGAGAATCACACTCGTTCGTGACTGTGAGAAACGAGATCACGAAAAAATGAATCGACGAGGACCCTCGCGAGCCGAGCGACCTGTAGATTCATTCCCCCTCGCTCCCCATGCACCCCACGCTACACCGGAACCCGGTGAACAGCGGATGAAAAGAGCGAAGCGAGGGGGAAAATTGAAATAAAAAAATTCCTCCTTTTTTTTCCTCTCTCGCGGCATCGGGACTCACCTTGCCGGTATCTTCCCCGCTCCAGTCGCTCTTCCGGTCGAAGCTCGACGACAGCTTCTGAAAACGCAAAGAGCGAGATTTAAATACCCAGGACGAAATTATCAAGACCGTCCGCTACGCGGGATATCTCACCTCGGTGGTTTCCTGCTGATACCGCTCGCTTGGTGTCTGTAATGAAAAAAAAAAAACATACGATAATGAAGGCGGAATGAACGGGACAAAAGAAGCTGGATAGAGCGGCGAGAGAAAAATGGTCGTGACACATAGAAGAGCGAGAAACAAAAGGAAACGAGCGAGATGAAATTGTCGCGCTCGGTTCCATTGTTCGCTCGCGCATTGTAACGTTTTCCTCCGGCTCGTCCCGACTGCTCGCGATTTCCGTACTGTTTTCGTTCGCGATTGAAAATTATTTTCTCTCCCCGCTCTCGCGTTACCGCGGTACTCACGTGCGCGGGGCTCGCGTTCTCGCTCGAGCCAACCTGATTGCGGTTCTCGATCGCGGTCTTTATCTGCTCCAACACCTGCGACACAGGAGAGTAAATTAAACTCGGAAAAGGACGAATGAATCACGAATGAAAAGAAAAACTTTACCCTCAGCGATATTCTGTGCCTCTGCACAACTTGACGGTTGTGATCCTTAGACTCGATCTCGCGACTGTTGCTGCGTCCCTGGAGCCTCTGGAAAAAGAAGGGAAAATTAATCCTTTCGTCGTGCGCGAAAATGGAATCGAAATCGAGCGAGCGAAATGGCGAAACTCGGGCGAGGTGGGGATATCAGGAAACTTTCCTCGGCTATCAGAACGGAACGCCACTTTTTCGCTCGCGCGATGGAAAGGATTGATCGATGCGTCTTGTATCGATATTATTTTTTTCGAGATCGAGCGAGAAATACCGAGTCACGTAGAAGGTCGGGAGGACTTTTGGGGCGAATTTTTTATTCATTCTTACGAACCTCGGATGCGGCCAGACTGTCGAGGGACGTGAGAGGCCGAGTGGCCGGCAGGGCCTCGCCAGGGAAAACGCTGTCGTGGGACACCGACAGTGTCTTGCTCACCACACCCCGCAGCACCACGAACGCGTCATCGGAACAGTCGTCGCGAGGGCGGCAACTGTGAAAAATAAATGGCACGTGAGAATAGGAAATTTTTAATCCGCTGAGTGCCCAACGAATATTTTTCTTGTTATCCAAGGTACACTCCTCAGAAAATTAAAGGGACCGTTGTCATTTCCCAATGACTGCATTTCAGATTAAAATGATCAAGTTCAATCGTCCAAGTGGTCATTTTAAATCTTGAATTTACTCTTTAAAATGATCACCTGGTCAATTTTATTCAACCATTTTTAGTCGAATTATAGTTGTATGAAGATAAGCGTCCCGTTAATTATTTTGAGGAGTGTATATTGTATAACAATATAATAATATTGTATTTTTTTTATTTCAAATTATTGATCAACTAACCTGTGCCGATCACAGGCGTCCGTGAGTAGTTCGCTGGCGCTGCGACTCCGCGCCGCTTCCTCGGGTCGCTCCAACTGGCACCTGAGCGTGACGTCATTGGGATGCTCGGAACCCCGGGAGCAGGACGAGACGCGTTGCTCCCGGTCATCCTCGCTGCCGGTGGTGCTCGCGTACCTAGAATCCGCTGCTCCGCGGCTCTTTCTCCGGAAGATCCTCCTGAGACCCCTCAGCGGGTGGAATCGACGTTTCTTCGTCTCTGAAATCGAATGTTTGCGATAAAGCGCGCTCGATCGATAACAGATAGCACCTATCGATCTATAATTTCACTCTCGAATCGAAATTTTCGAATTTGCTGAATTTCTCAACGAATCTAACTCGAGCGTACCCAGAAACTCGTCGACGCCGTTCACGCAACTCATGACGACGCGTGGTGTCCGCGGGTGACACTGACCGTCCACGGGGAGAGAGAGCGTCGCGGAGAGAGAGAAGGATACGCACTAGCGCGTCAGGCGCAGCTACGTTCGATAACGCGAAAAAACGCGAACGGGTACGATAAGATTAGCCTGTCCGCGAGATAAGAGCCCTCTAATCGCCAGATATACTGTTATTGCATCGGATGGGAGCGAGACGGAGATATTGGCGAACCAGCCCAGTCCATATACGGCCCGATCACCATCCTCCGGAATTTCGAATGCTCGCACGTGTCGATCGAAATTTACATCTCGGGACGAACCCTTACGGTGCACGAATAAAACAAATTTTACCACCAAAAGAAATAATTTTGAAATGAATATTTAATGAGTAAATTTGAATTCGTAATATTTGACTATAACTTTAATAAATTCAAAGGAATTTTTCTTTGCGCGTTTCTTGGGCGAAAATTAAAATCCTCGGTAGAAAAGAATACACTACTGGGTAATAACATACAGCGGTAACCGTTTTGCGGTTTGTCGAATAACTCGGCAACAGAACTAGACAAACTCCAGCGAGCCATTCAAATTCGCTTCCTCCCAGCTTATCTTTTTTTAACGACGCGTACACGCACATTCACGAGAGAATTCAGGACTGCGAGGAGAGAGGCTCCATCGTGAGCATCGAGTGCAATCTCCTTGCTCGCGTGTGGGTGTTAACTGTGACGCGTCGAGTTTTTCAGAATAACGTGCGTAGCGGTAAATTCCCCTTTCTCACTCCTGGTCGAGTGGGACCGAGAGAAAGAGAGAAAGAGAGAGAGATCGATTAGGAAATTTGCGTTATCGATTCGATTACGCGATCGCTCGTAATCCGTTACATAAAAAAGCGAAAGAGGCACGTAGCCGAAGATCTCGAGAGCGATAATCGATTCCGTTGGTCGATAACGAAGCTAATAGATCTCTCGTATCTCTTTCTCCCTCTCGACCTTCCAGTGCGGCTCGCGCTAAAGAGTCGTGAAAGACGCTCTTGTCTCGGCGTGTTCTCTCTTCAAGGTCATCCGGAGAGAAAAAAAAAGTTGCGTCGAGACCTTTTGGTATCGGATCGAGCGAATTCTGGACAGGCAGCTCCGCGAGCATCGTGCGCTGTCGATGGTGATGATGATGATGGTAGTGATGACGCTGCTGCTGCTGCGGGTGTGGTGGGGATGGGGAGGACTCCCTAACGCAACCCATCAGACTCAGTGCTCCACCGACACCGCCCCCGACTACGCCACTGCCGGAGGTGCTCGTCGACATTCCACTGTCCTGAAAAAAAAAGTTCACCGTCAGTATCTCCGGAGATTAAATTCAATCTAGATGGTAGAGAAATTTAGATTTTTTGGATACGGAATAGGGCGAGCCACGAAGAAATTTAATTTTGAGGAGAGTATATTCTCGTGAAAAATTAAATGGAGCCTACAATGTTGCCATTTTCAAGGTCGGATAGCCCGATCCTGCATAGATCGAGGCAGCGGGTCATCCTCAACGATCCATCGATCGTCCTCCGAGACTTCCGCTCGGTCATCGATCCCTCCCCTCGTACAATATAATATCTCGGTGATTGCAAAAAAAAATCTCGAGGATGCGGTATCGCGTTGCGAGAGCTTCCGCCACTATCTCACATCCGTTCTCGACATCGTGCTCCGGGCCAACTGGTTAATTTTTGAGTACATCGGTCACGAGTAGCTGGAAAACCCGCCGAGTTTCCCACGTTTTTCGGAAAATTTTCGCAACCTCGTCGATTCATCGAGTTCTCAGTTTTTACTCAGAGGGGAGATTCCCCGCGATTCGCACAACACAAACTCGCTAATGCACAAACACAGTTGCACGTAAAATCGAGGACAGTCGAAATTCGGGCTGGCTGAATGGGTCACGCGAGATATCGCGGTAGCCATGACGACCCTGGCGAGAGTGAACCGCGAGAGGAGAGAGCGAGAGGACGGAAGGGGAGACAGACACTCGCGTGGGGGTTTCCTGTGCGCGCAGAGAAACTCGTGCATCGATTGCACCCTTGCAGCCCGCGACCCTGACCTTCCCTCACAGCTGATCCGCCCCGAATTTTCCCCCCGCATGCGCACGCTGGAAAAATCTCGCGAAAACTCTCACCCTCGTTCTCAAAATTAATCGCTACCTTCCTCGAGCGCGCGAGAAAGTTTTCTTCGTTTTAATTAATCTCCATCGTCGCAATTAACGCGCGTTGGATTATGTTTGTATTTAGAGAAAAGAAACGAGCGGCTTGAGAGGAGAAAAAAGGAGCCGTTTAGTAGATACAGCGATGGATATTTAAGAACAACGTGAAAGTTCGCTTCCGGACGTTTCTATTATTTCATGCGTGCTCTTTTATTACGAGCAATTTAGCCGCGTAGGGACTTTCCATAATTCGACACACGAGTGTAAAAAAGGGGGAACATTTCTCTTTTTAGAGCGGTTTGCGAATTCATTTTTTACGATTTATTAATATTGATTAAATAATTATGTCAATATTCTCATCGGTCATCGCCAATATTTTTTTATCTTGACAAGAAATTATCAAATATCGTATTCAATCAAACGTAAATATTGAATCTTACCTCAAACGTTGAGGGATGTTGCGATCATTTTAGGTTTCTCGCAAATCTGCAAAAAAAAGAAGAACAAGATCAATCGAGGGAAATATTTAATATTTTCCGGCTCGGACGTGGAAGCAAACAGCGTATGAAAATTTCAGAAAAGCCCGAGTGTAAACAAAGAAAATTAAAAATCGTTGGAGCGGCAGGCGAATCGTGACGTCGGGTCATAGTGAGATAGGTCGAGAGACGAGGGACGTTCCACTTGATCGAAGGACTCGGAGCGAATCACGTGCAGGCGAAAACTCGTTAGGCTCGGAACAAATTTTCGAGGCGCTAGAGTTCACGACAGGAGCCACGCCCGTCGAGCGATTTCTATTTATAAAATACGGAACGCGGGTCAAGCGAGGTTCGCACTCGCGAACTCGCCAACTCCGGTCGAATTAAACTTCGATCGAAGTTTCGAGTCACGAGAATCGTAAATAAACTCAACGTACGGGCAACGCTTGCACGAAATCATGAGTTTCGTTATTGCTCAAATTTTTACACAAAAATATTTGTTTTATACAATCGAAAAATTATCTCAACTCAGAAATCATCGGTATTTGTAAAATATCGTCGAGCCTTTTTCACAAAATGAAAAATAAAATTCTTGCTACGAAAAAAAAGGATCATTGACCTCGTGTGTGTAAAAAGAAGTTTCAGGATATCCTGCGGATCCAAAAATAATCGACTCTGGAGATTTTCGATTGCAACCGGGTGGGTTTCCGAAAATACAATTTTGGAAAAACAAAGCGAGAGTGGAACGCGAGACACGTGACCCGCGACGAATGCCGGAAACGCAACTTCTCTCTCTCCCCCCCTGGGCGCTCTTTAGCCCTCTTCCTCGACCGTTTTCCGAGTTTATTTACGGAGGGGCGAATATTTTCGTCTGCGCGCGGGCCCGAGGAGCCGGAAATAGGTGTCACGGGAATACGTAATTAATTACGAAGTGTCTCGAAGTACTAAACTTAATACTATATTAGAACTCGTTACAGAGAATAGCTTCAGGCCTTCTTATAGCGAACTCGAGTTCAACCACTTGTTTTCATTTCTGTCAATTCAACTACGAATTTCGCTACACCGAGTAGAATATACCAAAACGAGTCCAACGAAGAGACTCGAAATTCGTACGAAACGAGATCGAAGGTCGCCCGCGCGCTTGTTACGAAATGCAAAATGGTTTTGTTTTTCAATCGGCTCTTTCTCTTTTTTGCCCAAGGCCGGGTGCGTTAACGCATCCGCGAGCTCTCGAATTTCACGTGCGATTTTTTTTCTTCACAACAGAAAAAAAAGAGGCTATTCCACATCGTCCGCAGTTTGCCCGGAGACGGGGACACGTCCCGGAATTTCGAGCTCCGTCCCGAAAAAAAGTGAAACAGCGTTACGTCAGGCGGGCGATAAAATCGTTAATTTCACTTTATAAGGACCTCGAATTTCGGATAGAAATTCGAACCCGATTAGCGGAGGGAACGAGTGGCGAAATGATTTTCAGGCTCGCGACGAAAACAAAAGAACGGTACTCGGGCGCGTTGTTTTCCTTTTTCCAGTGGTTTCGCGCGAAGCCAGCGGCGCATTTTACGCTCGACGAGATACGCGCAGGCGAGGCTCTTCCCGGCTCCGAATAAAGCGCGCGCGAGGCCAGATTCGCCCGTTTTCATCGTTCCGTGCGCGCATTGTTTAGAGCCGTTCCCTTTGTTGCCCCACTCCTCCCCCCTCCTCTTCGGATTGCAATAACACGAACATCGGGAAAATATCGATCGTTCGCGGTGCAGACTCGCTATAGCGAACATTTTTTATTGGAGAATGTATGGGTCTCGATAAAGAAACGATTTTAAAAAAATTTGATTACACGGCTGGACCGTAGTACTCTTCAACAGAGGTTATTTTGTAAATCAAAATATAAAATTGTTCAGCTGATATTTTTCAGCCCAAATAAAATTGTTCGATCAAATTTTGCGGTCCAAACTTTTCTCTATGCAGAAATAAAGTTTTCATCGCGATCAGAATTTGATTAATATTTCTTTTAGGTCGTTATTCTCGGCAATGTCGAGGCACTCGTTGGAGCGCGTCAACTCCTTCGTTCCCACCGAATGCGCCTGCCGAGACGATCCGTCGAAAACCGCGAAAATCGATACCCCGGTACGAAAAGTCGAAACGAATCGAACGTTTCCCATCGCGTTACGTCGACGCTCTCGTGAAAAATGTTGTTTTCGATCGTGCGAAAATTCCCTACGCCTAATTACGCGCTAACCGGTACTCCAGTGGCGCAAAAAACCGAGCGCGTATACATATCAAAGTTATATATAACGGCCGTTACATGGAAAAATTCACGGAGCGGGAAGCCGCGTTAATTGTGGAAACTGTACCTCGTTGGCTCATCCAACGAGAGCTGAAAAAATAACGTTTCGCTAAAACGGCACTTTAGCGAGAATCGAGAACCGATCTTTGTTTGCACTCTCCACCTCACCGAATTCGCAGAACGACCTTTAACGGTCCCACTCGACGAATTTGTTTGCTCGCCGTGATTCCGCGAACGAGCTTTCCCATGCCTGGCCATTTTCCATCGTGGTAGCTGGTTTTGCGTAACAAAAATTTCCCGAAAAACGCGATTATAAAAATGAACGTAAGCGTTTTGTCAAATTATTCAATTTTCGAGTTACTGTGTAAATGTTTTTTTATCGACTGTGAATCCTTTAAGAGCGATCAGACTAAATATTCTCGAGTCTCTAAGCCTCTCCAATCGAGCCTAGGGTAATCGCGCGTTTGATTGCCGATCGTTAATTACGCCATTCTTCCCTCTCTCTCTCTCTCTCTCTCTCTCTCGATCACTCGACGTAACAGCGATTTAATAACACACCCACACACACGAGCGAGCGGCAATCGAGTCTCGCAAATTGGTATCGGATCGGAAATTGACGGAGACGAGCGGCCGTGCCCAAGAGCCCGAGCTCATTGCGTAATCAATAAATCAAGACTCTCTCTCTTTTTCTATCTTTCCCCGTATTTTCATACGATTATACTTCTTCGAACGAAACCGCGAGTCGACCCAAATACGTCCAAAGATTTTCGCGAGCGTCACGCGACATACTCGAACGATTCGTGATCCGCGATGTCGGCCTCCTTTCGATTCCTCAACTTCTGCGCTCTTCATTTGAAGCGCTCGTGCCTTGAATTCTATCGAGAATTCCTCTTGAATAAAAGGTCGGAGAAAACTGAAAAGAGAATTAAACTATTTCAGACTTCCAACTCTAATATCCACTAACTACGAATTTCGTCAATCGTAAGCCCCGTTAAAAAAAAATGTCAACGATGTACATGTACAAATGTGTATTTAAAGATCGAAACGATTAATTCTGTCCCGAGCCGTGTACTGTCAATTTTGGGAAAGGAACAGCTTCCGGTAGGAATTTATTTTCGGCATAGGCGACATCTTCGAGAGAGAGAAAGGAAAAAAAATGCGTAGTCGAGGGGAATCGGGATAAAATCGAGGTGAGCGGGTTCGCGAGTACGATTTAAATAGATCCTTACGGGCGATCGTCTCTTCTCCTCGCTGGCTCGCGAGAGAGAGAGAGAAAGGGAGGAAGAGATCGGCGCAGCGTATGGGAGTCGATCTCGGGGCGGATTCCCACCGAGGGATCGGTCACGACTCCTGGGGTCGACATGTAAAGGCCTCCGCGCTCGAGATCCGCTCCTTCCTCCACTCCCGCCCCCGATTATCATATAACATTTTATTCGCCGCGATCCAAGATCGCATTCCGCGAATATCGATTCGCTTTATTCGAGATCTCGAAGGTTGCGTTCCTAACATTGAATTTTTCAATCTATACCTGCAACCGAACAGCGAGCGAATATTGAAGAGCCTAGAAATATTCTACTGCAACCATTCTATTAGAATTTGGGTTAGTTTTATTGAATAAAATTAATAGTTCAATTTTGTAAGCTAAACGATTCTATGTAACTGAAGTTTCCATCGTTGGAGTCCAACGATATTTCGAAAAAATTTTTTTTCGCAAAACAAGTTCACATATCTATTTAAAACACACTTAAACAACGGAAAAACACATTTATGAAATAATTTTTGGCCATTTTTGACCAAGTTGGCTATCCGTGTCCAAGTTGGTCATTCGTGTCCAACTGGCCAACTGGCAAAATGGCCAACTTGGTCATCCGTGTTCAACTTGGTCAAAAATGGCCAAAAATTATTTCATAAATGTGTTTTTCCGTTGTTAAAGTGTATTTTAAAAAGATATGTGAACTTGTTTTGTGAAAGAAAATTTTTTCGAAATATCGTTGGACTCCAACGATGGAAACTTTGGATACATACGATTCTTACTACTCAGGCTTCTAAACAAGAACGAAGATCGCAACTCTTTCGAGGTCTTATATTTGTTTATCTTAAACGTATCAGTAACATTAAACTTATAATGTAAAACGAAACCGTATTCTTTGTATTTCGTGCGAAGGAATACAACTCCAACACATTCTGCTCGTACCAGATTCTCGAATCCTTGTCATCTTCGAATCGTTCTTATCCTATCACTTTTACTCGAGCACTCCGTCTTGAGAGCGAACCAGGTGAGTTCTGTGTAACGAGCGACTATTGTAGAGAAACGAGCCTACGAGGTGAAAAGACAGTGTTGGGTATCGATCTTTTTCGCCGAGTGTATAGGCTCTCCTCGAGGTCGTCGTCCTTTCCATTTACACGGGCGTGCGAGAGCGCGGATAGTCGATACACATACCGGCGTCGGCGACGGTGCTCGCTGGACATCCCAGAGCGGACGGTGGACTCGGCGAAATTAATTCCGATCGGAATTCGTCGCGCGGGGCTTCCTCGCTCGATCCGGGGAAATCAGGTCGGCCTTTGTTGACGATTATTTCTTTCGAAAACAAAAGACAAGGGAAGATTGAGGTCGTACGTCGAATCGGGCCAATCGGGCTTATACCGTTTGGACGGAGAAGACACACGCGTGACTCGACGACGGGAAATTAATTCACGCTGAATCATCCGCGGAGCTCTCGCGTATGCGCGCATCGCGAAAGCGTGACTACGTGGGCGGTTGGCGCGAGGGCGATTCTCGGACGGGACCTTCCACGGGAAGGAATCTCGTCGTGTATAATGTTAGCCCCCCAGTTTTGAATAGCGAAACTTAAAAATTGTACTGAATTGATTTTTATTGTTTTATACAACACCGAAAAAAAAATTAAAAAAATGGATTTATTTTTATTTAAATCACCTGGCCTGTGGTTACTGAATTGCTCTCATTGCCTAGAGCTCAGTAAAATATAACTAATTAAGAAATATAACATTTTGAAAAACTTTCTCGCAAGTCCCCACGGGACTCGGGTACTATATGTGTCACCCTACCGCCGTTATCAAACTTTTTCCAAATCCTCATTAGGAGGAAAAAGAGAAGGATTTAAATATAAGTATACATATATTTTTTCCATTTTTTTCATGGGTGCAATATAGTTTAAATATAAATTCAGTACATTTTTAAAAAATCTATTTTTCAGAAATGAGGAGCTAATACATCGCCAAGAGTCGTTTTCGAGATCGAGCGAGATACAAACGAGCATTTCCCTTGAAATTTCGATAGGAAAATTTTCCACACCGAGGATTGTTTACGAGGACTTTATCGAGTTGAAACTGGAACCGAAAACTGGCCACGGGACCCAGAGCTCTTGCGTAATACGGCCCTGAAAGCCGTACTCTTACAACGGTAATGGAAGCCTCGCGGCCAGGCTTCCTCCTACGGTCCCCCAGGTCTCTTCCTCCTCCTCTCTCTTCTCTCTCTCTCTCCCTCTCCCTCTTCTCTCTTCCATCTTATCCACCTTCGTTTCTCTCTCTACCACCTTCTCGGACAAAACCCGTTTCTTCTTACAGTTTAACGATTGCGGGGACGCGTCAGAATTCACCGTGTAGGAAAAGCCACTTTCTCGGATGAATAGTGATAAAGAAAACAAAAAATCTTCCCCTGATGAATTTTTCAAGCGCCCGCCTCGGAAATTTCGAAATCCCTCTGTGCAATGGAAACGTTTTTCCTACAAAACGAATTTTGAAATCAGAATGACTGCACAGTTTGAAAGTTGCCTATATGTATTCTTTATTGCTGTTTGGCACGAAACTACCGAGTTTCTTGATTCGATGATATTCGCCACAAATTGTCGATCTTTGAAAATTGACGAAAACTGGCGGGGGATTGAGAGCCGAGCGGTGCTTTCTAATGGGGTTATTATTAGCGCTTAATTATCAATAAAGATCCAAGGGGAACGAAATAAAGGAAGGAGGATATCTCAAATGAATCGCGAGGGCATAAGCAGAGCGTGTCGTGAGCGGGCCAGCGCGCATCGCGGCCCGCTAAATGCGCGCAGGTAGCCGCGCGCATGGCCGCTAGAAAAAGAGAGACCGAGAAGAAGAAAAAAAAAGAACTCGGTCGAGGCGTGTGCGCGAAAAATCGCGCTAAACGAGCTCGCCGCGGAAAACCGTGAAACAGCTCGTCGGTATTCGGGCCGCGGTTAAAATTTTACTCAAACGCACTCGAGCAAATTTTTTCCCCGCAATTTTCCGGGAAAATACTCGCGCGCGCATGAATTTTCGCTAAAGTTCCTCTTATCTTTACACTCTAGTTGGCGCGCGCGAGAGGGAAATCATGTGCGCCCCGGTGAAAACACAACATCGCGGATAATTTGGGTTAAAGCAGCGCTTCGACGTATGGCTCGCGCTGAGCGAGTAAAAAAAATAGGAGTGGGGGGCAATACATTGCGAAACTCTCGTTTTCCACGTGTGCGAGGTTGGCCATGCCTCTCTATGAAAAATAAACTTCTTTTTACCGTAAGCTACTAGAGTTCTGTAATTTTTCTTTTTTTTTTTTTTTGAGTTTTTGTAAACAATTTTTTATAAGCCCTACTTCGTTCGAAAAGTTTTTAGGCTCGCGATAGCTTATCACGTGACATAAAAAATTTATTCCTCGAGGCCAACTTGGACTTCCACGTAGGACGTCTCGATCGGAACGTCGAACCGGCGGAATATAAAATCGATTTCGCGTACCTGACGTTTTATCTCGCGCGTATAGTCGACCCTCAATGCCATTAGGCGTATTACACAAATGAGTCACGAGCGTGACGTAACCGTAACGTCGTTATTATCGCGATATCGGAATTTTCGGCTCTCTCCTCTTCTCGCGTGACGCGCTCGCGATGACGGCGAGAGCGAGAATTCTCTCCCCGTAAGAGAGAGAGGAGAAAAAAAACGATGCGCGTCTGTAGACGAGGGGAAACGCGATTTAGACGTACTAGGAGTCCGAGACTAGTCGCGAGACTCCGGCGTGTATCCGTAGGCTGCTCTAACGAAGGTTAAAGACCTCGCACCGCGAACCAGTTTTCGATCGGAGAAAACTGCACGCGCGTGTGTGCGCGAGTGACTTTGTCACGCAACGCAGGAGCGGATCGATTATGGCTTACCGATCTTTTCGTTTATCCAATCGTCAACGAGGATTCACTTTCTCGTTCGCCGATGAATCGACGTTCTGGGCTTTTCGTTGCGAATTTATATGGACGTGTGAGGGGGGCATCCTAAATTTCTAACTCGATTCTTTCCACGAGCTCGACCTTCACCTTTATACCTCTTAACCCTTTTTGAGTTCAATATGAGCCGAAAGAAATATCCTTTTGTAACGAAAAATAAAATAGTGAAGAAATAATTGAAGAATTTGATGTTGAAGTTAGAAATTTTGGAGGTTTCTACCAGAATACGAAATAAAAATGAGAGCTGGTGTTAAGATATAGCTGACCTTGGCAGAGGTCATGAGGAGTATTTCAAGGTCGCGAAAGCGCGATCACCGCACACCCCCCTCGAAACCAAGAAATATTTGTTTGAAATACTTTCGCATACCTCTCATAGTTTCTTGAATAAATGCAATTGTTATTCTGACTCACTTTGTAGGAACATCGCATTCTTACATATACATTTTTATGAAAATTAGCTCCAAATTAACACACTCGACAAAAACTGACAAGTAGACATTGTTAACTTTCAAAATAATCTCATGTAAAATGTCAAAAATTGAAAAAATAAATCAGGAGCAGAAAATTGAATATTCTATTTCGATCGATATTAATTGATAGCCACGAGGACGGTGGCTACAATCCGACCCTGGGGCTCGCAAGGCCGTCCTCGTGAACCAACGTACCCAGAGGACCGTGTACTCCGAACTCGAACATTTGTTATAGTAAATCTCACGCTCTTCCTCTATCGTAATAACGGCCAATAACGCAACAATAATGCATTCCGGAGGAGAGAGAGGGACCCCATAACGAGCAGACGTTGCATGCACGAGAGAAAACGGTAAACATGGTCGCTGACGAAACGCTAAATTAAAACGAAACTGTAACGAAAATGGCATCATCGACGATCGTCGGTCGATGTTTGGTATTTTATTTTCTTTTTCTCTCTTTATTGTTCCTTCTTTGATCTCGCAGCCTTTATCGCTCACTTCTCTCTGCATTCGTCATATGAACTCGTTCGCGATCGAAAGATAAATATTTTCGTCGTAGGAACTTCTAACACAAAACCTACCAGTAATTGGCTCAATTTTTACACGAAAATGACCAAATTGTTTATAAAAGGCTTTATTCGAGTTCATTCATTTGAGTTATCATCCAAAACGAAATTATATTTACACTACGAAATTCCTTAAAAAATTGGTAGACTCGGTGTCATGTTTGAAAAAATAAACTCGTGACTGCGTTGAGAATTTTTTGGAGTAAAAGGAATCGTTTAACTACAACTGCCGTACTCGTGGGCGATACTTTACGAGCAATTTTCAAGTTCGAGTCACGAGGTTACTTTTTAGTAATAATAAAGGAACCAAAATGGCTTCCGATGACTGCGCACACCAACGCTCAATCGACGGACCGAATTTTTAACGCGAAGGAATTTTTTTCGTAAATAATATTTGTGCTGTCAATGAGCACGTTGATTTAAAGACGCATGGAGCGCTCGTTTTGTTATTCGAATCGGCTTACCTTGGCTCGCACCGAACAACAGCCTCAACGGTCAACAGGTGGCTGGCAAAAGGAGCGAGTCCAAAATGAATATCCAAAAACTCTGGTAATTCTCTAAGTGGGTACACCACCCAACAATCGGATTAATTCTAACTCACTGTGCTCAATTTCTCTCGAACATCACAAACACAAACGAAAACACACTCCAATCTTGTGCAAAATAAACGTTAGTGGTGAACAAAAAAAGAAATACTAAAGATCGCGTTCAAAAAATAACGGCTATTTATCGACAACGAGATGACAAATTTTGAATTAGAGCGATCTCATAATTTTTTTGCTCGCTCTGATCGAGTACGTACGACGGCCGGTTCGGAACTGACTGAACCGAACCACCGAACAAAAGAAATGTGCAAAACAAGTCGAGAGTTTGAGGCTTGGGACGCGCTTTTTCGTGGCGCGCGCACATCACACGAAACACAACCAAACACGCTTGAACGTCGAACGAGAGTGTGCGATCGGGTGAGTTCGGCTAAGGCGAACATGGCCGATTCCTGGCCTTCGTGGTTTCTCGGCGACCATCGGATGACTCGTTGCAAGAAAACAACGCAAGATCGCGCCATTGAGGTTTTGACCGACGATCGGCAGTGTTGTGAACTTTCTTTGCACACTTCAATAATTTATTTAAACAATTTAATTTTAAATAAATATAAAACTTGAAGAATAATCAAGAAACGAATAATTTTTTGTATAACTTATATTTTATTTCGTTTGTAGAGTACAATATAAACAAAATCGATATATCTCAATTAAAGGTCGATGAAATCTACTTTTTCGAACATTTCTATAATAATTTGTGGTAACTTATTTACTTCTGTTTCCAATCTACGTATAAGAGCAATTTCCAAAATCTCAACGATAAAGATATGTTTTTTCTACTGTGAATAAACAATTTCACAGTATGAATAACATTAAGTGTATATATACAGAAGAATTGATTACAATTATTTTGACTAAATTTCATTTAATAACTACATGATTTCTCACGTCATGTTAGAATAATATCAAATTTCACTTTCTTCCCCTTATTTCCCTATGCCTACTATTATTTGTGCAATCCTCTCTTTTTTAGATACAAAATGTTATTACATATATAATTCAACATTAAAAAGTTCGACAAACGCACTAGAATACTGCTACTATAAAAATAAAGCTGTAAATATTGTGTATAAACATTATTTTGTATATAGCATAATATATATAATATTTACACGTAAAATTATGGCATAAAAAATTAGAAATAACAAATTATAAAAATTCATTTTGTAATAAAATAATTTGTCATTAACAACCAAAAATGGATTAATGATTCGACCATTGCTTCATCTTGTAGCAAAAAGAATTCTGACTATAGCAGTCAATAGCGTATTGTCGAGTGTGTAATCAATTAAAATGGCAAGATATTAAATCGAGTTGAAATTGATAAAAATTAATCTTATTTTACTCTAGTTTTAGTTATATGTATTGCTAAAATTTCACGCAATACGTGTTACAATTGATGAAACCCGCGTATCTATATTGCTTCAATTATCCAATACGATATTTGAATACAAAAATATTTTTGTTCTTTCATTGATTTCATTCGATGTATAAAAGAATAGTTAATTGAAATACAGATATGTAGTATTGAAATAAAAACTCTTAATTCGTTGTATAATTGATTGATAGTAAAAATTGATTTTCTTCCCTGCCACACGATTAATTTCATTAACAAGGGGTTGAGTACGAATCATCGTTATAACTATGAATTTTTACTTAAAAATATTAATACTTCTAATACTATAAAACGTTCATTCTCTTAAACAGTTTCGGAATAAGAATATATTGCAGTAATCCTATTCCATTCAACCTTAATTGGTTTCTAGATAACGATTTTTGGTCCATGCTAATCTAGTCGATTGCGCGAGTTCTTGCAACTTTGTTTTTTCTTCAGGTCTCAATCGAAAGCAAAACGTGCAAGAAATAATATACTAAATATTTTTTTTTTGGAAGGAACTCTCCAGAATTAAGTACTGTGCAAGTTCCAAAAGATTCATGATAAAAATAAAAGATCTAAAAGGAAAAATTTCTTATTAATATACTTAATATCATTATACCGAAAAAAGTAAACTCCCCAGCTTGCGCTAGGTGAACTCATTTGTGGATTGCTTTCTCTCCTCTTCGACCTTCTGTCTCGTGCGATTAAATGCCTCCGTTTTCAAGAAATCGACAGTTTTGTATATTGTCGTGTTCGGTGGTGATTGAGCCGGTGGTAAAGTCGACGACGAGAAATTCTCACTCGCTTCCAAATCGAGATCCAAGTATTGCAGAACTACCAAGCGACGATTAGACGCTGGGATGAATTTATTCTGATCCTGATAATAGTATATCTAAAACAAGGAACGATAAGTTAATTATAGAACAAAGCCTCGACAATGAGTAATGTTGACATAAAATTCTACCTCCTCCTTGTCGTCGAAAGCGTTGTTGTCCTCGTCGGATGTTGATTGATGACGATTCGGATGCACGTGAGTAGGGGGCGTGGGACTCGGAGCAGCCCGCATTCTTCCCCTACCAGGAGGAGACGCCAATTGCAAGGGACCTGAACAAACAATGCGTCGCGTCAAGATTCTCAGACATCAATCTACTTACTCGCTAATTACCTTCCAACGGTGATTTGTTTAGCGGCGGTTTTAGCTTCCGGTTTATGCTGGGTGGTTCGGCGGGCGAGTGCTCCGTTGAACTCAATTCGTGATTGATGATAACAGCTGGTCCGGGACTCGGTTCGTTGCTGATAATCGAAGTCGAATCGCTCGTCTTCCGTCCTGGCTTTAATTCACGATAGACGACCGGTGGAGGTGGGGCCATCGTCGTCGGTACCGTGTTAGATGAATCACCACGTACTAATGGGCTCGGTAGATTAGAGTAGGTAGCCGTTGCCGAGCACTCCGAATGCGGACTTGAGGGCTCGTCGTCGTGGAAGTCGTAACGGAAAACGTGATCATCTACGCTGCTCGGTGCTGCGTTCGAGTAGCAGTGCCTGGATGGCCGTCCAGTGGTGCCCGTGTCCCCAGCCTGACCCGGTTGATGAGACCGCGGGAAATCATAAGTCTCATCGGTAACTATAGCCGTGGCGGGTGTCGATGGGGCTGGTGTCGCAGGCGTGGTTGGTTTCGAACTTTCCGTAGCTCCATCGAGATTCAGATAGTTATGACCAGGATTTTCCGGCAACAAGTACGACGGCTTGGGCGGTCTCGGCGGCGCTGGTACGTTCTCAGCAGTTGGTGGTGCAGCAGAATCCACTATGCTTAACTTACCAAATCGCTTTCTCACGCTCCAAGAGCCAATTCCGACTTCACTCGAATTTTGAGCTGGCCTCGTTTCGCCTACAAGGATTATTTGATCAAAAAATTTATTTGAAACTTATATGATTATATATTTATGAATTACCTGGAGCTGGAAATGTTTCCCAATTAACACTAGGAATCGGTGCTGTCCATTCGTCGTCTGTGAAAACACTTTCAGCGTCTGTTGTCGTAGGAGATCTTGGAGGTGATGGAGCTAATCTTCGAGGAGCATCGTAATGTTCATGAACCTGCCCTGAAGCAGAGTTGAGCGAACTGGTGTCATTCAACTGGCGTCTGCCAGAGATGCACTCACTGATTGGTATATAAGGACCAGAAATTGTACTAGTAGGCGAGATCGGTGGAGATTCTTGCGATTCAAATTGGAACACTGTTACAAATAAACAATAAAATTAATATTTTCACTTCTTTACATTGAATATATTTTAAAACATACTTTCGTGCTGTTCCTCGTCCTGAGTATAAGCTTTGAGTCCACACACTTGACATACAGCATCCACCCATTTATTCATTTCGCTCTCATTCTCTGCTACTAAATAATAAATTCTTTTTGGTGTTTTAACACTGAACATGTATTGATATTTCTGTTTACGATTTTCAAATCTGAGCCCAGCATCCACCTAAAAATAACATTTTCATCAGTGAAAGATATATAACAAAAAGATGACTCATAGTCATTCACTCACTTGCTCACACTGATCCAAATCAATTCGACCCTTGAGTTTTCTGCACCTGCGATCAGTGTAATACTCTAAAAAATATTGCCCAGGTAACTCTCCACTGTGGCGCAGAGCGAACCATCTTTTTCTCCATCTCTGTTGAGAAATGCAAAATTATCACTCATTTATAATTTTTCTAAAAGTTAACAAGTATGCAAAATATATTATAAAATGTCAAAAAAATTAAGACAATAACAGAGGTTAGAATTTCAAAAAGAAATTTTCCATAACGAGGAGCATACTGACAAGTGTGCAACGTAAACAATGGAACGACGATTTTAACCAAGCACCCGAAGTGACCAATGATTCTCGACGAAATGATGAATGCGCGTGCATTACAAATTAAATTCTTCACAATTACCGCGCGCCAGAGTTTCGTAGGCGGTGATTTTATTAGCCATCCTTCGTGGACGATCTCCTGAGTCGTTTTCAGCACCTCCATTTCTCGTTCCTAAGTTGCTGCTCGCGCAACTCGCACACTACTGTGTGCGCATTCAGAGAACCCACACATCGACGTGTGACACACACGCGCAATACACCCGATTTCACTCGACGTCGAATATTATCGGGGAGAAGACTGAGAATACCAGCTGTATTGTTGTTTTGTGTCAAGTCTAAAATTGCTCAGCAGCGCTCTCTATTCGAGCCAGCTTCCGAGAAAATCAGACCGATAATTAATCTCTTCAGGAATTCAGAATTTCTCTTTGGATTTCCGAATTTTTATGGCATATAAGTAATAGAATTAATAGAGAATTAATTTTAAATAAATAGAGATAAAAATTTCCATGATTATTTATTTTATAAAAAACTATTTTAATATATTTCTATTGACAAAATTAATGAAAATTCGAAAGTATTTTAGAAATCAAGAATCGACTAGGTTAATTACAAAGTAAGTCCAAATTACCTGAACAGAACCTGTAGCAGGTCAATTTCAGTATTTACACAGAGCAACAATGCAGCTGATATTCTCAGTGCTTTGCTTATTGGTTTTTTCTCTATTATCGTCGACAAACCACCATAACCCAACTATCGTGACGATGAAGCTGAGCAACTCGAATTCTTTGTCCCTCCCGACATTTCAATGAAAGAAAAATTTTCCGGAATTGTAACAAAGATCACGCGCAAGGAAACGCCATATTTTGTCTAGGCGTCTGATAACGCCTGTTCCATTAAATAATCTCTGATTATGTGTATTTTATATCGATCAATCGAAAATGGAATGTCGAAAATTTCTTATCGACGGAGGAAATAGGTCGATGATTCTTTGTCGTCAAGCCACATCTGAGTCGCCTCTCCTTCTCTCTCTCTATCTCTCTCTCTCTCTTCCTCCAGCCATTTTTTGTATACCCATCTCGCTCACTTTCATGGTGGTCGCTACCTCGATGACAGGCGTATGGTACGTTCGGGAACGAATGGAGGGGAGTATGACTGTACGATCACGATAACAGTGTCGAAACAACCCATTGCACAACGTAGAATCAACAAAAAGAAAAATATTTTTCCGAGGACTTTTTATCAATGAATGCGAAAAGCTCTTGCATTTTTACGCTCGCGTAACTGGGAAGGGCCAAATTTGTCTACGTGGGATGGAAACAACTCTCGGTTACGAATTTCATTCCACTCGTTTTATTAAATATGCCTACGATAAATATGGCGATGTTTGCCGAATGCAAAATGCCTCGAGCACGAAAATATATATACATATATATACCGAGCCTACTTCAGTATTAATTCTTTTTTATTTCATACACGTCTTTACAGTAAGAAGCAAAAATCAGAAAGAAAATTCTCGATTTCGATACAAACGATCTTCGAAAAGAAGAGTGTCGGAATGGAATGCCTATCGTAATATGTAACTCACTAATAAGTCCTTTTACAAGTACAGTATCGATTATTTTATTCGAAGACAGACATCAGTATAAAACGGAGGAATCTATCGTTCTTAATTATAAAGTTATGTGATTTTGGACGATTTTTGGTTTCATTCGTTGTACTCGAAAAATTTTATACCAACTTGACTCAGAAGAAACGGAAACCGCAGTGATGTTCTTGTAATCGTTTCTCTCTTTACTTCTAATTTTATAATATGTTATCTGTACATTGAGCGCTTCGTCAGAGGAATTTTGTACTCTGTACAAAGTATAATAATTATTACATGTATACGTGAATGTGCACACATGCAACATGTCTATATATATATATATAGATATATATATATATTTATTTATTTATACGTTTTGCATATAGACTCAGACTCCTTCCAGTTCTTCGATATTTATCGGCGATATCGTACATATAAAATTGGTTTTCTTTTACTCTCTCGTCGCGAGGATTCTAGGAAGTAGATAAAAACAACGGTAAAAATAATTCCTCTGCGTCCAGACGCGTTTACTATTTCGCGCGAACGAAGTTGAGAAATAAAAGGTCACCTGAAAAACGCACACAGGTACATATAACATCCAGTAATTTTCAAATGATGATACGTAAACTTTATTTCGTGAGTATTCGCATGTGTTTAATGTAATTATGTATAAATATATACACATATTTTTGTATAACTCTCTTACGTGTTCGATTCTCTCTTTTACGTTCATAACATACTGCGCTCCGGCGAGAGGGAAGGGAGAGATAGGTTTTTTCTTCAAAATGGTTTTATGATGGTGGACAGTGGCTTAGCTCCTAAGGTGGTACAGTTGTTTCTGATTTGGATGGGTGGGATGTGACATTCAGACCAAATTAAAGGGGATAAACTGAAAATAAAAAGAATCTCGAAAACGTCGATCCTTTAACGGTGATTATTTTCTCGAGGCTGTGAAAGAACGTTAAGGATCGAGCGGCGATCCCACAGACGGAAGTACCGATTTTGCGTGCTGTATAAAGATCTTATTTTTTTTTTTATTATCAACAGTGAAAAAGTGCTGTAAAAAATGAAGCGGGAACCTCGAAAAAATAATCCCTTGTTTCTCGTTTCGAATCCGCGGGAGGATGTAGTTTGATGACTGGGGATGGAAAATAAATAATACGATATAACGATCGAGGGCCTCCAGCTTGTTTACGTGTTACGTAATAAGGTTACTTTTCCATTGTCACATTTTTTACGCTCTCTTTATTTAAGATTTCTCATTTAAGTATCAGTTTTAAAAATCGTGTTATAAAAGTGCACAACTCTAATTATTTTTTTTTTTCTCTTTTCACGCGTCTTTCAAAAGTCACAAAAGTTTTCGGATTTTTTTATAAGCAATTTTGCTTTTTCATAGTTCCTAATTCTAAGTCGAATTTTTCTTGTGAAAAGTTCAAGAAAAACTAATGTTCGTGTCTGAGAATTTTCTCGTCTCGTGGTAATGCGCAACAACTTATTTTTCAACGTGGCGAAAATAATCGAAGATTCGAACAATTTGGAATGTAACGAACGTAGATTAGAGGAGATAATAAAAAATCTTAATTAAAGCATCGGTTTCTAATTGAATTCACTGGAGCGGCGCGATAGAGAGATAATGAAAATAAATTACATATAAATT
This sequence comes from Goniozus legneri, assembly GCA_003055095.1. Taxonomy (NCBI): domain Eukaryota; kingdom Metazoa; phylum Arthropoda; class Insecta; order Hymenoptera; family Bethylidae; genus Goniozus; species Goniozus legneri. The sequence goes on from NCVS01000618.1 coordinate 143,668, forward strand.
AAAATAAGGGAACATTACAACAAACGTCCATCCTTAGATGGATAAATGTGGAATTCGGGCATCGTGGAAGGGGATAGACTTTACAATTGCATCTCATTAATCTTTAATTAGATAATTAAATCACTATTTACGAAAATTCATAATAAAAAGTAGTATTTCTATATTCGATATCCTTCGATAATAATATTTTAATAATAATTATTATATTTTAATAGCTTTGTCTGTATTATCTATTGGGTTATTAATTAATAATTAATATATCGAATAGCATTCGATGATAGTATTATAAAAAGAAAGAAAGGAAAGAAAAACAAATCGCATCGTATATATATATATATAATATATAGCGTTATGTCCATTCGCTCATATAGTTACAACAATAATATTTAATTATCGCGAATGGAAATTTATGCTCAAATGAATGTGATAAAAGAAAAATATTCCGTGCGCGATTTGAACGAAGCTAGATGAATTCAATTGCTTGTAGTATCACTTATTCATCATTTGTATGTATAATGTAGAAAAAAAATATTTTATATATACACACCATTTATATATACAATGACCGGTAAATTAAAGGAAAAGATAAAGGCGAGCGAGAGTGCTTCGCCTATCATTCGAGCAGCATGTGTTGTCGCACGATTGAAAAAAAGAATATTATTTATCGTCTAAGATATTAATCTTCTTATTATTATTCTTTCTCATTTAAACCTCCAATCAATTATTTAATTAATCAATAAGAACGATGTCGCATTGGCACGCGCAGCGTCCGAACGTCCGCACTTAATAAAAGAGTTCAAACTACCACAATAGGTACGCCACTTTCAGATTTACAACACTGCCCTAAACACAGCCATACTAAGCCAAATACTTTTGGGTTTATATTATCATTATGATTTATTATTATTATTATTAATATTAATATTAATTTTATTTCTTCTGTTAATCCATTATTTTCTTTCGTCGATTATCGATATCCTCTCCCACTCGCCATCTCATTCGGTTAACGTTTCTTCCTCAATTTTTATAAATCTACATCGAATAGCTGTTTCACGATTTCCATTTACATATGCTCACTCGACTCATTCTTATATGATTTATATCTGCTTATTTACTTATTTCACTCAAATTCTCTCGCTCATAAATAGACGCATCCCACGATGGAATTCGATTTTCAAGTCTTGTTCAAACGACTGTTTTAATTAACCATAGGAAAAAATGCTCTTTAAAACTGTAACAAATAGATAACAAGCGTATATCAATGGATCAATTCCACACGCATTCATAAAGCGAATTTAAAAAACATCTAATTAACCTGATTATTCAATGCGACGATAATATCTCATGATGTTGCGATCATAGCTTCGATCAAATTTCTTCCCTTTACGATCCAAAACTCAAAACCGAATTCGAAACGCATCGACATCGGATCTCTTCCAAAATAAACAATTGTGTACTTTAGCATTTTATACGAATGTGCATAACAGAATAACATATAATGCAAATTCTTGCACTTTATGGAGATCTAATTCTTTGATTTCAAAGTTCACGCTTCTGACCAACCACGTTCGTGGGCGAAGTACGATGCGAAGGTAATTGCAAATTCAAGTATCTTCCCGCCGTACCAAGCAATGGCTACAATTGCACTATCGTTTTCTCCTCATCTCTTTGTTCAAATCAGACCGCGATTCTTATCTGTCGATATCAGTAACGCAGAGAATGCGCGGCCAAAGGGAAGAGAGTAGAAGAAAATGAAGGTACATCAACTTAAACATTACTATAATACAACACTGGCAAAGTCATTTTAGCGTGAATGTATGAACACCTGCTTGTATATTCTTGTATATAAGTGTGAGTGGGTAGGAGCCGATGCGACTAATACGTAGGGTGTCGTCATCTTTCTTTTTGTTCTCTCCTTTCGCTTCAAATATTACAATAAACTTATCACTTATCTCATCCTCGTAGCAATAATAATAATTAATAAATTCATAATAATAGGCAGGTAAATTAATAATAATCATTATTATTATCTTAATAATAGCATAGTATGTACAAGAACGGATTTTCCAAAACCAGAGGGCCCGTGATTAGCCGTGTTTTTGTTTAGCTATAATTTAATAATTTTAATTTATCATTATACTCTTAGTTAAATTTTTTGATTGAACTGTACATGCACCGGCACCTCCGACGCGAAAATCCCATTATCCACTATATCATTTATATATGATTTCACTTTTAGTGTACAAAAAAACAACACGAATCTTAAAAACCATAACTTCGCTTCAAATGCGAATACAGTGGATTTAATTTTCTAAGTAAATTATCATTCACGTTTTTAATCTGTATTCTTAATTTTTGTTTCGTCTTGGTTCTTTCTTGAATAACTATCTCGACCAATCTTATAAGGATTTGCGACACCGTTTTGAATACGTCTTGTCAACTTCAAGATCATTTTATAGTAGTAAATTACTTCCGTTGCTTGAAACGGAATAACGTTAATCGCGTTCATCGTCCATGAGTTCGTCTCGTGGATAATTTTCATATTTTCATCATAAAATTTATTGGCGCTAAGAAATACGGACTGCAATAGACCGTAAATGGATTCTTATTAACAAATTTGCCCCAAGTTGACATCATTACCGCGTTTTTGAATCTTATTTAAAATTCGATCTGTCTCGCACGCTCGCATTCACGCATGCACTTGTCTAAACTTTTTGTTTCTCACACATGCCTCTCAAACTTACATATATATAAATAAAATATATACGTACATACATACTCTCACGCAAGCTTGGTTTTTAAATTTTTTTTCACCTCCTTTACATTTCAGTTCCTTCCTTTTCTTTGCTTTTATCGTCACGGTAATAGCAGTTATATTATATCATAACTGTTATAATAATAGCTATACTAATATTCGACCTACTATTAATAATCAATTAACGTTAACGTTAAGTATACACAACACATTTGTACGATTTTCACTTAGCTCGAGCACGAACAGCGCCGAGGAAGTGTTCAATTTAAGAGGACAAGAGTGACTCGATTTCTCTATGAAGGATTGCGCTTCTTCAGGGTAGAATTGGGCTCAGGGGAAAATATACGACTAGAGTTTCGAGTCTCTCCATTTGTTATACGTATGTGTATATTAATTGATCACCGCTTATTGAGGAATCGCCAAAGCAGCCCGTTTTCAATGACGAACGTGTATCGCAAGAAATGAAGGGTTCATTACGGTTAAAATGATCGTCCACAAACTATTCGATCGGTATCGTTTTCCTCTTGGTCATTGTCTATCACATATTCGAGGCGATACGGGTGCTATTGGCGTCGTTGTCAGTCGTTGAACCACCGGCGTCGTTATTCATCTTGTCACTTATGTAAATGAGCGACGTCGCTAATATTCACTACAAGCCCTCGACGAACTTGGATAATTGATCCTGCGGCGTCATAGGTGTTACGTCACCGGCGTCGGCTCCACTCGTCGGTGGAGGTGCTGGCGAGGGATGGTGCGGCATACCGGTCGGATGGCCTGCGCCTGCACCGCCCGTTCCACTCAGCTGGGATAGCATCATCTCACTGGGGCCACCGAGCTCGTGCGCGGGCGAATGTGTCGGCGTACCATGAGCCGCTGGATGATGATGAGGTGACGGCACGGGACCCGATCGAGGCGATGGCACCGGCTGGTTGCGAGGCGACGGCACTGGACGAGGGGATGGATTCGGCTGAGGCGATCTTATAGGTGGCGGCGAACGAACCGACTGCATCAGCTGCATTCCGGGAGGACCCATCACGCCTTGAGGCGATGGAACTGGTGGTGGAGTCGGTTTCATTCCCGGTTGCCCATATCCTTGTTCGTTGAATCCACCGTAACCTGCCGAGAGTCGAGCTTTAATTGGGACAGCTGTTTTTTCCAGAAAGACGTTTTAATCTCACTTTTATTAAATACGAACCGAGAAGGGGTCGAATAGGTCGCTGCTGACTGTAGGGAGGGGCTGGAGGTTGCGTGAACGGCTGCTGCTGTTGCTGTTGTTGCTGCTGCTGCTGTTGGGCTGCCGCCGCTTGCTGTTGTCTCTGCATGACTAACATCTGCTGTTTGTACCACTGCGATTGTTGTTGTTGTTGCTGAACAGGTTGCTGCTGCTGCTGTTGTTGTTGCTGCTGCTGTTGGTTAAGCATGGCCTGTATTTGCATCCTACCCTGCTGCTGCTGCTGTTGATGCTGCTGCTGCTGTTGCTGCTGAGACATCATGTGTTGCAAGCCAGGTTGTTGTTGCTGCTGCGACTGATTAGGGCCCATTGGACCTCCAACACCACCACCATGTTGTCCCGCCTGAAAAAACAGCGCCTTATTTTTATTAAGAATATTGCCGAGTTCTCACGATTCTTGGATAAAAAAAAAATATACAAATGTCGAAACTTCTAAATGAGCGGTTGAGTAATAGTGAGAATATAAAATAAAAGTCAACGTACTCGTTGTTTTATAAAAGCTGCCATCAGAGGTGGATTTCGCTTCAGAATTTGCAGAATTTGACTCTGCTGTTCTGGCGTGTGTGGACTCGTTAATGTCTGCATCAACTGCTGTAACGCCTGTTTTTGCATGTTGCCTTGCGCTTGAGGACCAACTTGACCAACAGGCGCTCCTAAAACATTAGGCTGCCGTGGCATTTGTCCCACCATTCCCATACCAGTCTGGGCCTGATGTTGTTGTTGTTGTTGTATTAATTGTTGTGGCGTTTGTTGTCTCATGCCTGAACCCTGCTGCATCACTGCATTTGGCTGGTACCTGCTAAAATTTAATTTTGCAATTAGCCAAAAGATAATTTTAAGTTTCGAATTTAATTAAGATTCACAAAATTCTCACCTTGGTGTCCATTGATCCATTGGTATGAGATGGGTACCGGCAGGATTTGGCATTTGAACTGGCATGGGTCGTTGCATTTGAGGTGGAGGCATAACACCACCGCCTTGTCCAGCAACTCCAACATTAACACCAACACCACTACCGGGTGTGACTTTACCGTAGCCTACATGAGGCGCCTGTTGCCTTGCCGCTTCTTCTTGAACTTGTTTGACTACTTGCAAAACGTTGGCTGGTGGTGTCTGCGTTCCTGGTTTCAGTCCAATGCCTGGCTGATGGGGAGAGGGAAGATTCGTTGGACTGACACCAGGTTTCATGGCAACACCGGCAGCCATTACAGTATTTGATGTTTGTTGTGTAGACTGTATAGCACCAACCGGGCCAGTTGGTCTCGTGTTCATCACAGCCATTCTTCTCCTAAAAAAACAAAGAGGAAATTTAGAATTTTGTTCTTTATACACTATTCGAAATTTCAAATTCATAATTTAAAAAAAAATTCTAACCTGAGCAGTTGTGCTTGTTGTAACCTCTGCTGCAATTGCTGCTGTTTCAGTTTGTGTTTGATATTCGAGCAGAACGGTACAAGACATTTAGTTTCTTGGCAGTGTTTAGCATGATAGCAACATAATGCAATGAGTTGTTTGCAGATAGGACAACCTCCATTCGTTTTCCGTTTGCACACTTTCGTATGCGTTACAACTCTCTTCATTTTCTGACAACTTGGCAATCGACAATTGGCATCTCGACATTGACATGCGTGTACTAATGACTGAATACACCTCTGAATCGATTGTTTCCGTGCCTCCTAAAATTGCGTAAAATAAAATGTTAACAACATAAATCCTCCTTGGTATGAGCCACTTTAAATTAACGATGCTTACTTGAGGATTTGCTTGTTTGGCATCGGCCGGCGATGATCCATCGTCTAAGTCTAGACCAAGTTTCTCCATATGATGAGGATGACCGTCTTTTTCTTTACAACTTATACACAAATCGAAGTCCTATCGATTTAAAATTCAGATTAATAACAATATTCACATAAATAGAATAATTATGTTTCGATATTTCGACCAAAATACTTCGATACTTACATCACATACTGTACAATGATATCTGGTTTCCACATGACTCTTACAATTATTACACGTGTATACAAATTTGTCCTGGCCTTGATTATGCAATTCGTATAACATTGACATAGAGCTGAATTTCGCTCGTCTAAGAGATGAAAACTCGTAATGCCTTTCCCGCGCCATCGTCAAAAATGCGTCACGTCCATCCATCAAGTCACAGTTTATAACTGGATCAGGATCTTGTATCGGCTGCAAAAGAGAAAACAATAAAGATTCTGCGAACGACATAATTTACGTTATTTTGTTGAAAACTTACCGCAAGGCTGGCTGCACTCTGAGCACTGTGTAACCTTATAACGAAGAAAACTTCTTTGTGCTTCTCCATCGTGGCGAATATCTTTGCCGACAAATCGTTACCAGTTTGAGGTGTATTTGATTTTTTGCTATTTTTACGTTGATTGGCTTTCGACTTATTCGATTTCTTGGCTTTCTTTTGACCTTTTTTCTTACCATCAGGCCCGGTTTCAGAATCCTCAGATAATGAAAATATCTGTAAAAGGGGAGAAAATGAAAATTATGAAATGTTTTCTTCGGATGATAAATTATTGAAATCAGTAGTCAAAATAATTACACTAGCAGCTGCTGCAGCTTCGGCCGCCTCTGCCTGTTTTCTTTTTTCTTCTTCCTCCTGATCTAGTTCTTTTATGCTCTCTTCTAACACATTTGGCCAAAAATCACCCTCAAAGTATGGTAAATCTGCCGCTGAAGATAGTTTATCTTCCATAGCTTGTTTGAGTATATCCTACAAGATAAAAAAGTGTTAAAAACAATTTTAGCTTTTGAAAACAAAAAGATGCAATTGACGCTGTCATCTTACTTTATAATCCAGCACTATTCGTTCAACCATTCCTTTATCTAGCATCTTTTTATACCATTCTTGCAGTCTCTTAGGCTTTGGAATCTTCTGTTCTTGTGGATGGCAGTGGAAAATATAGTCATCGCCTTCGGACGGTGGACAAGCCCAAATATGAGCCATAGTGTATCTAAATTGATTTCATATTATGAATATCGAATTTTTTACGTTAAAATGACATTTTATAAATAAAATGAAAGCGTACCCAAGTTGTTTAGCGTAATCGAGGTAACCAAGCAGGATTTCATGGTAGACGGCCGTTCGGAACTGTCTAGGCCGGAAGAAATGTACAGAGTCGAGATATGCAATGTAGACTCGCCTGGTGTTGGGTGGCGTGCACTCACTGCCATACTCTTGAACGTGCATACCGAAGAAACACACGTCCGTTCCGTCTACCTCTTCGAATGCAAAGAGCGCCTTCGCTCGGTACGGGAACTCACCTGGCATATCACCGTTCTCGACGAAACGACTCCTCATGCCAGGTTTAACCTCGACTACTTTATCACTAGAGGCGACTACTCGTATCGCTACTTCGCCCGCTCCTGCCTCCTTCTTCTTTAGGAAATTGTTGACTCTCGTCTCGATATAAGTGCCTAATTTCGTAACCGGTAGACGTTTCGCGTTGAACTTATTTTCTTTGCGTTTCTGACCCTTTTTCTTTAAGCAATTATCACAGGTAAATCTGTAATTTCATTGTTATTATTAATTATCATATTGTCACCCAGAGGATTTTACTAGCTTTTAGTATTATTTTTACTCACCCAAGTGGCCATATTGACTCCATGTGGAGCACGCAAATTTGATGAACTTTTCTACCGCAATCTGTACAAACAACGAACGGTTCCAGTTCTAAGTGATCGTTCTTCATCTCCTGGAATTGTTCCTTTTTGATAGCTCTGTAAATAAAATTTTGTTATATCCAAGAACAATCGACGAACAATTGATCTCAAAAGTACTGTTTACTTACGTTTGAGGTTGCGTAGGATCGTCGCCCAACGTCACCGTGTCACCAGGAATGTCGTTGAAACATTTCTGACAGAAGGTATATCTGTCGGAAACCAAACCATATGCCTTTAGACTATCGTTCCATAAACGTATTAACGTTTCCGGAAATTTTGTTCCGTATATAAAAAAAATTTTGTTCGTAATTTTCCAACAGTTGTGTATCCACGCCCATAGTCCAATTTTGACAGTGTGAATTTTTTATTATTGCGTCACAATTATACATGCAAGTAACGATATTTTGCCAATTTTATATTTCGTATATATTTTTTTCAATTTTTTCCGTATTTGATTTGCCGTATCATCGATAGTATGTATATATATTTTTTTTTTTAATATTTTCCAATTTTCCAATTCGTCCGATTTCCAATAATCAATTTGGTCGTTGCAACGCATCAGTAGAGTTGAAAAGAAGCAAGGGTCGCGCGTTTGTGTATATTTTGTATTCAACACAAGAAGCAAGCGGCAAACAAGAATTGTGCACGCGTGCGAAACCCACAGGTAGGAGCGAAGGTTACATACAAAGAAGAGAACAGTGCCGATGTTAGATACAATATAATAAATATATACATAAAATCAGCTAAATCGCATAGAAAGAAAGAACTTGTTTCGTTGTTTCGATCTACACTATTTAGACGAACGCGAATCGATAAGGTAGCACACGAATGAGAGTAAAAAATTGATAAGAATATATCTATAAAATAATAGGATTCATGTAGTTCAGGGGACTGGCCTGAAGCAGCAGAATGCGCCGAGTCAGGCTAATTAACCTGCTATATTACTCTGGCACCATCGGTTGAAAACATTCACACGAATAGTGAATGCTAAAATATACAACGGTGCCAATAAGGGAGAAATAATGTGCTAATTGGTTGGTAGGGTATTGCAACTACGGACTTGTTCTTTCATGCAAACTATCTTATCGAACTCGACGAATAAATTTAAAAAAAATATTACAATATCGTTAGACACTGACCTGTTTTGATAGGAATAGTATTTAGCATCTCTAGGAATAGTGCACAGTTGTTTGCCGTAGCAGCAAAGGACCTGAGGATTAAATGTGTACTTCCTGCCGCAGCAATAACCCAGTGCTTGCATCACAGGATCGATTTCTTGTTCGAAAACTTCGGAGAGCTAAAATTTTGAGAAAAATAAGTTATACCATTGAATTATCGACATTTTACAAATTTACAATGATCTAAGCTTACCTTTGTACAATAACGGTAAACGCGAGATGTCTTTCGATTATACAGCCAAGCATTATCGAACATCATCCACACGTCATCGACGTATTCCCATGGGTCGCTGTATTGACCCGTGTCGAGTTTTCGTTTTATCGTCGATAGATCCATTGGTTTTTTAACTATATCGAAGTAATCAGGTATACCTAGAGCCGTAGGATCAACCGGTTGTCTAAATGGGATGGATTCGGGATCTTGACGATAAAGCTTCTCTAGTGTTGGCATTAATGCTTGCCGTAATTCATCTGGTTTGAAAAGACACATGCGTTTCTTATTGTCGGCCATCGCTCCACTTGGTTGTATCGGTTCTGGCATCATCGGCTTGATGTCAGTAGCGTTTGCATCTTGACTCGACATCGGTGTAACTGGCTCGTCCTTTATTCCCGACACAGGTTCGTCCTTCACTACGCTGTCACCTCCCGTACTTCCACTCTCGTCCATCGGTTCAGTCTTAATCTCGGTTTTAATCGAAACATCGTTATTTACGCTCTTACCGCCGTCCATACGATGGTTCTCCGATCCGTCTTCCTGCTTGATTTCCATTTTTATACCCGGTTCATCTTTGATAGAATCGAGTTTACCCTTATTCGTGTTCATAGGCGGACTCGGCGAATTATCGCGATCGAGTGCTGCCGTGATGGCAGCCATTTGAGATGACATGGATGAAGTGCGTGGCGCATTCAACGCTGCTCGCTCCTGCGACGTCATACCTTTGCCAAGACTAGCTAAACCCGCTGGTGAGGGTGTTGGTCCAGAATGTGGAGGCGTTTGGTTTGCAGACGAGGATACCGATTGATTCGGTGTCATCAGCGAAGGAACTAATGGTGTGTTTGGCGTAGACGTAGTTGACTGTGGACCGTTCGATGTCGAGGTAGGGCCGGGACTCGGTCCACTCGAAGCGACCGAAGGTAAAGTTTGCGCAGTTGATGTAACACCGCCAACCGATGGAATCCCGCTGTTCTCGTTTGGCGTCGACACCGACAGCGGTCGACTAGTGGCAAATTGTTGGTTCTGCTGCTGACTGCTCGGTGCCTGTTGCTGCTGTTGTTGCATACTGCTGAAAGGCGAAGGCGCTTGCGGCAATGCCGAAGCGCTCGGTGGGTTCGTACTACTGGATAATTGTTGTTGCTGTTGCGCAGATTGTTGCTGCTGTTGTTGTTGCTGCTGTTGTTGAGCAGCTTGTACCTGAGCTTGCGACTGCGACAACCTGGCCTTCATAATTTCAGAAAATTGATGTTGATTTTGTACAGGTGAACTATTTGGTAATCCGGCCGTGCCGTTCGCCGTTGGGAATTGACTAGTTGTGACGGATGTAGTTGTTGTAGTTAAGTTGGCCTGTGATATCTGCGGCTGACCAAATGGACTTAGACCCGGATTTGGAACCATATTTGGATTGGAAGTAGTTTGCCCGTTAGGACTTGGTCCTGGAGGCCCCACCAGGAGGCTTTGCTGCTGTTGTTGCATTTGTTGGGCCTGCTGCTGCTGAGCTTGCTGCTGTTGTTGTTGAGGAAACTGCATTCTGTTATGTTGACCCATTCCCATACCAGGAAGAGAGCCTAGTTGACCCATAGGCGCATGACTGCACAAGTTGGGAGGAACCGTAGCCACTGGCCTCGATGGAACCGAGCCGACATTGGGAGGCGCGCATGGCCTCAAACCAGCGCCAGCCGCACCAGAAGCTTGAGCCACAGGTTGTTGTTGAGCTTGTAACTGCTGTTGTAATTGTTCTTTTCGTTTCTGACGCTTCTCCTCTGTAAAAGAAAATTTTTGGTTATTATTTAAATGTTCATTTGTTGATTTTTATTCACTCTCTATATATACGAAATTCACCTAATTCTTTTTGTATTTTATAGATCTTCTCCGCAAGAAGATGATAGTACTCCGATCTAGAATTTGCCATCTCATACATACCACCTTCTACTTTTCGCGCGAATGCTACTAAATTATGCATTCGCTTGTCGAGCATAGCTTGTGGGTCTGGTGTTGGAAATATCGCTTGTACCCTACACAGAAAAAACAAATTAACAACTCAAAATACTATAAAAATTTTGAGATAACTATACTATTATAAATAAATGAATTACAGTTTATGAACAAGATGATTCCTGAGATCTAATGTCACCGATTGGTGCCATTCTTTCGTGCCTTGTGCTGGTGTCGCGGTGACCTGTCCAGGTTGGAAACCGGCTGGCAATTGAAGATTGGCTAAGCGATTGTCAGCTAACACACTTGGTTGACCGGAATCGTTCAGACCGAATAACTGTTGTGCGTTTACTGGTTGCTGGACGTTAGCTGCTGCCACGGCTGCAGCGGCCGCTGCTGCGTTTGCACCAGCCGTGGGTGCGGTTTGTTGAGCACCACCCGCGGTCACCACGTTACTCGGATCCGAGTTTAATGGTGGTAACGAAACGTTAGGCGCGACAATTTGCTGCTGCTGACCCGTCGTGGCACCAGTTCCGGGCGCTCCAGTAGCACCCGCACCAGTCGTAGATGAGGCGCCAACAGTTCCAGCACCTGCGCCTACCACAGACTGTACAGGCGCAGTTTGCGGCTGTGGTTGAGGTAATCTGACGTTCGTCATTGAGCCTGGAGGTCCTTGGATACCAGGGGTCGCCATTCGAACTCCACGTACGCCCTGGCCGGGCATCAGTCCAGGTGTCGTGGTAGGGCACTGCATTCCCAGTGCGTCGTACGCTCTTCTCATTTCCGATGGACTCGGATTCGTCTGATTCGCTGGTGGAATTCCGGTAAGGGGGGCACCAATCGAATTCGCTGTTTTGTTCTTATCCGCTTTCTTCAGTGGCAAACAGACAGGACAATCACTCCTATTGCAATGCTTCCAATGGTTTATGATTTGACGAGAAGAACTACAATGTTGCATTGTGCAATTTTTGCCAGCTTGGCACGTCGTCATATGTGTTAGAACGTTTTTCATGGTCTTGCAGTGAGGTAGCGTGCATTGCCACACATCGCCGTTAGCTTGACTCTCTCGTCTCTGACAGTTATGCGCGTGTAACAGTAGAACTAGTTGCTGCTGGATCAGCTTCCTCTTTTCAGGGTCTGCGGTAGACGGAGCCGGGCCTGGTCCCGGACCTGGGCCGGGAGCGCTTGTTCCAGGTACCGGACCTTGGGTAGCTTGTTGGGGACCTGGTTGACTACCGCTGGGTGCACCAGATTGAGGTTGAGCCGGGCTCGGCGCTGGTGGTTGAGCTTGCGGTGCCATTCCACCTTCCTGACCACCTACGACGTTACCACCGGCGCCAATAGGCCCGGTTGGACCGCCAAACCTACCGGCTTGCATCGCCGTCATGTTCGACACCACACCTCGTGGTTGTGGTGCGACCACTCCGACGGTATTGTTCGTGCACGCGGGCACAACCTGGCCCGGTCCATTACCAGCAGCACCTGGAACAGCGACGGATCGCGGTTTACGAACCCGCTTAGCACCGTTTTTAGCGGCAACAGAAGGACCTGCCCTCTTCTTGACAGACTTACCGTATCCGTATGGACTCGAGGCGTTTATCTGGCCCATATTAGGTATATTAGACATGTTAGGCGGTGCTTGCATTCTTGGACCAGCTTGAACTGGGCCAGCAATACCCACTGGTAATACCTGCTGATGAGGACTTTGTCCTCTCGTAGGTCCTACCATATGCGCCTGCTGCTGCTGTTGCATAGCGACTGCCCTTGTGTTTATCATACCAGGGCCACTTTGCATTTGAGCTACGCCATGAGATCCACCGGGATGATGAATACCTTGGGCGTTAGGTCCCATCATCGTTACCTAAATAAAATAAATGAGTGAAAAAGATATTCTCTCATATAACGAGTGTATTAAAAAAAAAAAAAAGAAAATTTCTTACGGTATTTAAAGGTTGTTTATTCAAGCTATTGGTAACAATAAGACTTCCACCAGCCATTCCACCCATATTATTGTTACCGGTTGCACTGCTCGTCATCACAAGGCCAGAGTTCATGCTTCCCGGCATTGACATGGTAGGATTGCTACCTGCCATACTCATAGAAGACTGCAATCCACCCATTGAATTTGCAATAGACATTTGATTATTTGCCAGTGAACTAGCTATACTACTCGGTAAACTGCCGAGGCTGACGACCATTTGTGGATCCACTACACCTTTCGAGACGGCAACGTTAGGTGGTGATTGCATATTTGGGCTCTTACTACCTAACGTACCCGCAGCCATCGCTAAAGAATTCGCCACCAAACTCTTATTACCCTGCTGCTGGCAAACAAATTAGTAATTTTAGAAATGAAATTTATAATCAGTCTAAATGACTAGTAATCTCTTTTCTACTATGCATACTTGTTGTTGAATGAGATGGTGGGAAAGTTGTTGCTGCTGTTGTTGTTGAACGTGCTGCCTAAGTTCCGATTCGAGTGCGCCGTTTTGTTGTCCAGGACCTGGTCCCGTGGCGGGAGGTTTTGCACTTTCCGTCGCGGAACCCCATGATCCAGATAATAATAGGTCATCGGGTAGATCATTTTCAAGATCAAACATATCAGTGTTTGTTATGTAATCTGGAGATAAACAAATTAAATTTTAATTATACCGATGGAATGGAAGCTTGTTGAATTTCACTAGTTTAGCCTGTAAAGTATTTACTAATATCTTGACATAATAAGGCATCTAAAATAATTTCTTAGATTTCACGCTAAAGACTTTTCCAGGAAACCAGAGTTTAAACTATGTTATTCATTAAGATAAAAGATATAATGTACACTATGTACCATAAGAAACCAAATAGCCAATAGCAAATTAAGATTTAGTATCACCATCACCACAGCCTTTATTCAGAGTTACGGTTGGAAAATTTTTCATATGTTATGATTTACACTATATGCATTATTATGCATATGAGTGTCTCTCATTGTTCATTAACTCATTTGATAATGGCTCAAAGAAAATTTTTGACATTTACATTTTGTTACTTTTCTTTATCCACGACTGACCATACATCAACGAAGGAGAGAAGGATGTACGGATTGATATAAATACATGATTCGAAATTAATAATATCAAAAAATACAAAAATAAATAAATACATGAATAAATAAGACATGAGACATACACCGCAGGAGCATAACTTACGGGCATCTTATTCTACGGGATATAAAAAAATGAAAATTTCTTCACAGTAAAATCGTGCTACAACTATAAAAGCAGCTGATGCTACTGACGGCCAACTTCATAGAGTAGAAACATGCATAAGTTATAATCAATCTCGAAAAAAAAAAAGAGAAAAACAAAAAGAAAACATTTTTCAAGCACAATCTTGTTGTTTCTAATATAACCACATCTGTAATCAACATTTTTCCAAAGTGCACCGAATCACTTCATTAACTCGAAAAGATCGAGACAATAAATTCACTACAACAATTTTCGTGTTTATGTTTGGTTTTTCATTCATTATAATAAAAACCTGTGTTTTTATAGTTTTAATATTCTAAGAATTAGAGCGCTGTGTGTGTCGCATGTCTATAATATGTATTATGTAAAATTCATTATCGGATATTAATGTAAGATATGAAAAATAAACTATGCGCAAGCGGGCTACTATTCTTTCACTTTAAAACATCTATATAGAAAAGTGTTTATATTTTTAAGACATATAAATGGCAATTTCACATTTTCTTCTCCTTCTCCTGATAAGGCGATCTAGGAAAATTGAATTTTCATAGCTTGAATTTGAGTTTCTTTGGTTCATCCTGCTTGATTTTTGGCAAAAAATATTTACTTCTTTTCTGGACGGTATGGTTGTTCCAATGTGGCTGTAGCTGATGTTGTTGCAGATGTAGTTGCTGAGGTGGACCCTGCATTTGTTGCATGTTACCACTGCCACCTCCCCCGTAGTTTGAATAAGCTTGGTGCATCATTAGAGGCGCCATACCCACTACATATATCATAGTATTTTTTTAATTTCAAGGATTATAGAAAAAATTTGTACTCGCTTTTTAGCCCATAACAACAAAGTAGCAGAATCCCAATGAATAACGTATAAAATTCATGACGTAGAAAATTATTAAAATTAAATATAAAATTCAATGCTTATAAAATTCTGCGACATTGGCATTATGTTCTTCTTCCTTCTATAACTTCGCAATTGGGTAAAAATTTTGAAGTATCGGCTGTGTAACTTATTTTTATTACCTAGTTTGTTAAGGCAATCGAGTAGCGCTCAAAGAATAGTAAGAATTATGGTTAAGAGCATTGTACATGCCAGCAAAACTTTTTCTCAATCGATTATAAAATTTATTCATGCATCTCTCTAACATGCATTAAAAACAGTAACTAATTTCTAGTTCTAGTATATTTTATCATAATATATAGAGGATGCAGAGTTCTTCTACAATTAACCCGTTATCTCGGAATATACGAATAACGCATGCAAATATAAAATAAGAACTGAACAGACGCGAAAATTTTCAGCTTCTGAGCAAAATCGAAATTCGAAAATAATAAATTTTCTCGATATACTCGAGCGAAGAAGAAAAATCAGGGTTAAAATTCAAATGTTTTTATTCGTCGAAAACTCTACGACAAGCGTAAAATTCAGGCGCAATTTGACATAAATAACAGGTATTACAATTACCAATAACAACTCTAATTACTTTTCTTCGTTTCCTTTCATTTTGACGATAATTTGTAGGTCAAGCTTAACGACAATTTTTCGACATATTTTTCCAACTTTGGTTGCCATATTGTATATAAACTAGAAAATGAAAGGTTATGCGGAGTAAGAATTACGCGTAAGAGGTTACGATCAACATAAACGTAGTAGCACGTAAAAATCGATTAAAAGTATTCGATGTCAATTTTGCTCAGAAACCGATGCACACGTCAAAATTATAAAGAGGAAGAACGTAACAAAAATAAAAATCGAAAATAAAACAACACGAGAGAGAGAATATAGGATAACCGGGATAATACTAAAAATGGAACAAACAGGAATTTTTATACGCGCACTGGGATTTTTTGTAAGGTTAGTCGCGGAATGGACTCTGACGGTTTCGATATTCCAACGTCTCTCTCTCTTTCCCTTTGACCATTCGATAAAAAATTTCTCGCGTTAATCGACGAATGAATTTTTGCTCACCTGAGGAATCCGATGGACCCTGAAACGGATCACCGAGTTTCGGTCGCTTATTCGGCGGCCCGTCCACCAGGTGGTCGGCCATGACTTGGCGCGCGGGGTGTACGGAGAGAGGGAGGGAGAGGGGTTTTTAGCTTTTCTCGTCACTGTACACGACTATCTCACTTTCTCGCTCTCTCTCTCGCACTCCTTCGCTCACTCTCACTTCACGATTATCACCACAAGATCAGTTTCCAGTACCCGTCAAACTGCACTCGCTCAAATTTATACTAATTGCAAAAAAGTCTCATTAATTTAAAAAGAATTGGAGGCTCAATGACAAAATATAAGAAACAGAAAAGACTCTTTTGGCCCGTTGCTAAAAAAAACGAGAAAGGAAAAACGGAAGGGAATTTTTTTCTAGTCGAAAGGCGCCTCCACCACCACCTCCTGGATTGTGGCGCGCACACGTTATTATCACGATAATGATCACTTTTTTGGTAATTTTCCTTCTCCCTTTTTCCAAACGGGCACTCGTTTTATCTCGTTGCTTATTTTCTTTCACTCCGCCGGCAATGAATAACAACAATAACAATGAGGGAAATATTCACCGAGCCGGCCGCATGTTTCGCGCCGCTTTCTCGCCGGTACGCAACAACGACGAGCGTGCGAACGCTCGCTGTCCACTTCTCTTAACTCGAATAATATTATCGTCGTCGTCGTCCTGTTATCCGCGAACGATTGGCCGCCGCGGCGCCGCGTCGAGCGTCCCCGTGCTGCACGCTGCCACCTCGCGACACGATCAACCATTTGGCATCGTCGTCGAGGATTGGCCCTCGGCTCCGACACTCGTTTCACTCTACTCTCCGTCACCTTTTCGAATTTCTAACGCCGCGCACACGTCAAAAACGAAATGTACACACACGCACAGGGCACATATAACAGGCACACACAGACACACGTGTGCGACAAGTAAAACGTCACGAAAATTTATTTTTCGGCTAGATTCTCTCGTCCTCTTCCTCTTCCTCTTCCTCCTCCTCTTCTTCTTCCACCGTCTGGCGCGCGCGCGCGCGTCTTAACCCTGTATTCTCCAGGATCCGCAGGGATTTTTCAACAAAATCTCCTTCCTCCCGCTACCGGAGTTTTAACTCGCGCCACGGCACGGGTAAATAAATAAAAACCGCGGCTGGAATCCACAATCACTGAACCACTACGAGTATCATCGGTGAGGTTTTCTCGCCGATTTACGTGCGTATTTATCCTCTCGGTTTTTAACGTTTCGGAAGAAACCGTGGCAGAAAGTGTGTCGTATTGTCTGCGCGCACGGCGCGGAGAGCCCTCTCAACTCTCGTCGTCGGACGATGTATCGTGAGCCCGAGCCACCATCTTCTCGCTCTCTCTCTCTCGTTTCTCCTCTCTCGGGCAGCGTTTCGTGCGCTCGCACCGCGCACGGTTCTCTCACCACCACGTACACACACGAGGCGGCTGAGAGTGAGAGAGATGTTTTCGGGATCGAGCGCGTCTATCTCTCTCTTACTCGTGGTCTCGATTCTAGCACCGAAACGCGTACGCGATCAACTACGACGACTGGTACGCCGCCACCTCCTTCTTCCTCCTCGCCGCCGACTAGCATCGGCGCGCGTGTCCGTCCGTCTCTTTCCGACGCTCCTGTCTCTCGACCTGTCTCTTCTGTCCGTCCCCCTCGCACTCGCGCGTTGCACTGACTCTTCGCGTGCGTCGAGTAGCGCGTTCGATCGTCTCGAGGCGAAACGCGCGCGCGCGCGCTCGACAGAGGGAGAGAGAGCTCGGGTACTCACTCTGTGTGCCACCTATCTCGCTCAGACTCAACGTTCACGTATAGGGTGCGCGCGTGTTGCCTCTCGCTCTTTTACACGCGTTTTTATCGAATCGAATCCTCACCACGGTCGCTTACACCCGACGTGTCTCCAGACTCTTCCACCTCCTCGGCGCTTTCGTATTTTCTATCTTTTAGCGTGCGTCGTAATCGCACGCCGAGCTTTTTCTCGTTACCCCCTCGGTACTCCTTGACGCGCGCGTGTGTGACTGGGCCAAAAAGAGACGCTCCCGTGGGTTTCTCTCTTCTTCGTGCGCGCGCTCGCTCGCTTGCGCACACACACTCGAACGCTCTCACACACACTCGTGCGAAATTCTCGTTCGCGCACGCACCTACCGCTACACCACCGCCGACAAAATAACAAAACACACCACCACCATTACCGCCAACTACTACTAACGCCACCGTCGTCGCACTTCGGGAATATGGACGTGACTGGAAAATTCGCGACTCCGTTCTACCAGAATTCACCGAGGCCTGCCGAACGATTTTTTTCCTTTTTATCCCTTCCTCTCGTTTCACCCTCCGTACGTGTCGCGTAGTAAACTCGATGGGGGGAAAAACGTCGACTCGTACGACAGCGTTTACCCGTCGTGTAGACCCCTTCTTTTTTTTGCACACCTTCGGTATCGCATAGGCGCGCGCGCGCGTCGCAGTTATCGTAACGCCGAATTCGTGGGGGTTGGTTATTCGATGATATTACGCGCGCACACACTACGCGGCAACACGAGTTGGGTATATCGGCACACGTTAAAATGGCGGCCGCGCTGTTGACGACAAAAGTTTTTCTACGCTTGTCAGAAAATGTCTGACTGGCTCGGCCAACATGGACGTGACGCAAGACGTGAGCGGCGATTGGCCGATAGAATCACGTGACCGAGCCAAATCGTACCATTGGCTAATTCGTTGCTCGTCTCTAGAGCTAGTAACTGCGTTCACGTCAACGTGGCAATAGTCAACTCGACCGTCTGGAAATCCGCGCGCAATCTTTCTTCTCCTTTTACTACCAAATGATGTACTTACTTTCTTCGTTTCTATTGCCATTTTTTTCGCTTGCGATTTTTACTAATGGACGACCCTAAATTTTGTTTGCGATACCAAGAATATGAGGTTATGAGATTTCTGGTCTAGTTATTATCTCACCATTCTTCTATACGGATCTTTATTTCGCAATTATTCATCTTTTGCTAAATACGTATTTCATTCAAACTACAACTCTGTGCGGTTGTTATTTGCTTCTAATAAATGGTTTATGAATGAACGATGAAATGAACCTTGTTAAATATGACCATTCTGATCATATTTTTTTTATTTTGACGTTTTAGATGTACGATTTTTGATACTTCTCCTAATATCATCGAAAAAGACAAACCTGTCACTTTGCGATTTTTCCCCAGTTTGCTTTTATGATATTTCTGTCCTAGTCACGTGGTGTAGTAGAACTGTCATCCGAACTTAGCGTCAAAACTTTTCTCATCGAGACGTATACGTATATGCGATACGTATCTCGATAATTTTTTCACTGATCGATTCGATCGAGAAATCTTTCGATAATAAAAAAAATCGATACTTCGATTGTTCAATTTTCCAATATTGGCAACGTTTGCTTTATACCAACTATGATCGAATTATCGATTTTTTCAAAAACTAACGAAGATGACTAAAACTATATACATATTGCAATGAAGTTTTTAGAAAATATAAGCTCGTTAACTCAAAGGTAAACGTACGTAAAACATATATTAATGTCAGTTGGCAGCTTGCAAATTCGATGCCAATTTTGATTGACAAATTGAATGTAAAGCAGGATGGCGCGCAAACTGGATGCAAAGAGAAAAGGTGAAAACGATTAAAAAACGAAAAATTAGGAATGTAATAAAAAATACCCACTTCCAATAAATATAAGGGCTCGAATGAGAATTCGAAAAATCTTCGATCGAGAATCTGATTTAATAACCTTCAAATTTCTAGGTCTCGACATATTCGGAAAAATATTATCGATACGGAGATTCACGAGTGGTTGGTTCGTATAAAAAGGAGCTACCCGTTTTTTTTTTCATCTGAGAATCAGTGGGATTGAGTAAGACGAGCAACCTGTAATATCGAGCAGCATCGAAAAATGGAAATGTTGGATTGACGGCGTGGCAGCAGTCAACCGCTTCTCAGTGACAGCGGTTTCTTTGTTAAGGCAAACATTTGCCCCTTGTTTCTACACTTCGCGTTGCGTGCATCAACCTGAGGCACTGTTTTATGTTTTCCTCACCCTCTGATGAATTTTATTTCCCTGAAGCTACTCCGCCACTTGCGATATTCTGAAATCAACTCTCAACGAAAATCGATACCCCTTTATCTACTCAAACGGATGACTAACGATCCCCAAGGATTTTTATGTTCATTTTTATGAATTCGATGCTCTCTGTGGGATTTTATGCGTAAGGAATTGCACCGAAATGAACATAATCGTTTTGACTGTTACGTAACAGAGAACAGCTGGAGTCCACTGAACTAATCGTTCTTAATCTTTTTGGTCCACTGAGAACATAAGTAATTTTTATTTCTACTCCACGCTCAAAATAACACGGCTCAAACTTATAAAAAATCTGTTGAGATTGAAAATACCATATTCGAATATTTTACTGCACTGAAGAACTATTCTACGATTTTCTTGCTATCACAACGGATGATTATTTTCGTTATGAACTACTATAGCGGCAATTGTATTTCAGTCGATATCATTTTTCGATAAAATGCTCGAGTTTTCGTAATCTGTGTAAGATTATACTTATATTTATTGGGTAAAATTCAGACGTTCGTATAAAATCGAACTGTTGTACATACGAAAATATCTCGTCCATTTAACGGGAAATGTTTCTCGATTTATTTTTTAAAAATTACATTATACATGACTTTTAGCATAAATACAATTTTCTTAATCTTTTTCATCCATACAAAGATAATGTGTCAAGACCCGAATAATTATATTTCCGTTTAAAAAAAGCCTTATCAGTCTTTTACAATGTCTTCAATAAAAAATATTTTTAAATATAACCCAATCGGTAAAATCAAATTCTCGATGCAAAAAAATATATGATGTACAATGCTAATGCCATTTTTTTTTAATTTATCACTTGTTTCTAGTAAGGCGCATGTATGCATATGTACAGTGTGCCAAATGCTTATTAATCTCCAAATAATTAACGGAATGATATATAATATGGAGTAAAACTCTTCAACGGTTTAAAAAAGGAATAGAGGATCTATGAGAGGTGTGAAAAAATTCTTGAATTTAATTGTTGAGAGTCATACCCCCTCGATATTACTCGTCAATTACATCCACAAATGGAAACAGTGGTCTCACTAATCTCGATAAAAAGCACATTATTGTGTTATAATTAACAATTTATAATATATAGAATTAACAAATAACTCGCACTCGTTGAAAATATCTCATAAATACAACCTATACTTTATAAACAGTAATTAATTAAAATATATTTTGTATACATAATGTGAATAATCACTAATAAGTGACACGCGCGATCTTAGGCTAGATAAAACATTATACCTAAGAGCACGAGGCATTTGAAAATCGAAGGGAATGTTGAATACATAACTATAAATGCAGAATTGAAAGAAAAGTTTTCTTACACAAAAATTGATTAAAATTTCATCATATTCCAAAGATTGCGAATAAAAAATATTTTACAATAAATGTGGACCACTATTAAAACGAGATGGAAATGAAATAAATGACTGCATTTGCGATCATGCAAATGTTAAGTATATTTCCAAATACACAGCAAAGAACTTGAATGCCTCGTATGGTTTACTTTTTTAATTTTATTGATGCATTTGATTTAGAGTGGTAAATAGATAAAACGGAGGTAGCCGTGATTGATTATCACTCATCGAGATTTTTTGTTCACTGCTCTGTATTTATACGTAATCGCTGATATTTGCCTGTGCATTAGTGACAAGTTTTCTAAAAAAATCTTGCGAAAGAAGTACAAAATAAAATGACTCATTCGGCAAATATTCACAATTCATATACGGAAAAATTTTTCGGACAAATTATTGCAAAAATCTTTCTGTAGGATAAAAACATTGTTACTCCGCCGTACAATGTGTATTAACGCTAAAAGATGGTAAAAACGTGAATTCGGCAATTCAGATGCGATTCATCTTACTGTACTGGAATAATAATATTTATTAGAATTGCGTGTTGAACTCGGCGCTTTCGGCGTCTCGAGTCATAATGATCTGTAGAAAAATGTCTGTACATATATAAAAACCATCATGCGACATTTGGTGCCTGCATAGGGTGAAAGAAAGGAATTCGAGTCACCTCAACAATTTTTCTGAAGTGACCCACTGGCCCTGGGAATCAATACATTCTATCTTCGTAATTGTTAATGCTCGCGACTATTAGTTTCATCATTGTCGCAACGCAGTGTAAAAATTTCGCCAAAAACGCTTAGGTAGAAGCTAATCGATCGATCAACAATTTTTTCTTTTTGCTTTCTTAAAATATTCTCGATAACAGTGCCGTCGCGTTTGATCCTTTGATGAGCCAGATAGATGATACAAAATCGACTCGTCATTCGCTTTTAGGCTTTCCAGAGCTCTGGTCGTTCTCTTGTTGCCGGCCCTGTTCGGTTTCTTGCTGACTACCTTCGTCTTCCTCATCGGAGTAATTTGTTGGCGTTTCACCGGGTTTCAACAATTTTCCAACATAGTCGTACCTTTCTGCAAATTTTTAGAAGTAGAGAATTAATATTTTGTATTACATTGAGGTACTATTTATGAATATTCAAAGAACATTGAGTTTTACTTCCTAAATTCTTAGTAGGTAATAATAATAGAGTCAAACCATATTACATTGGCAACCTTGAACTACGCTCCCATAAATTATACATACAAAGCTCAGAAGCTACTAAGTATATAATTATGGCCTTCCAAGAGTACCAATGCAATACAATAAGAGATATCTTGCTACATTCTCAAACAGCTTATACCTTTGAACTGTTCTTCCCATTCTTTGATTGAACTCATTTCAGCTGAATTTAAATCACTCAGATCATCGTATTCCTCTTTAACAGCAGTAACTGAAAACGTAGCCAATCCTCTGCTTGCATCATAACCAGCGAAAGCAGAATACGGTCCATCTGAAATATTTCAACAGCAATTAATCAAGTGAAGTTTGATATACAACAATAAAGTAATTTACATTCATTAATCTGGTATTAAGGAATATTATTATTAATGGCAAAATTTATTGACACATTTTTAAAATGTGATTTTAATGAAGTTATATATAATTGACTGAGAAAATGAGAATTAAAATGAGAAAAAAAACTATTGCGCGCAGCTGTTAGCTTGTACGCGAACTTTATTTTTATACGGCCCATCGAATAGCCCACCGGTGATATCATCGGTCTTACGTACCGATGTGAACGTTTAAAAAGCCGAATAGGAGGAAAAAAAAAATTTATTCAGTCGAAAATGAACTCCTTGAAAGACCTTTACAGGTTATAAATGACAGTGAAATTCGGTTGGAAGAAATAAAAATATCGCGTAATCTCGATAACCCTGAAAAAACCGATACTCAAATCTCGCGTGAGATTAGGAAAAAATAAAACGAAAAAAATAAAATCTAATTTTATCGAGAATCTACACTCGTTTTGTGTACGACCTAAGATGAGATTCCTAGTCATCGTGACGAATGAAAAAAAAAAACGAAAAAAAAAAAGATCATAGAACACGTCGACGGGAGATTGAATAAATTGATCCTGTTAAATATTTATAACTAGGCGAGCATACTACGACCGCGGTGTGTGGGTTAGTTACTGGAAAACGAAATACGAAAATTACTTCTGGCATGAGAACCGAGACAATGGGCGGTAAAAATGTAAGAATTGACGCCGATAATTCGCAAGTAATTGCGTTAGACGAAAAAAAGCGCAGAGGCAAAAAAAGAGCGTAACGAAGTTACCAGGGCCGTAAAAACGAGCGCCTCGAGTGACGTCGTAGACGCTGCCGTTGACGGCGATCAATATCCTGCCGTCAGGACCCCTGCCATCGTACTTCCTTAGCTCGACAACGGTGAAGTCCCGCCTGAGCTTGGGTAGCTTCTTCACGGGCTCGACCTCCACGACGTCATGGCCCGTTCGTTTCTTGAAAATCTTATAGACAAGGAGGGCGATTATCGCGACTAGTGCGAGGTTCACCGGGCTCTTAATTATCTCCTCGATGAACTGCGCGGCGAAGGCCGTCGACGTTCCCTGCTGTTGCTCAACGACGGGATCCTGGGCCGGCGCGGCCGGCTCCGCACTCCTTTCCGCCATTTTGATCGACTCGGTGAAAAAAACACGCGCGAATACGTATATTTACACACACACTGTCACCCGAAACGCGTACAGCTCGCTTACACACGCACGTACAGGACTCACACGCCCCGATACGCAATAACCTCGCGAGAGAAATTTTCGCGAGAGATATCAATCGGCTCTCGTATTTTTTGCCGGGATGGAAAATTGACAGACCCCGGCGAGACCAGCTGACCACTTCGATGATCACTCGTTGTGGCGTGTACGGTTTCTGGGTTTACGTGCGCCCCGGCTGAACGCTCCATCTCCCTCCGTCACTGCTGGGCCCCCCTCCACCTTCGCCGCTACCTGCAGGGCCGTATACCGTTACTGAAACGACGAACCGACCCGTACTCGAACCGAGACTAATCCGAAGCTCATTTTCTGGAATTTTTCTCTTTCATGGCCACCAGTTCTCTCGTTAGGGATGAGAGGAATTTTCTGACACGTGGCAAGAGAAAATCGGATTTTCTCCGAACCGTCATGATGCTCGTAAGAGAAAATTTTCGAACGTAGCTGCATCGGGATTTCGAGTTTCGATTTCGTATCGAGAAAATTAAAATCGATCCGCGTCTGATGCTTCAATCTAGCGAGACTGTGCGAGTAGGTGGGGATCGGTAACATTCGACGCGTACGTAAGCACGCGTTCCGTTAACTGAGCACTGCGCGCATCGGAAATACAATATCATCGACTTCATGCCTCTAATTTTCTGTTGCTATTTCTTTTTTTTCTCACTCGCCAGTCACGGGATCTAATATGCGTTGTGAAACGACGTTCTATCGATTATTCGAGAACCCATTTTACGTAATTATTGTTGTGCAATTTCTTTTTCTTTTTGCTAACAAGGGTAGCTTTAAAAGAAATTTACAGCAATAAAATATCATTAAAAATTATTCGCTTCCGTAGGTAAATAAGCGGTAAATATCAATGAGAACGTAGAGTCGGCTACGAAGTTAATGCGCAATGCTAATTTCCACGGACTTAACACAGGAAGTCTCACGGAGCGCGTTTCACGATTTTACAGAGTCATCCTACGACACAATTATCACTCATTGCGTCGTATGAAAGTTGCCGCGTCGGGTGCACACAAGATTAAATTTGTTATCAGCAGAAGGCTCGAACTTTTTCGTTTACATTACTCGCGAAGGTAACGATGAATTGATAGTATAGAAATTTTTTCGTATTCTCTTTTATAATTAACAATATTATAAAATTTGATTTAATTGTACGCATGAGATCAAATTTTCGTTACTATTGCCTCTTCCTCGTCGCGGAGGTACGGTTTTATCGATATCGAAGACGAAACGGCCAGTGGATCGACTCTTTCGCTGCACATCGGGCATATTCCTTCCGACTCGATAATTTTCAGAAATTCGCTTCTTATGGCTGGAAAGTCGCACTGAGGGCAAACAGTAAAATCGTCTTCCACCAAATGACGACCCTGAAATAAGAAATGAAAATTAATTTTCAACTCTGTCCATCGAGTCAAGAATTGTAAAATTCGTTATTTAAATTAATAAAAAAATTATAGGGACGCTTTTCAAACGGGTATATCTCAATTGAATATCATTTCAGCGAATAATTTTAAAGAGAAATTTTCAAGCTTTAGTAAAGACATAGTAATCTTTTGATTACTCGATTGAATTTCACCATTTTAGCTAAGATACAGTTATTTGAAAATGATAACTGTCCTCTGAATTTTTTCGAGGAGTGGAGAATGATTCACACCGTTGCGATGCAAAATGGAATCGTGTTCTTGCACTTGTCGCAAGTCATCTCGGTCTCCAGGACGCGATTCTTGCAATACGGGCAGGGCGTGAGTGGCTCATCCTCGGAGACACTGTCCTTGATTCTTGGTGGCTTTCTCACGATGGCTTCGATTTTTTTACCATATTTTACATCAATCTGATTTCTGTACTCGGGACGCATGAGCATGGCTGCGAAGTTAAAGGCTGCTTGTTTGAGTCCAGCTCTATGGCACTCGATCACCGCTGATGTTAGTATCGGTACGATATCTACAGAAAATCTCAGTTAGAAAATAGTTTTCTTATCTGAAAAATTCTGAATACTCACGAGAAGGAAATTTGGAGATATTGTTGGCTACACGAATCAACATTCTCGCACCCCTCATGTGGTCATTTCGTTTCACATGAAGTCTTACTAATATATAAGAATGCAATAATCTTAAGTTGTCGTGCATTTCCAGAGGTATATTTATTTTGTTCCTCTTCAGCTCCTGATACATGCCAAAAAGTACGTCATGGGCGTTTCTATAATTTCCTGCGAAAAAAAATTATTTCAGAGTTTTTCTTAGTCGGTTTGGTAATTACAATTTTACCATTTATTTGTTCTTCATTTGCAATAATAATCGCAGTTTTTGCAGCTTCTTTATACTGCTTTCTAGCCATGTACAATCTAAATAAATATTTGGGATCCTGTTAACGATAAAACAATGTTATAATTTTTCCTTGTGTGGTAAATTCAATTTTTTACCTTTGGTAACCCATCACTGCCCAATAGGAAATCTGTTAATTGGTTGGCAAGTTTATCGTCTTTTGACGAAGCAACGGTATCTATAGCTAGCGTCAAAGCCATGTCGTCATCAGCTAATATCTGAGCAGCTTTCAACAGATGTTTTAATGCCTAAAATAATTAATAAAATTTAGACATCGTTTAAAACAAAAAAAAATTCATCTTCTTACCTTATTATACTCTTTAGCATGAAAGTAATATTTTCCGGCCAATAAACTATTTTTTTGATTTTCAAAATGTATCGCGAGGTTTCTAAAGTCTTCTTTTCGGACACGATCGTCGTCGATTGTGTTAGCTAAAATATCGCCATAAAGTTCCATTTTGCCATGTTGATTGGCAAGTTGAAAGGCCTCGTCGTGACAATTGGAAAGTATCAAAAATTTAATCGCGGAATTGTAATCATTCATTCTCTGAAAATATTTTGCCACCATTTTTGCCCCTTCTATGCTTTTAGTTTGTTGAACAATTTCTACACTCCTAGTTGGATTATTCAGATGTTCAAGATTAATTCTAATTATATTATCATAGTCTTTAGCCGTTTCATATGCCTTTGCAGCCAAATCGTATTTTCCTTCAGCTTCCTTCGCTTTGGCGAATTGTATGTTAATTTTTGGCGAGGATATCTGTGGCAACAGTTGTCCTACTTTATGCCAATTTTTCAACTTTATATAAGCCGATGCAGCTTTGTCAAAATATTCGGCTTTCTCGTAAAGCATTGCCGCCTCGTTGAATTGCTGAAATAATACATCATTGCAATAGCGTAAAATTAAACATCGTACAAAATAATTAAATACACACTTTCATTGTTTCTAAAATTTCAGCACACTCTTTTCGAAGCTGCCTCGGACTGTCATTCTCCAAAGCTATGCTAACTCCTTTACGACTATCACCGCATCTGATGGACATCCTCGCTATACCAGCTAAACATTGACTCTTATGGCTCGCAGAGTGAGCAAAAGAGTCTGAAGAGACGTTAAAATCTACCAAACCTCGTTCATAATTTGCCAGAGCTTTTGGATAATTTCCTCTGTAATATTAACATATATTTAACATTTTTAAACAAAAATTTGTATTTAACTGACTCACGTAAATTCTAATTGCTGCGCATATTCACGCGCTATGGACGGAATTTCATCAGGTTTTAATTTTTGAGCCAAATTGAGAGCCTGCTCCCACTGCATTAAATCTCGCCTCAAATAGAGGGCTTCGACTGGTTGAGACGATTGCAGAAAAAATTTTTCTGCTTGATTATAATTTTCAAGAAGCATGCAAGCGTGACCACAAATAAGTGTCAATTCGTGAATATTTTCTAATCTTTGCAATGTCCACACCATAGCAGCATCTTCGATTTGTCGATAAACTCGTACAGCTAAAAAAAAATTACCCATTTATAAAGAGCTAATTTTTATTTTAAAAATTTACTAACCGAATTCTATGTTCAAATTCGCTATTGCACTTTGACCCAGTTTCAACCAATACTCTTTACTGTTTAATTTCTCGCAAGTAGTCCAAGCATGCTGAAATCTATAAAAATATATTACTCTCCGAGCGAAATTATATATTTTTTTCAATATACCTTCGGCATAATATTTGATTTTCAAGAATCTCGGACAATCGTCTGGTTTCGATTATATTCCCAGCTTCCTCGTGCGATGATAATGTTATTTGTACTAATTTACCACTTCTGGTACTCAGTGTGACTTCACCAGAATACATTAGCATTGGTATTGTTTCGGATGGTAATTTTGTTGTACTTAATTTAACAATCTTCGTGCCCTCTATGAAATATTTAACATAAATATAAGCCACTATCGTTGTCTTGTTATATACTGCAAAAATTGAACGTTCCAAGATATTCTGGTCCCAAATTACACCCTCTGGGCAATCTGGACAATCGGGAACCTGCATAGCAGTGTTGTTGATTGGATCGTACCAAAATACATCCGATTTATTATCCAAAAAACATAATTGCGTACTATTAGCGTCTAAATAAATTCCCTTCGTGCCAGTCATATGCGAGAACTCCGTAGACTGAGCAAAAGATTCCAGGTGAAAGAAAACTATACGACCCATCTGAAATTATTGCTTTCTTCAATTAATATGAATTAATTTTTATGATTTCATACTTACATCATCTCCGTAAACTAAAAATTCTGGGGAGAGAGCATGACAAACGATTTTCCCAGGTGATTTGTTTGTTTCCGGAAAAATCTTCGAATCTTTCCTTGAACTAATATACGTTTGGTCCGAAACGATCTGAAAATTCATTTCATTTTATTTCATTTTACTAATTTATTAGATATTCAAAAGACTACCGTGTGCAATTGAAGTTTTCCATCAAATAATACTGATACATAAGTTTCGTTTAATTTCATGCTTTCCACTGTGGCCAAGTAATCTCTTTCTAAGTGTTTTGTACTGTCGTAACGAGCTACATTCAAATCCCAGAATAATGCTCTATTATTCAGCGCAACAGCAACATACGTAGGACCAATACCGATTACCGATGGCTCTATAATAGTATGAATTATCTGAGGTTCAGACGTTTCCTTAAATTAGAACAAATATTTTAGTACAAAGTATTCTCTAATTAAAAATCTAAAAAAAAAAAATTATAAACACACATTATCTAACGTGTAAAGATGAACAGTGACTTCCATTAAACTGGTCAACAGTGCTATTCTATTGCCACAGACACTGATGAGTTGTGGAATTTGTACTAAATAGACTAAAACGTTGCCACTGTGTGTGACGGTAGCTAACATTGTACCGTCGGTAGACCACTCTACGTAGCTTATACCAGTTTCTCCTGGTACAGAGATAACTTTTTCCGTCTCTTCAAGATTCTGCAGACTATGAACTTTCAGCGTGTTATCGCCACAAGTAGCGACTTTATTAGTAATCTGACTGAGAGCTATATCAGTTAATGAATCCCGGTGATTCTTTACTTGATACAACTCATGGCCTACTTCTTTTATATGAGTAGAAATGGCAATTAAATAACCAGCTTCAAAACCTACCAATATATACCCATCACCATACCTACAAATATGAAATATGTTAATAAAAAATTCATGATTATTAGAACTATTTGATAAGAAAAATACTTTACCATTTATAAGTAACTATAGGACCATAGCGTTTTTGAAATCCTAATTCAATAGGATTATCTGGATCCAAAATATTATATAAGAATAATGTAGTTTTACTAATAATTAAAGACACTGTATTCTCTCCTCCTAACCGATGATCCATTTTCATCTCACTAAATTGTATATCGGACGGATCTCCTTGTAAAGGCACTTCTCTTCTAGTATCTCCTTCGCTTGTACTAATGCTTAATGTACGATCTTCACTTGCTAATGCTAAGAGCCCCTCTACTGACCAGGCACCACATATTATACGTTTTTTATGTTTACCTAGTATTGGTGTTCGTCTATACAAATAATTATATTAATTTTAATTTTTTTTCATTCATCAGTCAGTACATACCTGGCATTGATGTGATCATATATAACTAAATTTCCTTTTTGAGTGCCTACTGCCAAAAGACAAGAATTCTTAGCCCACATCATACAGGACAAACCATCTCTTACTCCAGCATCGATTTGTGACTTCTTCCCTGTTGTAGCGTCCCATAATATAATGCTAGAATAGCCTTGTGATATAACTGCCAACAAATCTCCATCCGAATCCCAACCAAATCCAGTACATAAGCCAGAGATTTGAATTCTATCTTGCAGGTCACCCTGCCGATCGAATATAGCCACTGATGCATCACAGCCAGTGGTAGCTAAGTATGTACTATTTCCTGGACGCCATGATATATAAACTGTTCCAGATCCATGAGGCTGATTTAGTCTGTATAGCACCTAATGAATATAACAATAATAAATGAATTAATACATTGTAAGATTTCATGAAAT
This sequence comes from Goniozus legneri, assembly GCA_003055095.1. Classification (NCBI taxonomy): domain Eukaryota; kingdom Metazoa; phylum Arthropoda; class Insecta; order Hymenoptera; family Bethylidae; genus Goniozus; species Goniozus legneri. The sequence goes on from NCVS01000618.1 coordinate 174,531, forward strand.
TATGACTGTTACTGAAACATCACATTTATTTTGTAAGAGTCATTTCTGTTTTTTACACATTTTCCTATATAAAATATAAATTTAAAAATCGCCTGTAAATTGACAAGTAGCCTACCTTGTCAGACGACATAACGAATAGCGCAATAACGCGCGTATTATTTCAAACAAATGAAGACACGTAGGGGCCAAGTGACATTTCTACAGTTTATTGTTACGTGCCGTCAGGCAGTATCGATTTTGTTTAACGTTTTATGTCACATATATCGACTACGAGCTGCATCGCGTTCGTTCCGCCATGTTGTTTACCTTTTGAAATTAATCGAATGCGCGATAAACGCACGCGATATCTATCGATTGACAGATATTTAAAAAATGGCCCACTCACGAGTAATGTTCTAGCAACCCAAATATGAATAATTTTAGCATGAATCGATAGCAAATGGCCTGACGGTTCCAAGAAATTATATATCATTGTATATCATTTTGATAATTCTAGGAAAATAAAGTTAATTCCTAGAAAATCAAACATTTTCACAAAATGCCCATAGAAAATGTAGAGTAGGACTTAACAACTTTACAAATTCTGTTTTGTGATATTTTCGCTTAGATTTACAATTATTATATCTGAAATAATTAAACAATTTTTATATAATATAAAAGTTTGGGATTTTTAATAATATTGTACCTAAATTCTCTGTGATAATATATATATTATCAATTTTTATAACTTCCTACTTTATCATTAATAGATAATAATTTCCTTAATAGTTTTAAAAATATTGTTGCAGAGGGCATTGATCGATCCTAGAAAATTCAATGATTATTTAAAATCGAAAATTGTTATCAAACAAGTGATACTTATTGTGCAATGTTTTAAAAGACAGCTAAAATGAAAATAATTATTTTGAAATCATAGAACACATTATACGTTTTTTGTAAAGGAATCTTCATCATTTATTTATTTATTTATTTATAATTATTTAGTTTAACAATAAGTACGGAAATTCGCAATATAGATCGATCAATTTGCAATATTGTGTATAAATTTTCATGTTCGTGTTTCGTAGTATTTTATTCGTTCTTATTCCACTAATTGTAATCACATTTGCGTTATTCATACATAGTTACGATATGGCATCATTTGGTCGTTTTCACGGGAGATCTAATCACGATTTGATTCAACACCTCAAGAGTAAGCAACAATCATGATCAAACAATATTATGTAATAATTTTTTCATAATTTATAATTTGCAGGAGCTGGTATAGTAAAGTCGGAAAAAGTTTTTGACGCAATGACTTCTGTTGATCGAGGAAATTATATATCACCAAGTTATGCTTATGTGGATGCACCGCAAGGCATTGGCTATGCTGCTACAATTAGCGCTCCACATATGGTATATTATAAATCTGTTATTTAATTAGATTTTATTTCATTTAAAATTTTTCAAAAATCTATTAATACATAACAAAAGTAAAAATCTAGTATATTGCAAAGTATTTATTACAAAAGAAAAGAGAATTTCAAATTAGAAGACAAAAAGAACTTGTTTAGCATGCATACGCTTTGGAGCTACTGAAAGACAAACTACATAGTGGAGCGAGAGCATTAGATGTTGGGTCTGGTTCTGGATACTTAACAGCGTGTATGGCTATTATGATGGGTCCAACAGGGTTGGCTGTAGGTATTGAACATATTCCTGAACTGAAACAGTTGGCCACAGAAAATATACAGCATGACAATCCAGAACTTCTTCAAAGTGGGAAGGTCAAATTAATTGGTAATAAAAAGTCTTGATTAGTGTATATTCAAAAATGTTGTAATTGTTGAATTTTAATTTGGATTTATCTTACATTAGTTGGTGATGGCAGACTAGGATATCCAGAACAAGCTCCTTACAATGCCATTCATGTTGGTGCTGCTGCTAAAAAGATGCCTCAAGATGTAAAAAAAAATAATTTATCACAAATTTTTACCATTGCTAATTAATACAAATTTTTTCAGTTGATAGATCAATTAGCCCCTGGAGGGCGGCTAATAATTCCATTAGGATCAGCAAATGCAGATCAAACATTGGTGCAAGTAGATAAAACGATGGATGGTCAGGTGAATCAAACAAATTTGATGGGAGTAGTATTTGTTCCTCTAACAGATAAGAACAGACAATGGAGGTCATGAGGTTTGTGCATTCTTCAATGAGTTTTTTCATTATATTTTATGACAATCATTAATTGTCATTGAAAATAATGTTTTTAAAGTAGTATCATTACTATTTCAAATTTGTTGTTATGACTGATCTGATTTAATTGTTCATGTCATAAATCTAAAAGTTCTGTTATCCAGAAAATAAACTTCAAATTTGTCAAGTTACGTCAACAACTCTTTTAATATGATAAAGAATCTCATACTTATTACAACATCCAAGATAAATTAAATTATTCTTAAAGCATATAGTAACATATAAATTTCTCTGGAGGAATGTTATATAAAATTGTTTATAATTATTTGTATAATAATTCTATTTGTTCAATGCACCTTATCCGTTAGATATATTTATAAAATTTTGCTGTAGCGTATAATTCATCAACGTTCATTGATTAGAAACAAACAAATATTCGATTTTCGTAATGACTAGATCATTTTTAACACATTAACGTCAGCGTTATAATTCATGCTCCGGTTTGTTGAGTTACTTAGCATAAAAATTAAATTTGATGTTTACGTTAAATTATACGACGACGTCAAAGTGTTATTAATTATTGTATCTTGTGGTACATTATCTCACAGTATACAATTTTACAACTAAATTATTTTAACATTTTTCTCTATTACAGTATCACTTACATAAATTAATTCAAAATTAAAATCAATAAAACTTCTGTTGTAAAAGGTACAAATGTCAATTTTCATAATAAATTCCTATCTGTCGTCATAGTTCTATCATTAAAGTATTTTTACCATATACAAACTACAAGCTGCACCAGACGATAATCCTATTCCAAGAAATGCTCCCATCATTGCTGAAGCAATCTCTTTCTCATGAGAATCAACAACTCTGCAATTGATAAATTCCTTTTTTTATAAATGTGAATTACAATAGGTTTCAATTTGCAATAAAAAATTTCACTCACGTTGGTGCCAAAATGAATGCTAAATTACACAGATATCCATTTGTAATTGCAAATATTATAGTAATCAAGATATATTGAATATCATCATTAATGTATACAGGTAGGTGATGTCTAGGTTGAGCATTACAGAACACAAGAGCTGGTATAAAAATAGCTCTAATAACACTTAAAAAAATCACAAGCCATGGCTTGTTACTTGGCTGAAAATAATTTCATAGTTAATAATTTTAAATTCCATAAATTATTAAATAATGAATATTTTTACTTACCCATTGAAAAATACCACATAGTAATCTACCTAAGTAATCACCAGTACTGAAGATTAAATATGTTACAACAGGTACAAAATAGATGTCTGAAAAAATGAATTAAATTTTTCATATTGCATCATTATTTTAACAAATCATTTACTAACCATTCCAAGCATGTCCTTTGCCTTTGTTCTGACTTTCAATAAGTACTGTTACAGCTGGATAGACAGTCAATGATATAAAAAAGACCAAGAAAATACTGAGACCATAATGCCAAATTCGTTTAAAAATTCTAGTATAAGAAGGAGTGTATTCTTGTGAGAAACTGATTTCTGCATTAATAGCATAATCACGTTCTAAGCGATTTGTTTCCTTCTCTGTCATATGATGTTTAAAAAATGTCTAAAACAAAATTATTCGTATTGAAAGATTAATGCAGTCTGATCCAGAGATTAAGAGACTAAATTAGTAGAACTTTAATCCATCTTATACCACAATGATAGGAATATTATTAAAAAACATATGTTCAATTATCTTCAGAATCTAATTAAATTGTGTGATGTTATTAAAAGACAGAATTGATCTTGTTACATTCTTTTAGACAAAAATATTAAATTATTTTTTGAAATTTTGTTTTATAGAAAAGAAACTTACTGTATTTTCCAGTACCATGTATGCTATTAATGAAAGGAATAACACTATGTCTCCAATGATAAAGTACATCAAGCCAGAAAGTACAGGACTAGCTCCAATCCAGAGCGAAAAAATTTCAGTTAAAGCTGTAAAAATACCTCCTAGAGCTTGGCCCCCTGACATAGCTGTTATATATTTTGGACTAAAACGTCCAACTGTTCCCATTAGACTTCCACCAAATATCGCACTAGCTGCATTAACAAATGCAACAGTAGTCAATGTAATAATCAAAAATGTGTCCTGCCCTAAAAATAAAAGTTGATAATCCATAAATATTCATTGGTATATTGCAAATATATGATACATACACTTATCTGTATTGATTTTGACAAAGGCAGTTGTCATTATAAAAAGAAGTAATATGATACATTGAGATCCAACCATTCTGGTATTTAAAGAAATTCTGAAAACAAATTTTTCATAAGTATAACAGTTGTATATAACATATTCAATATTAAATATACTTGGTTAGTACCTTTTACTAATAAATGTATTCAGAATCAGGAAAACTGTATTAGGCAGTGCACTAGCAACACTCAAATACGAGGTAAAACTCGCTTGGAGATCTGATTTACTTTCAAGATAGAACATCTGAGTATAATTAGTAGGTCTTGTTGAATTCTCATCACGAAATTTATACATCCAATACTGAAATAAATAAATAATTATTTTATATTTGAATATTATGTACAAGTATGTAAAATGTTTCAACATACATCGTCTGCTGTGATGAAAAAACTCCATGGTATCAATGTGTTTATTCCTAATAAATAAAATACTAAAAAGGCAAGATTGTATCTGAAATATAATAATATAAAATGAGGATTATAAAAATTTGAATAATTTTTTCTAACAGTTAACACTTACTTATCTTGCGGTTCCTGAGACTTGAGAAAGGGAGTTTTGTCAGGGATATTTACACTAGAATCATCTAATTCTGTTTCTATATCATCTTCAAACTCACTGTCAGAAATACCACTTAATAAAGGTCTTGTCTTATTAGAATAATCCATGATTGCAAATGCGTTTTAATTGCACGAATTCTTGAATTCCGTTTCTTCGTTGGCTTTTCTTTTTAAATTACTCAACAACACTGTTGTAAACACGTGAATAATAACATGTCAAGTGAATTTTTGAAATTAATCGAAAACAGAACATCACGTGTCTTACAGAACTGATACGGAAAAAATTTTTAAACCACTAATGTTCACGCAAGTCGTTATGCAAACGTACTAAAGCATTCTTGTTGATAGAAGTAAAAGTACTGTTTGACACTTAATGCAGTCCTTATAAGAGACACTGATGATGAATCATTATATATATGAGACAGATAAGCGAAAGGTGCTACAGAATACTATTGTCTTTATTCTCATCCATAGCTTTATATTGTGACGAACGACCAGCAGGCAACGTGTTGGTTATTATTACTTTGCAGTTTGTATACAATTGAACATATGTTGCACAGATTGTGGATCATAGATTATGTCAGCCAGAGATAGACAAATTTTGCAATTTCTGTGTTTAAACAGTTTTTTTCACATCGGTAATAAAATTTTTTAAATAATAAATTTTGAATGAATTGAATGTCTTGTCTTTAGGAAGGAGCATAAAAAATATTAAATTAGTTCTCTTCTCTCTCTCTTGTAGTACCTTTTATTAAACAAATCTTTTATGAAGAAATTTTTGTAATTTCTAACCTTTGAAATAAACTCTTGTATCATTTTTACAATATTTATTTCATTCATATAGCAATACATTATACAATGTAATGTCAATTATATTATGCATGATATTTTTCAATCATATAAAAAAGATAAATTTCATTTGATAAAAAAAAAAGAAACTCATTTGTACACATATTAAAAATGCATAGATGCAGATATTTACGTATTTACAGAATAATTTGAATATTTTATATACATAAAATGTATCTGCTCAGAATGGACAATTGATTCTTAATCAAATATATAAGTGTTTCTGTTACATTAATGAAATGTATCAAAATCAATTAACAAATGCAGCAATGGTATGGATAGTTATGATAATACAAAATTAATCACAATGAGTCATTTGTACATAGTGATAATATAGAAATGTTATTTCACTCTAATATTTTTCAATAATTCGCAAAAATAGATGTAATGAAAAAATTTATAGCGCAAATACTCTGAATTTTATGAAATTATTAAATATTTGGCACTTAAGTTACAAATACTTAGAACTTTTAATTCTGGATACTATTACATACACTTTTGCATTGAAAAATTTTTCTATTTCATCAAAAGACATGTTAATTATTTTCCATTTCTCACTTTATGTGTCGAAATAAACAGTATGTTAGTTTCCGAAAATCTCATGAGAACTTTGGTGACTGTATATGACTATTTGGATATTAACAATATATTTGGCAGTTGAGTAATTCACATAGGTCAATCTCTCAGAGATGCTGTGTGAAATAAATAATGATTCTGAGTATTTTAACCTTTGTAAAATCCTTAAGTACTAGTAACTCCTTTACGAGCAACTAGAAGATTTAATATAGGATGTTTTCTTATATACGCTACTGCCTTTTTATGAGTTACCATTGTGAAATCATAACCATTACATTGAAGAATTTTGTCATGCATTCGGAGTCCGCTTTTAGCTGCTGGTGAACCTTCGTGTACTTCGGTAACATAAATACCCTGAAAGAAGAATTTACGATCATACCTCTATTTAAAGTATCAATAATATAAACACAACTTTACATTATCTGTGTAACCCTGAGGACTTTTTCTAAAATCCTGATCTATCCCACCGCCTATTTTGAATCCACATTTCATAACTTCTTCTCCATTCTCATTGATCTCTGTTTCTTTGTGCAGAGTTATTGGTATCTAAAAAAAATATGACAAATTCCTAGAGCATATAATTTAATGTTGCAAATCATGAAACGCCTCTTAATCTTACACTCAAACACTCCATTGCTGTGCCAGCCTGATGCTGAAATGCCATTTTAGCGCACATAATGACAATTTGGTCGATTTATGTCTTCTCGGTATCAATAGTAAAGAGTATTTCCTATTATAATTCTGTTATTTTCAATAATGACTCGTTCGGCTCGGTGTATGATTGGAATTGTCAAAAAGTGCTTTCCAGCTAGGCAGTGTCCAATTACCGACACAGTTATAATTCGTCGACTCAAGTAGATTCTTAAAACAGTCTACATCAAGCTCGCAACTCGAAGAGAATCATTTTCGAACACGCCGGGTTCGATGAGCCCTCGCGTCATTTTCGCAAACAAACTTCCCCCACATTGCCCCTCCACCTACCAAAATTCTCTCGAGTGCAAAATAAAAAAAAAAAGGCAAAACAAACTGCCGTATGGGGTGGTCGAATATGACCGAGTGATTATCGAATATGTGTGCGTGAGCAAGACGAAAAACGTGGTGTGGGAGGACAAACACGAAATTGAAGAGAAAAATATGAATTTCGCGAATTCCGATCCGGCATAAAAAAAGGAATAAACGGAAAAGCGCATAAGCGCAAACTTTGAAAAGATCGATCTTTCGCTTTTGTCAGGATCGAACGATAATCGAAACAAGCAAATGGAAAAAAATTGACGTATCGCGGCGAATTGACAAGTGACGAGTATCAATGGAAAATCGAACGCGCTAAATGGCACTGATTGACAAAGAAGTCCTGAGTTGATTGACAAACGTGTCGACATTGTATTTAATATTCTAGATCGATAATAAGATATCGCTTCGATCGATAGAATAATTTTCCGTTCGATCGAACGTGTGGTGACAAAGAGATGGCCATGCGGTGTAAATGCACACACGCGTAATTCTAACTCTCCCCTCGCGCCACCCCCCACCACCACCACCGCCGACATTGGCTGCACCGTCTGAGCATTCTAATCCGCCGCGGACGGAACGAAAACAAAAATAAATGTCGATTTGTTTTCGCTGTGACATCGTGCGAGCCGCGATGTTCACGCGAGGTTCGTGTCATCGTACGCTCGTTGCCGAATAATCGGAAAAAAGAAATTCGCTCAATTTACCACTCGAAAATTTTAGTCAATTAGATCTTATTTTTCTTTTTTAATCCTGTATGTGTGAGAGTGTAAGAGCACGTATTGTCATGTCATTGAACCGGGTTCCGGTAATAATGAAATTTGATGTTTAATTGTTTCTATCACATTGTTCCAAGGGGTATCAACAATTTAGCAGGTTCTAAACTGTTCGATGACTAAGAATTCGATATGGAGGGTTTACGTATGGCTGTAGGGTGAGATAAACATTTCTTTAAGATACTAACACCTATATTTAAGCTTTGCTATTTACTAACTTTATATCTACAGAGATAACCAGCTTTATTGACTCAAATATTATTAAGCACATATTTCAAAGAAGGCTAGTCTCGGTTCGATAAAACAGGATAAATCTTTACAAAATTTTATTTTTGTGTAATCATCAGGACACAAGTTGGACAGAGGATGGTTAGCATGAGTTCTATGCTAGTAGAGACAGTCAGTATAAATTATGAAGACTTTAATGAGAGTTTCTTAACTTGCGGCACATGTCTTTGTATGTACGATGGAAGTGAACATACACCAAAGTTATTACCATGTTCCCACACTGTAAGTATTTTTTGTACTTTCTTTGTTATATCGACTCAAGTAATATTCTTCATAAACTTGTCATTCTCAGGTTTGCTTGGATTGTTTAACGAGAATTGCAGCGTCCCAAACTCGAGAAACTGGTGCTTTTCGCTGCCCAATATGCAGAGAATTAATCACTGTACCCCGTGGTGGTGTTTCCGCTTTGCCTCCAAGTTTTCTTGTGAATCAGTTACTAGATCTAATGGCTAGACAAAGAAGAGAGGTGAGTTATAATTATACACTTTGGAGTATCAGAGATTAATCATTGTATTGTATATTATATTATTATATTTTACTCATTTGTTAATGAAAATTACAGGTCATTCCAAAATGCTCTGTTCACATAAATCAAGATTTACTGTTTTGCGAAACGTGCGACGCGGTATTCTGCACATTATGTACAGGCTCGAACCAAGGTGGATTTCACGCGAACACTTCCCCGGGGTGTACCGAACACACAATTATACCGTTCAGTATAGCCATCAAACGAATGTCCGAGATAGTATTGTACAAAGCTAACGAATGTTTATCCAAGGTAATTAACCGAATTTTGTAAACAACCAAACGACTTTTACAATTGATATTTAACTGAAATTTTAGTTAACGCAAGCTCAAGAGTCTGTAAGCACAGAACTTCAACGTCTGGAAACTGCCATGGAACGATGCTTGACCTCTGTTGACGCCGAATTCGCGGATATTATCGCCAAAGTTGAACGACGCCGTACGGAGCTGCAAGCCGCAGTCACAGCCGCTGCTAGAGATAAACGCAACACTCTCGAGGAGCAACAAGCTCTCATTCAAGCAGAAAAAAACAAAGTAGAGAGAGAATGCGAAGGATTACAGTATCAGGTACATCTGTGCTAGAAGAATGTGATTGAAGATAGTGTTTAATGATTATGAGTGTTTTAATTAACATGAAATTTTAGGTGGAATTACGCAACATTACCGAACGTATAAATACTTTGTCTGAACGGTTAGACACCATCGCATCACTGAAAGAGCCTAAGGAGAATGCATTCATAATTTCTGAATTCAATCACAACAGTGCACTTGCGCAGCTAGAAGAGACACTCAGTACTTTAGGCCGTGTGAGGTCGAGCACAACATTACCAGGTAGCCCAAGAATTATTTATGTAATAAAATTTTATTTTACTATATTAATTGTAGTAAACTAATTAAAAATAATTCAATTTGTTTGTAATTTTGCATTTTGTAAAGTATATATTTATTATATTTTAATCCATTAATATAATTCTAGGCTTGTGTAGAGCAAAATTGAAAGATCCACCAGTTGTGAAACTTCAATCCAGTGTACTGTTGGAAACTGTAGATTATCATGGACATTCTCGCAATGTCGGTGGCGATCCCATTGCTGCCGAATTGCAATATGCAGACGGATCGCAGAGTGACAATCAAAATATCGAGACTGAAATAAGAGACAAAGAGAACGGTACTTATGAGATACTGTTTCGTCCACCACGTGCTTGTCGTTACAATTTGAAGCTAACCGTTTTCGAGAGACCTATCAAGGATTATCCGCTGGTGTTAGAAGCTACGGAGCACAATGAGCCAATCAAAGTTTACGGAAGACGTGGAAACGGCAAAGATGAATTTCATCAACCGGTCACAGTGGCAGTCGATGCGGATGATACGATTTATATTCTTGATACCGGAAATTCTCGAATAAAAGTATTATTTTTTTCATATAGAATTACTAGAAAATGTGAAATTTGAAATTGTAATGACTGATTGATTGATTTTAGGTGTTGAACTGTGATTTTGAATTTCAAAGACACATTTTAAACGAAGGATTAGAGGGACGCAGCTGTACGGGTATTGATATATCACAACAGGGACTTGTAGTAGTTAATTGGAGAACAAAAACTATCACTGAAATGACAACATTCGGCGATACGATAAGATCTTTTTCTCATAACGCTTTTCAAGTTCGTACAAGTTGTAATAATTATTATAAAAATTTTCTATTATAATGATAGATTACTAATTTTTATTCTTCCGTAGGAACCTATCGATATAGCAATAGACAAATGCTATGGTCACATTCTCGTTGCCGACAATGGCCAAAGCTGTGTTTTCGTCTTTGATTCTGACGGGAAAATACTCTTTCAGGTATTAAATTTATTACATATTTAATAAAACACATATTACACTTTATGGCCATATTTGTATTTTCATTTGCAATACATTATTCGTAGGTAGGGAAACGTGGTAGTTTCAAATTGATTAGTTCCGTGACAGTTGGCCCGGCCGGTGAGATTCTGATTGCCGATAGCAGAATACAGGTGTTCTCTGCTAAAGGTGATTTTGCAGAAGCGATAAATGCAGACGGAAAGAGTGAGCGATAATAATTAAAAATAGATGTCTGAAAATGCGATTATTATAATTCATTCGCAACTTTCAGGTAAAGGCACGTATGGCGGAATAGCCGTTGATGCAGATGGCAGAATACTCGCGACTCATACCGACAAAGGCCGCAGTATTATTCAGGTACTGAAATTGGGCGGAGGCAACGTATTGACTGAAATAGATTCCCATAGCTCAAAACTACGTCGACCAGCTGGTATCGCGGTTCTGCCCAATAATCATTTGATAGTGGTCGACCTGGGAAATGACTGCATTAAGAAATATAGATACTGGTAAAAATAGCGAAAGATACTGATTAGTTGTTATCGTTAAGTACTAGGAAATCGCGTTTTACGTCCAAGAAGCAAGCTGTTTGCCGATATACCAAACTATTATTTAATTAGGGTTTTATTTATTTCGTTTTTTTTTCTATTAATACTCCCCGTGTCATAAACTCTTGGTTGTAACAAATATAACGCACGTTAATAATGCAACTCAAATAGCGCGTGTAATTAAAAATGGAAACAAAAGAGTACTGTAAGTCACACTGCCTTACACCAAAACCAAATGATTCCTTTGTACGAAGTGAACTAAATTTACTTAACTAAGTGTATGTTATTTGTAAATACGAATTGTAAACCGAGCGATGATGAAATTATTACTTAAAATACTATATGACTTGTATACACGTAGATACGAGAAGGAAAAATCGGTTCACTTTATGCTTGAAATTTTTTACATAGACAAACGAATGATTTGCCATGCGTATAGTGTTAAATTGAAATGAAACTCCGGGCAAGGAGAGAGATCTGCTTAGTACCACATAGAGTTTGTTTTTTTTTCTCTATGGGTGCTTCTTACTCTATGTTCAAATGTAAGATATTTACGCTTATTTTCAAAATGTAGATTAACTTGCGACGAGTTCCATTGAGATTATCGCAATTTATAGACTTTTTTTCATTTTGACATTTTAATCTTAAGTCGTCGAAATGAGAATTTTACGTGGAACGAGTTGTAAGATTGCGCTGTATGCACTTGTAGTTGCAATTTCGAGCTCAAGTTTTGTTTTCAAAACAACTTGAATTACTATTTTAACTTTATTTTATATATACTTTTACCCTATTTTTCCACATAATAATAATTATTATTATTTTTATAGAATTGCAGTCAAGTTCTGTTATATATCTGTGATCGATATATTTTATTAGTGAGATAAAAATCAATGATTTCATGACGACATTATTTTAGAAAATCTTTTTTTGATCAGTGTGTTCATTTTAACTTTTTAAAGAAAGAGAGAACTGTAAACTCGCAAGCTTAACATAAATCATCATCTTTTCACTTGTGTATCGCTGTTTTCACGAGAGGGAGAAAAAGGATGAGAAAAGAAAGTAGCAGTTATTGAAAAATTAAAATTATGTGTCTTTTTTATTACCTCAAAACTTCAGAGACGTACTTATCCACTCGGAGAGAGAAATAAAAGAACATGGGTCATAAATTCAAATCACGGGAGATCGAAGCAAGTGTACGTTCCGCAAGGGAGTTCTTAACGCAATGAGTCACTTCGGCTGATTTAACTAAGAAGACACCAAGAGGCAACTCGATATACGTCAAATTGAATGTTTTCGAAATTTTAATTTTCGACTACGAAATGCAGAAAAATTTAACGGTCTGAAATCGAATAAAATCCTCCACCGGGTGCGTGGATACAAATTAAAATAGCCGAGGCTCGGCAAAACTGGCGCTCCAAAACAAACTAGAATGGAGCTCTCATTGAATATTTCGACGCGAATAGAACGAAGCATCGGCTCGCACGTGTTAACGAAAGGGGATGGCCGGGGGTGAGGAGGGAACGAAGGGAAGAAACGGGAGCGTACGCGAATACCGACGCGCACACGAACGTCAAAAGGGTGACGAGGAGGGCCGAGGAGAGGGAGGAGTTCGTAATTCGTAAGGCGACGCCAAAGCGCGCGAGTGACGGCGAAAATTGAGGTTAGGTACGGGTATACATACATGTATATACATATATATATGTATACACCTGTCTCGTTCTCGCTCGCGCACACACAGAGGAACAAAGACGAGGAGAGAACGCGTGCGCTGGAGCGCGCGCGAACACATTGGCCCCGTGCTGGTGTAGTGGTGGTCAATGGGACACGGTTTTCCCACGTTATCCCTCTCTGTCCCTCTTTGTGTATAACGTACTATACGGAGTCTTACACCTCCCTCCCCCTCACCCCACATCGCCCCTCGTCCACCCACAGTCAACCGGCCACCTCGCATGCGTAGTGTACGAAACTCGGCGAGAGGTACGTCGGAGAAAGACGGCGAATCACCGGCCAATGGAAAATCGCAATGGAGGCCGGTCACGTGACCCAGCAGCCCGCGCGCATTAGAGGGAGACGGGCATACACGCGAAACGTGTGTACGGTGGGTGCGAGTGCGAGTCAGATAAAAGATAATGAACGGGAGAGGAGAGAGAGAGAGAGAGAGAGAGAGGGAGAAGAACGTTCGCAAATGACAAGACGCCGTGCACGCACCCATACGACACACGTACTCGTACACACACGCGTACGTACACGTCGTACATAACCGAAAGCGCCGCCACTTGTAAGATCTCGCTCGCGTAATTTTTTTTCTCTCCTCCTCATCGGTGGACTCACCGAGCGAGAGATCGAGGAAACGGGACGACGTACGCGCACGTCGTCGTCTCGACGTTTCGTGATTTCTTCGCGACCGTAAAGCTTGCGGGAGACATTTTGTTGACTTTTTTCGCTCGGTTATTTTTTTTACGCGCGGTTGTAGCTTCGCGCTCTCTCTTTCTCTCTCTCTCTCTTGCTCTCGTACGCGCACACACTCGTACTCACTGAGTACACCGAGAGCTCCGTGCGTTACGTAGTGGTGTGCGTGGAGTGAGTTTTTTTCTCTCGCGCGCGCGGGTGGTGTGGACCCTAGCGCACTCGCTCTCTCACTTGGCGTCGTCTACGCCGTACGGCGTCGTCGTCGTCGTCGAGCACGGGGGCAAAAAAGGATTCGAGAGAGGAGAGAAAGAAGAAAAAATCGAAAAAAGGGGAGAAGAAGAAAAAGTGAAGCATACCGCGAAGAGTACGCTCGTGAGTCGGCCGCGGCGGAGAGAGCGAGTCCGAACCGGGGGACTGTCATCAGTACGGCGGACGTAGCGAGGATCGGGACCGCGTCGGTGCGACGAACGCGAGGAAAAAGTGGAGAGGGACGAGGAGAAGAGACGAAAAAATAACGCGGGCCGCAGTGAAATTTCGTTCTCGGGCCACCCGGATCGTCCGGGTGAAACCGAGTCCCTCTTGTTTCTCGTTCGCTCTCTCTCCGTCTCTCTTCCTCTTTATTCGCTTCTCTCGCTCTCGCGCGTAGTAGAAGCGCGTGTATCTGGTTTTCCGTGCAAAGTGGATTGTTCGTGGCGATAAATTTTCAGTTCATTTCTTTTTTTTCGTCTCCGTGGGGAGTCTCGATAGCGCGAAGATGTCGGGCTCGCAGCGTATGCGCAAGTCCTCGCCGTGCTCGACGTCGAAGCAGGGCCCGATGAGGGCCACGCTGCCCGTGAGCTCGCTTCTGCGTCAGGGTCGTCAGGGCACGAGCTTACGCAGGAGTAACAACAATAGCCCCTCGCCGACAAACGCGAGCTCCTGGAGGTCAAGGATATCGCCGGACACGTCGGCGTCGTCGGGACAGCGCAGTCCGGGTTCGCTATCATACAAAGGTACGTCATTCAAGATTTTGTCCAATATTTCTGGTTCTTGAATTTTGAAATTATTTGACTAGAATGTCACAAGTCAGTATGCATGGATTGGCTACCGAAGACAGATTTTTAGTTCGGTTCCATTGTTGCATGATTCGCACTTGTGGCAGGAGGCTTTTCTACTTTGGTTTTAGTGATGATTTTTGCTTCGAGGTTGTTGGGAGTATTCATTTTAGAATGAAAGTTATTGTCTTGGGTTTCTAGCTAAATCAAAAACATTGAGTGGACGTTGCAGCGATGCCTTGAGCGGGAGTCAAAATATTCGTAGGACAGCGTCATTAGATACTATCTATTTAAAAGGACAATGGCCTCGAGATTCTTACTTCACTCATACCACTTTGTTAGTGGATAAGTCGACTCAGGTATGTAGATATAACCAACACAATGTTAGAGTTGGTTCTATTATGTATTATCTTGCATTTTCAGACCGAAGAATGGTCTATAGAACCAAGAAAAGTACATTCCCATCATCCGATGGAACAAACTTCGACTAATGAAAAATTGGAAAAGTATTTTAGGCATCGGTGAGTGAACTCAAATATCATTATTTAGTTATATCTTTTGGAATGTCTTACATCTGACTTAATTTTATAGGTTGCAGCGTACAAATAAGGAAGGTACAAGTAGTAGGGAAAGAACTGCTGCGTTTGGACTTATAATGCCAGGTGGCCCACCACCTGCACTACCAGGAGATCATACTGTATTGTTACCCAGTATTGCTTCGCAAACTGCAATACGTTAGTTAACATTCAAACTTGATCATTATTTGAGACAATTCAAAAGTATAAAAAATTGATGTTTTTCCAAATTTTTCAGATAATCAATTCAATCTCACGACAAAAGCGAGTCCTATGAATATTCCAGTAAAACCAATGAGGCCTCCAATGAGATCATCCATTGAAGGTCTCAATCAGGAAATTGAAGGATTAGTATTAAAATCGTCGTCGAATACTAGCGATTTGGATCATACGGCTGAAGACAAGGTAGACGTCGTTTTAGATAATAATTATATCATTTTTGAATATTAATATAATTTCGGAAATACGAGATTTCTAATTTTTTATTGTTATGTTAACAAAGTACGCTCGGTATCGAGAGCAAATTACACCGGAAGGGCATCGCGCGCCACTGGCCGATTTATTGAGGGCCACACGCAGCGTCAATACACAAACACCAGCTACGGATCTTCCATCCAGCTCATACTCTTCTGGTAAGATATTTTTTGCGGGTACGACTTTTGTTTCGTTTTGCGTTTGGGTGATGTAACCGGTGTAGTGAGCGTATTTTCGATACGCCAGATGAGGTTTTAATGTCAGCACAGATTTTAATTATGTCGTATGCCTGTTGACGCAGGCCCTCCATCTAGGAATTCCGAATCGCCGCTGATTCCCGGTCTTATGGATGTCTCCCGTCCATCTAGCGAGCTCCTACCAGGTTGGCGTTAATTTACGGCCACACACATTTATCAAAAAACGAACCAACACAGACACATTTAATTTATCGAAAACTGATGTTCGACAGTCGCTCTCATGTATCATTTCAGAAATATTGCACGATGATAGTATACTTTTTGACCTGACATTTTGTTTATTTATTTTTTATTTAGCTCGGTCCTGTGATCTTTAATCCACGATATTCTATACATCTGAAAATTTTTGTCCAAAATGATCATCCATTGATTTATCATTTTATGTGAATAATTTGGTTCGAGTCAGAGTTACTTAACGCAAATTTATTTGTAAATAATATTATGATTATGTTAAACAATTACGCATGGATTGTTTCATTTTATTGTAAAATATATTAGATATTAATTCGAATTATTCTTGTAGGTGGTAGTCGTGGTTCGACACCCGAACACGACAGAGAAGGCAGACTCGGTACTTCACCGCACATTAACAGGTTTCTGGCCAGGGAACCACCAGACGGATGTGAGAAAGTCAATCTCAAATTCGTGGAAGATGCCAGGTAAGAACTGCTGATAACAAATTTTATCTATAATCGTTGTTATTAATTTTTTTTACAATATTCTTTTTCGTGATTTACGATTCATTTATGATTCTTCATAAAAATTTAACTGGGTAATTTGTAAAAAAATTGTAACGAACTGAAATTTCAGAATTTTAATTGCAAATTCAATTTCAGAAGACCGATGATCGATTTGAGTAAGCTTGACTATTGTCCGAAGCCCTGCGTAGCATTCCAACTGAAGCCTAGCCTGGGTTCGGCATTTTTGCCACTACAGCAGCCGGCTAGTCCAACGATGGTGACGACGAGCGCGTCGCCGTCCTCGCACACGACGCCAACGACGCCGCCGCCAAATCCATAGTCAAGCACGCAGCTAGACGGTGTCAAACTCGCCTACGTCTTTTTCTGCGGCTCTTTCGTTTTTTCATCATGACGTGTTGTATGGACGAAAACTCGATTAATTGAGAAAGTGAAGATCATGCGAGGCACGTCGATAGTTACCGGATCAAGCGACTCGTGTATACGCACAAAGTATACGCGAGTGCGAATTGTGCACCCGCGCTTACGATTAGAGGAAGCGACGAAAAAAATAACAGAAACACGTATTTAGAAAATATTGGCAGGTATATATCTAAGCTTCGTTGATATTTAAAAAAAATAATGACGAGACGACAAATTAAAGAGTAAATGAATAAATGAAAATACGAGGAACAATAATTTGTGATAACTGAAAAATGACATTTAGGAATGGACGTTGTGTTCTCTAACTGGATACAAAAAAAAACAAAAGACTAATGAAAGATCGTGTATTCTATTTAGTGCTAAAAAGTACTCAAGTTTAGTTTTTTATATGAGGAATGAGGTATCGTTGAAGAAGCGTAATAAAATGAAAAAAAGTATTAGATTTTGCGAGGAAAGCGAAATACAGGGACGCTCGTGCGTAACCTTTTTGGACAAGCTCCTTCGTTGTAAAAATAATAGCTCGTTCACGACTATACTGCGAATTGCTGATATAGGGAAAAAAGTAACAAGGAGAGTTTTTCGAAACAGACAGAAGTAGGAAATAAGGTTGTACTTTGCGACAAACAGACTCACTCACACACACATTCGTATGTATGAATATACATATATATTTATATAAATACATACATACATACATATATATAACAAGAAGGACGAAACAGTTTGATCGATGCTAAAGTAAATTTGCGATATAAAATAATTCGTAACTATCGTTACGAAGCAGAATATAATTTTGTAAAGACCATTTAACGCTTAGATATTATTTGTTAGCGCTCATCTTATACCGTGTTCTTTTTTATTAGACTTTTATTATCTTAAATATCTCAATTATTAGTGACGTCCGTTAGAACCTTTTTCTATCTTTTGTATTATTACTTTTATCGTAAAGGATACTTTACAAATTTACTGTTGTATAAGCGACTCGATGAAAACTTGTATCCCTATGGTTCATGATAGGTGGGTTGAATCTATTTTAATTTTCCGCTTGATTATGATAGGAAATTCAATTTCTCTGCTTCTTTTTTTGAACGTTGTTTTTTTCCATCTAGCATCTTAGAAAAATGCATAGTGGATATTCCCTCGATTCGAGAAGTATCTATCGACTAAGTACTTTAATTTTCCTTCTGTTCATTTTCATACATAAACACGATACGATGCGACTATCTATAATCTTACTACTTATTTTTAAATTCACTTTACATTGTAGCCACAAACGTAGCATATAAGAGTTAATTTTTCTAATAATTTGCTCGGTTGGCCTATTATCCTTGCAATGAAATGAATGCCATAGGGGTGACAAAAGTTCTTCGAACGAACGTAAGAGGTTTAATCGAAACGTCTACGGCGGAATAAATATTTTGAATATGTACAACCCAGACGCAACATGCAGCAGATAGAGATTGATGCATGGAGAACGAAGAAAATAATTAGAAAAAGAAAAGTATAAAAAAAAAAAATAGGAAAATATATTCATTGATATAACTGATCGCAAAAAATAAGTAACTATTGAATGGCATAGTAGACGACTAAAAAAAATGAACGAGTAAGGTAAAAGGACGGCATGTAGTTCTTTTAGAGTTCGGTATCGAATAAGTGTACAGATTGCTCCTTTTTGTAATTCGACATGAGATCAAGCGAGAGTGTGTGCGAGTATCTTGTATAAAAAAAAACGAATTATGTATATTTACACGAAACGCGTGTATTTATATATAGATCGGACACAGGAGGCAGTATGCATGCGTTATAATACGAGAATTTTCATAAAGCCATACATACGAATAACAATAACGAATAGAAGCGACTCGTGCAGTATTTTCATTAATGTGTTAAAATAAAAGAGAAAAACGTGTGATTAGAAATTTTCGTGCGTGTGCCTTTTTCACGCTGTTAATAAAAAGAAAAAGAAAATTACTTATATTTTCTTCTACAAAATTTCGGCATAAAATGTGTATAAAGTATTATTAGATTGAAAGTTATTCAATTAAATTTTTACGCGTTATTTGTGTGGTGGCTTATAAAAAAAATAATTTTATATCTAATTTAATCGGATCGTTAATTTTTTTGTTCTGGTATAATTTGTACATTGTATGTATATTTTTACTTAATCGAATCACAATATCTTTTTCCGTATAATTCGATAATTTATAGTTATGGGAAAAAGAGCGACTAAAAAGTGAAATTTCATGAAACGTGGATCGTTTTACGAGAAGTATCATTTATCTTTTTTTTATCATTGAAATTCGAAAATATCATAATGTACGCTGACTACAAAAGTTACAAATGTTAACACATAAGTACCTGGCACACTGGTTTATGCTCTCTTAGTGTCCAGTCCGCTGGAACGCGTTTCAAAGCCTTAGAATCGTGGCATAGTGTGCTACACATAGACAGGAAGGTTAATCGGAGGACGCGTCCGTTTTTTACGAATGCATTACGAATGACGAAATTATATAAAAAAAAGTACACAAATACACACACAAATATGATGTTAATAAATTATTCGTTCTCGTAATTTTATAAATTGAAACGTATGACGAAAAAGAAAACGAGAGTTCATTATGTTTTGTTTCAATGGCACGTACTTAAAAAGTTGAAAGGTCTTCTCGTTGCGATAGAGAGAGAGAGAGAGAGAAAGGTGAGGAGAGAGATGAATTAGCTGCCTTATTTCGTGTTTTGCGATAATAATAACGTTGAGTGTGGCTGAACGTAGAACGATATAGTACAGTGTCTCATATTACGAGTAATGGAAATGTGTGAGGACGTGTGCGATGTCGAAGTGTGAGAATTTCAATAAGCGACGCTTCACCTACCGCCTTTTGCAAGAATCCCACTTGTTAACCTTCGTGTACTTGCGCAAGTGTGTTATCATTATTGTTAATTTTGTTCGATCGTTTCATGGAGGGTAGAATAACGCGTGTGAAGACTGCTAAAACGTTAACTGTTGTTTGGGAGACTTACCTGACGATGTAAAATTAAAAAATTAAAAAAAAAACAATAATTGAATTAGGCTCAAAATTTTCCAGCTGGTTACCTATGAAAAAAAAAACTTGTAATAGGTATTTTCACCGACTCACTTGCTAAACAATCTTGAGTGATTACTGTTCGCTGTATTATTTACATATCTACAAGAGAAAAAAAATAAGGCGAAAAGAAAGGAAATAAAAAATAACAGTCTGAACAGGTTTCAGAGAATTACAAAATAAAATTAAGTCAATTACGAATTCAGTTAACCCTAGGACTGTCCAGATTGTACTATTTGCAATATCTTGCACACAATGAAAATCTTATTGTTGAACATGTATTGTAACTTGTAAGATGCTCAGAACTACGCAACTTTTCAATACATAAAGATAAAAAACAAACAAACTTGTATGTTGTGTAAAATATCTTGAAAATTTTATATACCTACTGAAATTAAGTGCAACTTTTATTCACTGTTTTATAATAAACATACAAAACATAAATCATCTGTGTGAGTTTGTATATCATCAACATTACTGAATATTTTTAGTCAATATGAAAAATCATTTTTATTAATCGAATGAGTAAAAATGAGATAGATAAAAAAGAAAAATGTATTAAAATAATCAAAATGCGTGATAGGTGATGTTCTGCCTGATTGTCATACAATCGACTTCATCAATCTTCAACGTGTTTGCTTTTATGTTTATCTCTTCTTCGGTTAGCACCTTGTTTCGTAGTAAATATCGCAGGGACGCCTCAGCCTGTAAATTCATGAATTTATCAACCCAAAATGAAATGTCAAATTCGTTAGCCGTATACCTGAAGAAGGGTCTGCTGAAGATTACCGATGGTCTCTTCCAACTCGACCACCTCTTTCACCAAGCCAAACTCAACGCGATCTTGAACTAACTCTAATCCTGGCCTGTGACAGCGATTTAGTAATCTTGTATGCGCCAAAGCCATATAAGGTTCCTTGTCTGCAATTTCCGTCTTCAGTCGAGTGATATTGTCGTTCATATTATTTATCTGTTTCACTAGCTAAATTCAAAATTCTTGTAAAAGTTGCTTCTCATTTTTATTTTTGTATTTTACACACCTCTGTATTCTGATTCTCCAATTTAGCTTTGATCTCTTTGGTTCTCTGTATGTACTTCAAAAACGTGTCGTCAGTTTTGTCCTTCTGATCGGTCAATTCTTTTATCGTGTTTCTCAGCGTTTGGTCAACGTAAGAGTGCATCTGCCTGCCAATGTTGACTTCGTTGGTGCACTCTTTTATCAGGTCGTCTGTACGCGTGTCCCATTCGTTGAGAGTGTTGGTCGACAAATCTAGCCTGGCTCTGCCACGATAAATGCACAAATCCTTGCTTTGTGTTTTCAAGGACAGATTGTTCTTGTCGATGTACAAACTACGCTCCTTCTCGGAGAGGTCGTTGTCTATGTCGTAAATTGTGGCCTTCAATCTGCGAATCTGTTCGCGAGTTTCGTCTAGAAGTGCACTCAGTTTCACTTCGGACGACCTTATCAGGTCGCACTCTATCAGCAATTCTTGTTCCACTTCATCGTTCACTAGGTCCATGCCTATTCTCTTTTGCCTGAAATTTGATTGGTTATCATTTTAACCCTTTGAGGCACCTTTTTTGATACGTAATAAATGCATTTCGATCCACGAAACAATTGAAAAAAAATCGTGTCTCAAAGGGTTAAATCGACGTTAAAAAATAAATTCTGTAGAAAGTCAAACCTGACCTAAATTCCAGGCATTGTAATGATATGCCGAGAGCATTTCTCCTTACGCTCCTTAAAGTGATTTCAATGCGTTCTTTGTATTCCTGCAGGGAGTCCAATTCCCGAGAGATATCTTGTCTAATGCGAATCAATTCGTGTCTACGCTCCTCCAAATCGTCAATTCTCTCCTTCAGAAGGAACTCAGTCTCGTCTTTGTTGATCTCGACCAAATCTCTCGAGGATTCGCAAATCTTTTGCGATTTTTGCAACAAATGATCGGCTATCTCTCGTTGCAAGTCACCGCAACGAAATCTGAAGTAGACGAATTTTGTTGTAGGAGTTCTATTTAAATTTGCACACCAACCTGTTGCGATTGTTCGAGATCCAATCATCGAGAGTGCAGGCTGAAGCCTTAACAGTTTTCGGTACGAACATAATTCTCGATAATCTATTTTACACGTGAAACGAGAATTTGAAAGAAACTCACGAGGCTATTCGCGAAATCGGAGCTCCATGAACTGATTACAGTATGGTTTCTATGGAAATATCGACTGAGATTTAAATTTCGTTGGTGGGATTACGTGATGGGATTTGAATGAGTAATCGGTGTTATAACATTATTTTTTTTATTGTATTTAAATCGAGATTGGTTATAAATTATGATGATGAGTTTGAATACTAGGACTAGGACAGATGATTCTCGCTTTGTTCTGTATATTCAACTTTTTTTTTCTTTTCACCATATTGCATAGTTAAAGAAGATTCAAAACATTATCTTTTTTTTTAATACTTCTTTATCATCACGCTCTCTCATTCGTACATTTTCATTCGCTTCACATTTTTATCAAATCTGTCGCGTACGGCCAACTGGATATGACAAAGACTACACAAATCATATATATATATATATTTTTCTTCTATATAGATATAATTCTTCTCATATCGATAACAGCGATTGAATCGAACTACGGGAAATTCGATTGCGACTGGAGAAAAAAATTTGCTCGTCTTTAGCATTCTGCAGATAAACCTGTCAATCGTGAAACGTAGGGCACAATCAACAAAATGTGTTATTCCGTACTCGTGAAGTTGCCAGCAACTCATTTTTATGGAGCAGCGAATGAGCTTCCACATTCTAAATCTTTTCGAATTTTATTCATCAGAAAGGCAGGAATATTTGAAAATTCCCCGCATAGAGTTAATAATACCTTAATTTTTGAAAAAATTTCCTCTCGTCCATAAAATATTACACACATTAGGAGAATCTAGAGGAAAATAACGCTAAAAATTATGAACAATTTCGGAGCACGTGTGAATCGCAAACTATCGAATTTTGTCATTGCACAGAATGATTTTGATCACAAAATTCGATTGTTATTTTTCATTAAAAAGTTTCACATCTTGCAACGACTGGGTTCCGATATCCGTCGACAATAATTCGGATTTTCATTCTCATACAGTACATAATAGTATATCACATTGCTTTAAAAAATTGTGAAGCGCAATCAGCGAATCAAGTTTTTATTTACAGTCGCTGACGTTTTATTTTTTGAGAAACGATTGAAATAATAACGACGATGAATTAATAAAAATAATGAAATATTTTAAGGAAGAACTATAAAAGTCATTTAATAGAATTTCTCAAATGAGATTTTCAATATTCATATTTAAATTTGCGATATTTGCAAAGAGTAATAGCACGTGACATAATCACCATAAAATTCTTAAATTCGCTAAGTATGTGAAATTTGGCGTACCACGTGATTTCGTTATCAATTAAAATTCAATTCTCCTAACATTCGATAAACAATTTTCATTTCAATTTTTCCACATTCGAAAAGTTCGAAAAACTGCGAAATTTTGTAAGAAGACACTTGCGAGAAGGCTACAATTTTGCGAACAGCCCGCTGAATATATAACAAACTTTAATTTACAATTCGCTTATCTCTAAATGTTGTCTCAACAACAATTATAAAACTTAATGAACGCGTCGTAGATTATTTTTTTTTCGCTACAATTAGAGTTACAATTTTCACGATAAAGCACATTAACAATTTTATTCCTCTCGTAATAATAAGATATCATGTGGTACTCAATGATTTCATTTTTTTATGGTAACATTTGCTCGGAGCGGAAAGCTGAATTTTCCAATTATCCAAATTTTCAGTTTTCCACGAAAGGAGCACTCGATTTCTTTAGCTCGGTACAAATAACGTTATCACTTTGAAAATTTTTTTAATCGAAATATTAATTTTGTATTCTTGTAACATTTTTAAAGTGACTGGAACAACGAAAGAGTGGTAACATATCGAAGATTGAAATCGTTTTCTCGTGGAAACATGCATACGTACACACACATTTCACTCAGGCGTCTGTTGGTTTTTCATATTTTTCACAAAGAGACGGAAGAGGTCGACCGTTCAAGAAATATCGTACTATTTTCAACACAAAAATTCATGGACTAACCAAAAATGAAAGGCAATGACATTTCGAAACGTAAGTTCGAAGAGAAAAAGAAAACATAAAATTAACACTGAACAATGACGATGAAAACGATCGAGAAGATGGTTGTAGAAGCGATAAATATTATTATTATTACTGTGTGTTGTTGTGTGTTATTAATAATAGCAATAAACGATAGAATTATACTGATAAATGATAATAATAATATAATAATAATAATAATAACAAAACGTTGCGATATAAATGAACATGATCACGAGAGTGATATGACAAAATAAAAATAATCTTACTAATCTTATATAAGCTACAATAAGAATAATAAAAGTAATAAAATTAACTACGATGATTATTCTTGGTACGATAACGGTGATAATTTAACGATTACGAATACAAAATTAATAAAGCTAAATAACAATTATTTCGAATTTCTTACTCTTCGTCGAAGGAGGGGGTATGAGGTCGCGAACCGTGTTGAAATTATTTAGACAACAAGAATAATACTATCGGTTAATCAAATAATATCATTTACATGTTAGAACAGGGTGCGCGTAATTTTTCTTACTTCCTTTTGCGTTTTGACACAACACATTCGTTTCACACTCCGGGTGGGGAAATTTCGTATGTAAAAGGGGAAAGAGATGAAGAGTACAACGATAAAGATACATAAAATGTACGCTCTTTGTAAACCTGTGTGTGTATCAAATACGGATGCCCTTTTTCCTTTTAACGTCTCGCTTTTCAATCCCATTTACACCTAACGCGACAATTTCTTTCGACGTTCTCAATGAATATACAATTTAATCTTCCTTAGTTGCGTTTACACAGCGCATTTAAATTCCCTCTGCAGAACACTTTTTGGCATATCTTTTTTTTTTTAACAACGATACTTTTCAAAACGTATAATCACATTTTTGCTCTTTTCGACTGCCGTTTACAATCTTAAATATTTCACGAATCTCTTTGCGTTTCGAGAAGTTCTCTCCTCGGGCTCTCATACGCACTCGAACATTTGCATATTTCGCGTTAATCAACCCACATTTCTCTGTTCGTTTGCAATTATCGTTTTTTTTTTGTTTTCAGTTCTTTATGCTTTTTTTACACCTGCCGTTGGGATCAACTATCGTTCTTTTTTATTCGTCGTTTCGTCTTCTCGACTTGGCACAAACAACAGAGTCTCGGTAAAAAAAGGCACTATTTTTAAAGTTGACTATACTTATAAAGCGGAATACAAAATTCGCGTACGCGTTAGGAAGGAGACAAAGGGAGAAGCAAAAATGAATAAAAACCATGAGATATCGGAGTTCTCGGTTTATCTCGCGTCTTGTAAAGAGTTTAAGTGCGCTTTGAGAAAATAAGCGGGAAAATTGTCTTTTAGTTTTGCTAATTTCGGTAACAAATGCATTTCTCGACTTAATAATATCGTTAGCACGAATGACCTTCCTTTCTTGTTTAATTTAAGTAGTTAAATAGCGAATCGAACGAAAAATTCAGTAACTATTCTCACGCAAAAGATGTTTTCCACTCAAATGCCACATTCGACGTCGAATAGTTCTGCGATCGTTAAATGATTCATCTTTTTTTGCTCGTTTTCTTCTATTTTATTTAAAAAAAAAAAAACATTCATCAGTCTTTTGTTCTATGCTCGTAAGTGATAAAAAACTACATATGCTATACATTAAAACGCGATCGTCGTTAATTTTAGGCGGATCGTTTTCTCGATCGCAGTAAAAATTTATTTTTTTTTTCATTTCTTCTTTAAACTGATTGGATGAGTTTTTTTGTTTTGATGAGTGTGAAAGTATGAGTAGTAAAAAATTCTAATGGTCTCTTCGTAACGAACATGAGTGATCAGTAAATCGTAGCAGTGCAAAATCCGATTGATCATATTTTTTTTAATTTTCTTTCTCCTTTTCGACTATCTATGAACGCTTAATAAAGACAGTAGCGTGCAACTTATTTGCTCTGGTCCACGAGAAGAGACAGTAAAGTGTGCATTTCTTCTGCATCATATTTTTTAGCTCAATCACATCTTAACATTTGGAAAATCGGGTTTTTTTGTCGTTATCTTTTAATTTCATAAAATTGCGTATAAATATCGATAGATTCTGTGTAAATGTTGTATATGTATAAAAATCTCAAATACAATCGTGCCATTGTGAGAAATTTGTCATTAGCTCGAATTGGCATCTTTAGTGCAGCCCATCGTACACTTTTTGCGTTATATACTCCGTCAATAATATTACACTGAACGTACATTCATAACAGTGTCAATAGAACTGCGTTTTTTTTCGAATATTTACCAAAAAATGAAATCCAGCCAATCGCCGATATGTTTTTTAGACATTTTTCGTATATTTCAAAATTTAGCTATGTAGTATATCAATATTGCAATATTGTGATCCAACTGTTATATTCAGTATGATTCCTCCTCATTTTCGCCGTAGAACGAATCGTTGACTCGTTTACCATTGCGTACAATTGCAACATTACACGTGAATGCTCTTTCTCAGAATTACATGTACATACATTTGCTCGGCTTATGTTCAATCGCACGTTAGATTATTTCATAAATATGCTGGCTTTTCGCGACTGACTCGACTGATAGCGAAAGGGGTTAGTAGTGGAAGGGAGCTGAACATAGTAAATTGATGATCGTGTATTAACAACACACTATGATATTTAGTATTAATATAAAAGAAAAGTATTAATGTGGGCTACCGTATGTACATTTTCGCACTTTTTTCACATGCGTGTGTGCGACGTCACTCATGCAATCAATTAAATGTATATATATATATATATATATATATATATTTGTATGCATGTATACATATAATATTTATATATACATAAATTCTTATACGTGCGAATATTTAATCATATTTACAAATCAGCTGTGATATTTAGAAGTATTAAAATTTCTCGCAATTCATGGATTTTCTCTTTCCCCAATCATTAATGGCTTCTGTAAATTCCTTTCTCATTTATCACCTCGATAAAAACAGGCTCTTTGTTGAACTTTAATTTTCGACATATAATTTTCAGCATCGATTAATACCGCGTAAATAGTTTTCTTTCTATCATATATATTCTGCTGTAATAGCGTATTCATTTTTTTCTCTCTAAACAGTGAATCATATATCTCGTCTTGCGAATAGCACATCTCTTTCAATCACAGGATAGCACAAATGTATTTTTTCATCATTAACTTTCGCTATGTGGAAAAAATCTCCGGAGACTCGATTTTACAAGAGAAGGAAAAAATCGATTTAAAATATTTTTATATATACACAACATCTAGATATCACTTGTTTGTTGTTGTTTTTTTTTCAAAAAAGAAAAATAAATTGGCATCACGGTATTTCATTTCTTTCGTATGAAGATAAAAAAAGACGTATAAAAAAAATTCTCTCTCATTCTTTCACGCTGAATCGATAGCGACGATCGATATATAGATATAAAAACCTTAGTAACATTTTTGCGTAACGACTATATAATAATACGTAGCAAATATCGGTATTCGTGATAAAAAGTACAAATTAGAAATCGCAGTTATCTTCTAGGTTTAGAGTTAAGAATTATCATTAAATTTTTTTCTACTTTTTCTTCTTGTTGATATTCATCTCTCTTTCTCTCTCTCGCACTTTCATCTCGCATACATTCATTCTTTCGCGCGCACATTACGTACAAAAATTCGTCCGTACAAATTATCAGTCGGTTTTTTTTACGGCGGCAGAAGTTCCAAAACGAATAGAACAGAAAATAAAAACACAATATAATCGCGAGTATATTCGTTCGAGTTATTTTTTCTCTACCTATGCGATAATCGAAGTGCGACAAACGAACGATTCGTCGAACATATCGTTCTCGTACCTGCCGAGTGCTTACTTATTCATTGCGATTATTCAATTCAATCGTAATAACAATAAAAAGAAAATTCGCTTAACTATAATACAAAATTTGCAGCTAGCGAGCGACGAATGGTTCGTTCGTTAAGCATGGAAAAAAAATAAATGTGCGAATAGAGCTATAACGTTTTGAACCTCTGCTGGACGCGCACTCAATAATTTTTTTTTTCTTCTTTCAATAACATTTTCGTCGCACATGCGCTTGTCACATTTTATAAATTTCTATGCTTTTTAGAGTCTCTTAGTCTCGTTTAAATCTTAATTCAACTGTTTTCATTTTGAAACACGATCGATTAGGAATCTCAATTATTTCTTACACAATTTTTCTTCTCGTTCATAACATGTCACGGTTATCCAGGAGTTATTATTTAAACAGAAAACGTCGGATAGCAATATTATAACGATAAGTGATAGAAAGAAATAAAAGAAACGTACAATTGTGTGTACAAATTACACCTATTCGCCATCGGTAACGAAATGAACGAAAAAAAATATAAAATAATAATTATTAATAATAAAAATAAAAAATAGAATTTCATACGATTTCAACAATCGTTCTTATAACATAATATTATTATATTTTATATATTCGTGTCCCGTTTATTCTAGACTCGGCTATTTTCACTTTGGTACGCGATAGTAACGCAGCACCAGGTAGCCGAGAGTCCTGAACACCACCAAGAACGCCAGCAGCACCGCCGTGTTAGCCCAAAGCGGAAGTCCCGAGCCGCGCGACGAACCGCCCTGGCTCTCCAATATGGCGCTCACCGGTATCGTCGTGCCGTTACGGCATTCCGGGAATTTGCTCGGTTGCGAGCACCTGTTTAAAAAAAACACAATTAATTTCGTATCGTATTAAAAATTGAGTCATTATTTAATTAGCTCTGCATAACTTTCAAGTTAAATCTTAATTTATGGACATTTTATCAAATAATTTTTCAAATAAATAATCCAATCCGCAGAAAAATTACAATATGACTCTGATTTTAATTATAAGTGTTCATAAGAAATGTTTGAATATTAATAAAAATTCCTATAAGGAGTTAATATCGCTAGCCCATTATAAAGCTGCTTTCGACAAAATCAGGAGCCGAAACTGAACACCGTTAAAATATAAAACGGGTAATTACGTTATCGGCTCGCCAACACCGAACTCGAGAATCTGCATATTCTGGTAAGCGTAATGCACCATGCTGGCGTAACGGGCCCACGCGAGCCAAGGCGGCACCGCAGTCGCCAAATAACCGCCCAATAGCTGAGTCGCGAGTGTGTACAACGCCGATGCTGTTATGCTGACTTGTAAATCCAGACAGCAGGCGCCCACGAAAAATCCAACACTCTGTTTTCAATGGTCAGATAACGTATTAGAATAAAATTCGAGGATGAAATTTTCTTCTATATATATTTCACTCACCTGGGCCACAACAGTGTTGAGCAGCAGAAAGGCTAATAATGTAACAAAAACCGCGGGACTGTGGAAGCCCAGCATGGGGTAACTGATGATATGGTAGACTGCTGGCAACGTTATCGTCAGCGGTAGCTCGCCCACCATCTTCGCCAGATAGTAGGCCGAGAGCCGATACGAACCCGAAAGTCGTTCCTTATTGATAACCTCACGCTCAGGTGGAACTGTCAATTAAGAGTATCAATGTAATATAGAACTTTCATATTGTTGATATTAATAGTACAAAAACTTTGACATTGTCAAATTAAAAATTGTTGTATCAACTTATTGTAACCCAGAGATATCCCTAAATGAGTATTCTCTTATTTTAAAAATTTCCGAGACTCACAACTAGACAATGCGCCAAAGTGTGCGAACAGCATCCAGTACGTGGTGCTGAAGAACATCCAGCCCTGTATGTCGTGGAGGGCGGCTTCCGTTCGTGGAAGCCGCAACCAGAGAAGACCGGCGAGCAAACCGAGCGCTATCGTCTGTAACCAGTTAAGTCGTGACAGCATACGCGGTCTGGCCTCTTGGAAATTCCTCTCTGATAATACCTGCAACGTCGATTCGAGGATTAGTTTACAAATAACGAGCCTCCGGGACGTATTTGTCACATTTTTACACATTTTAATCGTCGCGCGAAAATTACAATACGATCGAGGTGTACAAAAATCACGTAAGTCTTACGCGAGAGGGGGGGAGAGAAGGTCCGCTAGGTAAAAGTGTTGCAAGCGTATTCGCACAGAAGCGCCTCACGACTCGCGAGTCCGGTAATTATCCGGATATGGCGAATCGCGTACCCGACCCAGTTCTGCGCTCGCGTTTATTTTTTTTCAACAATTTTTTTTTCTTCTCTCAATTTTTCCCCACTTTTTCGATCGATCTCTCTCTCCCGCTCTCGATTCCAAGGTCGCGCCTTTGATTTTGCTTTCATCACGGGAATGTTTTCTCTTGCGCGAGAACAAGATGTACGAATTCATCCTTTTCTTTTTATTTTTACAAAGAATGTTGTCCTCACTTTGAACTGAGACCAGAAACTCGTAGGCCATTGCCACGAGTAGTCGTCGTCGGACGAGCTCGCGCTGCTGCTTGCGTGACTCTGCGTGTCGAGCCAGAGTGTGCGACCTTCGTCCTCTTTGACTAAAACGGGATATATGAAAAATTAAAAATCATCCTCTGACGAGCGACAGCGATGACGATTCGCGATGTTACCATTATGGGTGATGTGATGCTCGTGGTAGTGAATTAGGTGATCGCAGAGTGGATGCTGACTCGGGTTGTATTCTGGACGAAGTTCGGGTGGACAGTCGGGTCCTTGTCTCGCGGCTCTCGCCGCCGCAACGATCCTCTCCCGCACCTCCTCAGGACCCTTGATTTGTTCCACTGAAAAATTGTTCATAAAATGAGCATCCGAGTGATACTAAATTAACTCTAAAAAGGTATCATTCAGAAAAATGAACATAATTCTACCCCAAATATTTTTTTACAAAATTCATGATACCTTTCAAGGGTTAACAAAGTTAAACCTCCCCATTATTAAAAACTGAATCTCAGATTCAGTAGAATACACACAACTGTTCATTCTGTGCGATGAATTATAATGAGAGATTTTACCATAGATTATCTTTTCTTAGTTTTTCTCTTACGTATAAAATCTGCGGGATTGTAGTGAGGCAATAAGGTCAGGCCAATCGTGGAGAAGAACCTGCCTATGTTGGCAGTGGAACCGTAATACGCCACCTGACCGCGACTCAACAGCAGAAGCTTACTGAAGCTGTGAAACATCCTCGAGCTGGGTTGGTGCACCGTCACGACGATGCTCTTGCCTTCTTGCTCCGCGTATTTCTTCAGTCGCGAGATCAGAGCTTGCGCCGAGTGCGAATCAAGGCCACTCGTTGGTTCCTAAAAAATCAAAAAATTAATAAATTCATTCTTATATCGAGTAAAAATTTCTCCAATTATCGATAAATAAACCGATAAGAAGAATTCTGAGTTAAAAAGTTGGTCTCTCATTCCTACATCGAGCAACATTAGCGAAGGATTCGTCAGCAACTCGCAAGCTATACTCGTCCTCTTCTTCTCCCCGCCGGACAGTCCACGTTTGGTATAATCACCGATAACTGTAAGAAGAAAAGAGCAAAAATTGCCGTCTCTCGTTCTCCCCGTTTCGAATGAAAGAAGAATTGAGAGATACTTACTGGTATCTTGGCACGAGGCGAGGTCGAGGACCTCGATTATGTGATCCACGCACTGCATCTTCTGGGAGTGAGAGAGCGTATCCGGAAGCCTCAGTCTCGCCTGGTACTGTCGGCAGAGGAACAACAAATCGTGTAAAAAAAGAAATCCATCAGCAAAACGGCGGAGGAGATCTCTCGGCAGGCGACAGGCGCGAGGGGGACAGTTACAAAACGAGGAACGTGTCGTTCATCACGTAATTCGTCCGAATCGATTTCTACTCTTTTCTCTCCTTCGATGTTTTTTTAACCGAGTTTCAAAAATAGACGAATGCAATATCAATTTTGTTAATTTACGACCTGCGACTTCCCCTCTCCTCCCCCCCCCCCTGCAATCACCTTAACTGTTGGTTCGAAATTACACTTACTTATTGCATAATTATAGCGGGCAATTTAGTGCCATTACGACAATCGTTAAGAATAAAGAGTACACCGCAGAGCGCCGGACGTTTAGCGTATACCGCGGCGTATTATGCGTGAGGCTTTACGTAATGTCGTCGCGTTGTATAAAAAAATAATTAGTACATATAGCAGGAGCTGGCAATTATCCTTTAAGCGTAATAACAACCGAATTTACACCGAATTCTCGCCATTAAGCCCAATTTGCGTCGCAATTCTCAACATGGTTATTCGATATTATTTTATGGCGAGAGTATCGCAATTTTCAACATAATTTAATTTTGTTTTGCGGCAAAAATTTTTCGGTATTATTTTCCAAAACAAGAAAAATACGGAAGGAGCGAGAGAGGGAGAGAGCTAAGAACAAATTTCGGCCAACTCATTCGAGTCGACATACCGTTAACTCGGAATAACACGGTTAATCGATTTCGCGTCATTCGAGAAAATTTTTAATAAACAAAATTCGAAAAAAAGGCAAAAAATTGTTTCGCCGGGAATCGAGGGTATCCACCTGCGCAATGCAATTGGTTCGCGAGAGAGAGAGAGAGAGAGAGAGAGAGGGAAAGAGAGAGAGGCCGGTCGACCGAGAGACCGAGAGACCGACCGACGGCGCCGTTCCACCGGCATTCTCTCTCTCTCTCTCTCTCTCTGTTGCTCGCGCGCGCGAATCCGTTATACAAGCGAGTCCGTTATGCCGAGAGAGAAAGTGCCCCCCTCCCCTCTCTCTCTCTCACCCCGCGACGTCTCACTTATCCCCACCGCCGCTCGCGAGCGATTCGCGACTTTACATTCGCGCGTTGCTCGTCGACGAGAAAAAAAAGGAACGCACACATTTATATATAAACGCGATAAAATTATCGGCGCGGAGAAAAAAAATTTCGCAACGAGCTTTGTCTCCGTTTCGAGAGAATCGAGATCCCGAGGTGGGCTCTCGCGAATCGTTTCTCTCGTTCCCGCCGATCGGGATCGGATAAAAAAAATGTTACGCCTAGCCCGGAGTCGGTGTCGACGACCGCATAGCAGAAAAAACATTGACCTTTATCTAACTAGTTTCATTGTGACGCGATGGCCGATGTTAGCCGACGTTTAGTAAAATCGCGGAGTGGAGGGGGTGGGGGGGGAGAAGGAGGGGGTGGGGGACG
>NCVS01000618.1:216036-228410 GCA_003055095.1 Goniozus legneri
AAAAATATGAACGTAATGGATAATTGACGTTGAATTACTGCTGGAATACGGGCAGATTCGTGTGCAATTGCGCGTCCGATCTCTCTCTCTCTCTCTCTTTCTTCCTTTCGTATGCTAATTTCGTGTCACTGGGTCATATAATAATACCAACCGGCCGGCTACTCGCGGGTAGAAAGTTGGGAAAATATTTCGCCCCGGCTCTGAAAAAGTTTTTCCCGGACGAGCGAGAGAATCTGGGGGAAAAAAAGACATTTTCTTATCGCGGTAGAAAGCTCGTAGCGGCACGCGATTTCGCGGAGGATGCGCGCACACACACACACACTCGTGCGAAATTTTCGTCGCGCGGGTCATTAGGGAAGTGGGCTATCTATCCTCCAAGACGAATCGCGGGATTCCCGCACGCGAGCTAGATTCCGTTCCAATTTCTCGGCCCCGAGGTTCGATCGTAAATTCGTTTATCGAAAATGTCCACTTGTGCAAGAAAATATATCAGAAATTCAATAATCTTCTCCGAGGTCTTTAAGTGGTCTCAAAGTATTAAAGTGATTTTTGAATGAAAATTTTCGTTGCGAA
Source organism: Goniozus legneri (assembly GCA_003055095.1). NCBI lineage: Eukaryota > Metazoa > Arthropoda > Insecta > Hymenoptera > Bethylidae > Goniozus > Goniozus legneri. Next base: position 216,610 of record NCVS01000618.1, read on the forward strand.
GTATCGAAACGAGAATATTCGTTCGGGCGACTTAATTAGCGCTCGCTCTCGCTTAACCGAGTCGGATTTCGCGCAATACGAGAGCGAACCGGAGCGAGAAAAGAGTACCTACTCGGGTTAAACACGATACCGCGCAGTCGATAAGCCGTACCACGTTCGAGCATTAACGGCGAGAAAAATTTCGCTTCTTCCTGGTTCGGCCATTATTGTAAACTTTCTATCTAAACGATTCGATTAAAGCATCGAAGGAGTCGCGCGCAGGTCTCTCGGGTTCGTCGCACGCAAAGTCGATCGTGTCGCGTGCAGAGGGAAGAGTTTCACCGCGCTGGAAAAATTCGATATCTCTCTCGTTTTTATTAGTTTTCTCTCCGTCCCTCCCACCTGCCGCCTCTCGCCCCGAGCTCGCCTCGGGACGATATTTTCGAAAAATCACGCGGTCACCGATTTTCAAAAGAAGAAAATGGAAAAAAATATTCCCGACCTATCGACCGAATATTCATACGTCGAAAAAGTCATGCTAAATTTGAAAAAAAAGGAGCGAAAATATTCCGTGGAATATTCAACAATTCGCGAATATTCATATCGAGCGATCGAAAAAAACGGAGACGCGTAGCGGAAGAAAAATGTTCGATCTGATAATTCGCGACGACGTTTTCAGCGAATATTCGTATCGAGTGATTAAACAAAAAAAAAAACGAGGAGAAAAATGTTCGCGGTAATTGCTCGCGACATATTGCTCGTTTGTTTTCCAGCGTGCCGTTGACCTCGCGAGCGTTCGCGCACCCTGCTCGAGCTCCTCAGGAGAGAGAGAGAGAGAGAGAGAGAGCGCGCAAGAGAGAGACTCAAGCTCACGTACATGTATATATAAACAACGGTGTTACTTCCTCGTGCAACGAGAAAACCCGACCGGTATATCGCCTACTCGTGAGATACACCAAGTTAAAAATTCGATACTCAAAAAATTTCGGATATGAAATAAATTATTTAAGTAGGAAATTTTTCACATCTCTGTCTTAAAAAAAAAGAAAAATTTTCAAGCCTGATAAAATCTGGACAGAGGGAAGAATCGAGAATCGATCTTGAACCCTCCCGCGACCTCGCCGGGGATCCCGACGTTGAATAACGAAGCGCGCGATCGAGCCGAATGCATTCCGCGCGTTGTAAAATTCTTATTCCGTATTGACCTTGACCCAGATCGCGCCATTACCGTTGCTCTCGATCTCGGTTCCAGTTCGAGCCGACTCTCGGCTCGCGAGCGAGAAGAAATTCCGTCGAATTAGGGAAAAATCAGGCCTCGCTCTTTAAACGGAGATTTTCCCACCGGCGTTTTTCGCAGGTAGGTCGAAGTGAAATTCGCCTATGGGGGGTCTCCCCTCTCTCCCTCTAGCGGAAAAATCGGTACCGCGAGGTCGCCGATTCTCTAACATCCTTGCGAACTTTCTTTCTCGTTTTCTCTCGTCGGAGGCGCATCGAGCCCGTGCGTGTCGTAACGGATGGCTGTAATGGAGGCTACATCTCGCGAGAAAACGCTCAGTGGTTGGATGAAAACGGGGGTGGAGCCTCTCTTTCTCTCTCCCTCTCTCTCTCTCTCCCGCGATGGTGAAGAAAGAGAGGCGAAGGAAAGTGCAAAGGAATGTCGATTCCTCGGTTCTATTGATTCTAGAAATTATTTTTACAATCCCTAATCGACCGGCGTGCGCTCTGATTTATCCTCGGTCAATGTCAGGTTCCCGACGTGTCGGCTCTGATTTAGAGGCGAGTAATTATCGAGCCGCGCCGGCAATTTCGTCATACTGGCGTCGTTTCTTCTCAGACGCCGGCAGACGCGCTCTTCACGGTTCTTACGGTTTTTTAGAGCTTTCTAGACGAGCCGAACGGTTATTACCGGCGCGTCTCGGCTCATGCAAATTTCCGGCGAAAGCACGCGCTCGTACTTCCCTCCCCTCGCGCGAGAGGGCCGAGGAGAGGGGAAGACGGGAAATAATCGTAATTAGGATGTCGTAAGTGGCTCGCACCGGCTTCTTCTCCCCCCCCCCCAGCCGAAATTGCAAGGTGCGCGTGTGTGCAATTACGCGATATTACGAGAGCTTTTACGAGACGCGCCGCGGAGCGAGAGAGAACTGGACCCGAGCTCGCCCCAAAACTGGTTCCACGCGAAATTTCTCGCTATTTTTGCTTGTAAACAAGCGCACGGAGAGATTTGACAATTTCTGTTTGCCGTAGGTAGACTGACTCGATTTTTAATCCATTTTTTTTTAATCTGGACAATATTTTTGTTTGGAGAAAATAATGAAAGTTGCAAAAAAGAAAGAGAGAGAGAGAGAATCGGGGATGACCACTGTCGTTGTCAAACGAGGGAACAATGGAGGAGGAGGACGAGGAGGAGGATGAGGTTGTACACACCGGGCCCTCTCTCGCGGAGCGGTGCATTTTCAAAATTATACGTTGCGCTCGCGCGTTCACCGCTGGGGTTCGTTACTTCCAATTGACCGACTGGCCTAATTTCGGCCGATTTCTCTCCGGCCGTTTGCCGTTGGTACCCGCGAGTACTCGCGTACGCGTTTATATATTTATATATTTTGTATACAGAGGACGCCGAGGAGTCCTCCGAGTCAGCTCCCCTTTTTGCCGAGACGGAAGGTGAGATAGGCCATTCAGAGCGGCCCGCGTATCGAGATAAGCCGTACGTGTCGGCGAGGACGAAATCGGACGGCGGTTTAGTTTTGTGTTTATTTTCCGGCGGGTTGTTGACACCGGCGCGTGCACCGAGTCACGAACAGCTCCCGGTCCTCTTCCTGGGTCGGTCCGAAATATTTTATCGCTCCGAAATCGTTTTTGAGCTATAGTTTTAAGACTCGCGGTCATTGTTTGTGTTTGTAGAGAGGAACTGCGTACTGACAATATTGCCGACGTTTCACCAACATTGCAGCTTCTTCAGGACCGAGCTGTCCTGTTTTCAGATCCTACTTATAATACCTTTGTACATGTTCCGGATCGGTACAGAAAAATATATGCAATCATATATTGTCGAGAGGATATTTTGTCGAATGAAATGAAAAACTGAGTGAAAAATTTATTGGTTGATTTAACAATTATTCTGTCATTTATTTAATGTTAAAGTATCCTCTTGGCAGTATATGAATGCAAAATTCAACAATATTTTTTCTCAGTGTAGTTCAGTCAATGAGAATTTATTTTTGACTGCTCATTTTTTTTTAGGTGAGCTGTCGCGCGAATTACGAAAGGAGAAGAATGCGAGGTGAAATAGGAGCAATTTTATGACGTCACTGGAGTCACCGTGTGTAGAATTCCGGGAAGGAGCGCGCTACCGGAAGAAGGCAACCGGGCTCGCGAATTCTCGGAAGCGCCGGCGAAATTTCAGGAAGCCAGCCGGCAGGCAGCTGCGGCGACAAAGAGAAATTTTTCGGGCGGAGAGCACAAGTGCGCGCGAATGGAGGGCGAGACGAGAAAACGGGCAACCGGTCACGCCCTGGCTCTCTCCTACTCCTCCCGTATCGCGGAGATCGCGCCAATTCGGCGTCTAATCGCGCAATCGATGAACGAATTAATTTCGCTCGAATTGAATCTCAGCCCCGAGCAAAATTGTCGTAAAGACAGAGTCGCAAAAATTTGTGATTTTTGTGTACAAAAGAGTAATGTATACAATTTGGAATTCGAGAAATCTTTTTTTAGCTATCCTTCATAGAACACCTCGACAGTCTCTCGTTCCACCTCCTTGTCATTCAAAATTATCACTCGACCGATAACAGCACTCGATACACCAGCCTCGAGGACGCTTTTCAGACCCGAGGCTACATCGTTATGAATATTCGACGACGAATTTTTCAAGTACGCACGAAAAACCGCGCTGATCTTGGCCTGCTCTGCTCTATGGAGAGCGATTCGAGAAAACGCATATAACCGGTCACGCCCGGCTCTCTCGACAATCGCGCCGAGAGGAGAGAAAGAGAGGCGTTTTCAGGGCGAAAAACCGACCCGGAACCTCGGGGCACCGGTCTCTCGCGACCCCTCCAACTCTTCCCTTCTCTCTCTTTTTCTCTCTCTACATATCTGCTCTTTCTCTCATTCTCTCTCTTGCTCTCTCTCTCTCTCTCTCTCGCGGTGTGTAACCTCGCGCAGCCGCGCCATTTTAATAGCGGCCACGCGGAAGTGAACGGGTCCCCCCGATGGAGCCACTCGTCGTCGTCGTCGATTTTCCATCTCTTTCTCTCTCTCTCTCGCTCGCTCGCTCGCTGGCAATTTTTCGGCCCAGAAAAACTCTCTCGAGAGCCGCGTGGGCGTCCCGTGAAGCTGTGTAACCCCAATGCGAATCGTGGAAGGCGGGAGAGGTGAAAAAAAAAATGATCGATCTCGGCAGTTCGAGTACGATATCGCGTTCTAAACCTACTTGGAGGAATACCACCGAGGTGGTGTCCGATATCGGGAACGCGCTAGGCGCTCGCGCGTATCCTGGATGACTTTGTATTACCTGAAACAGAAATAGAGAACTTGGTCAGTCGGGCTGTGCAAATTTTGCGCTTTATCGATATTTTAATTTGAAAAATCTGTAGTTTTGTTGTTTTTTTCGTTTCGAGTCGTACCAGCCGGCTGTTATCGTTCAAGAGCGCGGAAGTGAACGGCTACTCGCGCGGGCGAAATTTTTCGCGAACCTTTTACAAAGAGAGAGAGAGAGAGAGAGAGAGAGAGAGAGAAGAGAGAGTGGGCGATGTGGCCCCTTCGAACGGGCCGAGACTCGCGCGAGCGTGGGTTTTTAGCTCGCACGCGCACGTGAGCACCGGCTCACGCGCGCGAACCCCGATTCGCGATAAATTCGTCGATTTATCGGCCGGTTCAAGGACGACCGGCCCCGCCTACTGACTCCTACTGCACAAAAAATCTGCACCGATTTTTCTCTCCCTCTTTCTCTCTCTCTCTCTCTCCCTCGGTTCTACCTGCTTCTCGAATTCTTACCCAGTCAAAATAAATAACTGGAATTTTTATCGAATTGGGAACCGATCCTCGATACGAGCAACGCTCCAACGATAATCGGACGCTAATCAATACAAAATCGGAAGTTCGCCGCGTGCGCCATTAGTTATTTAATCGGTATTAATTTCAGAAAATTTTCCACTGAATTGAGTATTTCCGTCGGGCTCTCTCGCGCAGAAATCGTATTAACCGCGCGTTATCGGGGCGGCTCTGCGATCGATGACGCATATATCGGCGCGTTCACCGCGGGGGCCGAAGTTTAAACGGCAACGCACCGACGATACTTTCTAATTTCACGGAAAAGCGGCCTCGCGCGCGCGAAAACGCGCCAGAATCAATTCTCCCCCCAAACACCCTCGACGTCTTCCGCGCAAATAAGCGAGCACTCGATCGAGCAAACAGCCTTAAATCAACGCGATTTCATTATCGTCGACGATTACACGCTCGGCTGGCGAAAAGTATTCCGAATTTTCCGCGAGTGATAAAAAAAGAGCGAGATTTGCGGAGAAAAAAAATGTTTATTAAACCGTTCGGGAGCTAATGAGACGTGAATGCGATTTGCACAATCGGAGTGCGTTTTCGCGAGAGCGCGTAGGGAGGGGGAGAGAGAGAGAGAGAGAAAAAATTGTAAAAAAACTACAGAACCCTATTTCTGGGTTTCGTACAGGGCACACATATGCACGCGCGTGTATATGCAACGCGTGGCGAGTGCAGCGATAGAAGCTTAGGCGAGCAGTCGCGCCCAAGTGCATTTCAGGCCGAGATTACGAGTTCGTTGACCCCCTCCCCCCTTCTTCTCTCTTTCTCTGTCAGCCCTCGTCGAGCTCGTGTGCTCTCCTTCTTACTCCGTCTCCCCTCCCCCTCCTCTCCCTCCTCCCTCCCTCTCTCCTTCTCCGGCGCACTCGCGATCATTTTTCCCGTCTTTGACTCGCTCAAACAGCCCTACAAGCCCGGCAAACATTTTCCTTATTTACCATTTTTCCCGTCGAACGGTTTACACACCCGTTTACCTTTCTCGGTTCGAATTTTTTCTCCTCTCTTCTTTCCTTCTTCTTCTTTTTTTTTAGGAGGGATATTAATTCGAGGAGCAAATCGACCGAGCGAGAATTAGCGAGCTCCCGAGGAGTAGGGGGGCTGACTAATCTTCTCGGGTTTACGAAACGAGCGAATCGATAGGCTAATCGAGCACGCAGTTGCGTTACCGAATTACTCCGATCGACAATAATGATCGGGCGCGATTTAAGGGATTGCGAAATCGGTATCGGCGAAACTCTCGCGAACTTCCTCGGATTCTTTTTTTTTTTTTACCCGCGTAGTCTCGTTTCAGTCGAATCGCGAATTGCAAAACTCCCATTGCGCATGCGTGTGTGCGCGCGTGCAAGCGCACCGGCGTGAAGTGAAAGTAACGCTCTAGACACGTGATGTGGCATCCACATCGGGTGCTCGCGCTCGCTGGCACCCGAGGAGCCCGAGAAAAATGATACGCGAACGAGGAGAGGCGAGAAAGAAATGCATTCTCGTGGATGCACCTGCGGAAAAGTTCTGGATGACGCGTGAAAAATACGACATAAATTCTTCACGGGAGAAATTTGAATAAGCTCGAGAAATGTGCACTGAGAAAAAAATGTTGAACCAATTAAATATGCAATCTATTCCCAAGAGGATGCTTTGTTGGGTAGGATAAAAATTTGAATGAAAAATTTATTGGTTGACCTAACAATTTTGTCAGACTGAACGACTGTTTCATCCTCTTAGCAGTATACGAGTGGATATTTAATAGACGCAACAGCATTTTCTCCCAGTGTAGTAAGATTTGTTTGATAAATTCGGTGTTTGGGAGTCGCAATAATCCTTGCACGGCCTCAGGGCCGTAGAAACTCGGATGAAAAAGATGAAGTGGAAGGGTGCAGAGAGAGGAAGCGTGCGAGGAGGGTGGGGAGGTCGTTTCGCTCTCGCAATCAATGTCAGGCTAGCGCAAGGACCTCGTGTCCCGGGTCGGTACGCGAGAGGAGAGGAGGGGAAGGGGGTTAAGGTGCGGAGAGGAGGGCGTAGGACTCTACGAGGCTAAAGGCCTCGCGCTCGCGTCAGACAGAACCATAAAACGCTTTATATTCCCCGCGCCGAGGACTCGCTGGGACGCACGCGAGTTTTCTACGAGAGTGCTCTTCTCGTGCATATATATATATATATATACATTCTGGAGAGAGAGAGATAGAGAAGGTTGAAACAAAGACGAAACTTCGATCCCACACTTTGAGCTTTCGAGGACCTCGAAAGCTACTCTTAGCCACTTAACGCTGAACATGCTGATATTTTATGTATATGAATTATTGTCTATCTAGTGTATGGATAAAGATGTATCTGAAGTTTGCATCGTTGGAGTCCAATAAAAATTCGACAAAATTTTTTTTTTCGCGAAACAAGTTGACATATCTCTTTAAAATACCCTGTAATGACGGAAAAACACATTTGTAAATTGTTTGTAAATGTGTTTTTAACCGACTTGGTCAATTTTTACCAAGTTGGTCATTTTTGTCCAAGTTGGTCATTTTTGTCCAAGTTGGTTAAAAACACATACAGGGTACAATTACAGGGTATTTTAAAGAGATATGTCAACTTGTTTCGCGAAAAAAAAATTTAGTCGAATTTTCGTTGAACTCCAACGATGCAAACTTCAGATACATGGATAAAATACTTTTTACACTGAGTAGAAATGTTGAAATGCTGTTTTGATACTTTGGTGAAATAATCGTTCAGTTTGACAAACTAATTGTTAAGTCAACAGATAAATTTTTCACTCAAAAAATTTTTATTCTACTCAACAAAATATCCTCTTGGCAGTATATGAATGCATATTTAATTGGTTCAACAATATTTTTTCTCAGTGTAATAAATTCAAGTTCGAATACTCTTTGAAATTTCTGCAAAATATTTTGTCAGTGGTATTTAAAACGCACTGTTTAAATCGAGCATTAACGAGAACTGTTACAATTTTTCCGTTATGATCCCGAATGGATAGAATTGGGGATAAATAAAGACAACAGTCTTCGTGGCCGTAAAAAATCAAACCGGAGGCGTGTTGAGAGGTACGAAAAAAAGGGCTCTTTATTATCCCGAGGAAAAAGAGGGCACCGGTTATTTCGGAGTGTGTGCGCCAACCGCGAGAAGGACGTTGCTCCTCCATTATCGAGAGCTCGTTGCAACCCCCCGTGCGCGAATTGCGAGGCGGCTCGTGAGGACTCGCGGTTCTGTTCATCTGTTCGCCACGAGAGCGAGAACTCGAGAAAGCTCGAGAGGCATTTACCAAATTTCGATTCGAGTAACAATTATGACAGAGTACCTACAAGTTTGACTACTAAAACACTAATATCAGGATTAGAACCTTGAGATGATTATAGTAAATATTGTTAATGTTTGCTACTATTAGTATAGTGTAAGTACTAGTACACCATCTGTATTTTGCCAAATGCAAATAAATTCTATCGCTACAAATCGATGTTACGTTCACCCAATTCGCATCTTTCGAGAATTTTGGGAATTTCGCGAAAAAGAGTTAGCGCGAGCGAGAGAAAGAAAGAGAAGAGAGGAACGAAACAGGTGAGACGGAGGGGGCCCGGTGTCAACGACCCCCCATTAGGTCGTGGCCTTGACATGCTTATGAGGAAACCTTCTTTTGTACGACAAGGCACTACGAATACAGGCGGATCAGGCCCACCGGCTAGACGGGGACCACACGAAACGCATGCACCGTGCGCTTTTACGTACGCAGATCGCGGCTCGCGTGCCCCTGCCTTTGTGTGTGTGCGCCACGTCCTGCTCGCTCGCGAGGAGTTCACCGAACTCGAGCGAGCGCGCGAGAGTCCCGGGAGCGAGACAGTGCAGAGAGAATGAAAGAAAGAGGGGAGAGGAAGACGAAAAAAAGGAAGAAAATAAAAACAGAGAGAGAGAGAGAGAGAGAACCTTCGAGACATGCCCCCGAACCGCTTTCTACCTACGCGCGACCTCGGGAAGGCTGCACCAGCACGAGAAAGAGAGAGAGAGAGAGAGAGAGAGAATCGCAGGAGAGAAACCTCGCGTGAAATCGAACGAGATTCGCGAAAAATTCAATTCTCGCCTCCCACCCCTCGACTTTTGAAAATCCTCTCGAAAATTTCCGGCCGCGGTGGCAGTAGGTGGATTTCCGCGTGCGCGCATATATATTACACGATCGAGATTAAGTTGGTTATTTCGCGGACGATTTCGCGTCGGAGCGTAAATATTTATCGTCGTTATCGGACGAGTCGAAGGTGGGAGCGAGAGGAAAAGAGAGAAAGAGAGAATACAGACGGAGGCACTATCTTCGTGCTCGCAAGGTGCTATCGTTGAATCTGGCGCAACTTTATTATCTCGTTGCTGGTAGCCAGAAAAACCTAGAGAGAGAGAGAGAGAGAGAGAGAGAGAGTGTCTCGAACTAGAAGGAGAGAACAGCATGCGAAATTCCGGATAGACGGAAAGGGATGAGAGTGAGATATCGATAGTTAACGAGCCAGAGAGAGACCTCTCTCGAGAGAGGTTTAAAGAGAATGCAGCGAGATATTTGCACACCGGCTCACCGGCCCGTAGAGAGAAAGAGAGAGAAAATTCTTATTTACGGTCGCAATAAAACCGGCACGGCGAGATTGGCTCTCGCGATTTAGATAAATATCGGGAGCGCGAGGCCTATTCCGCTTTTGCGGTAGTGTTTGTTTGCGCATACGCGAGGCCGTAACAGACGGCAAATAAAAATACGTACAAATCGAGGATCACGCGTTCGACACGAATTACAATCGAGCCACGATTTTCGCACGTGACGGTTTTTCCGCGACCGGAAGTCGCGCGCGGGCGCTCGTGCACCGTCGCGAATCGATTAAAAAGGAACTTTTTTGTTTCGGAATAAAGGCGCGGTTGTTCGACTCGTTGGTTGTTTTTTTTTTGTTTCGAGGTTTTTCAACAACGGCGAGACAATGGCCGGGGTACCAACCCCAGCGAGGAGTCCGTTGGGCGCACCGTAACGCACGCCGGCTCGTTAACGATCGCGGTTAAACGAGCTACGTGACCGAACGGCCGAGGGGTCCAATTCCACGCGCACCCGTCACCTTGTCAAGTTATTGCTTCAGCATTTCGACACTCCCGACCCACATCTACCTGCCGATACGCGCGTATCGGGAATTCGCTCCGATAATTACCATTATTTCGTTTCGAGCTCTAATTCCTCCTCGTCGCGCTCTTTATGATACACTGGACAAAAAATATTGTCGAACCAGAAATATGCCACGAGAATATTTTGTTGAGTAGAATAAAAATTTTGTAGTGAAAAATTTATTGGTTGACTGTCAAAATATCCTTTTGGCAGTATATTAATGCATATTTAATTGGCTCAACAACATTTTTTCCTAGTGTAGAAACGCGAAATAGGGATACGCTTCGGTTTCAACCGAGTTTTCGTTAGGCGGGATGATCGATATACTCCGAGGCTCCTCGTGAGATCGTAAAATCGCAATCTCTCACCTGCGCGGTTGAGCGGAGGGCTCGCTGAGAAATACGTCTACCAATTATTTATCGTCGGAGCGTCCGGTGCTAGACGTTCATCATCGATGGGAATAACAATCTGCGCGTTTTACTTTTATTCTCTCGCTTCGAGACGTCCTGTTTGGCGAACGGAGATGAAGAGGGCCTGACTATATATATACACACACGATTACCAAGGACGTGTGGCATTTTGTCGCAGCGTTGTCCCACATTTTAACCGGCCAATGCACATCCGACCCCCCTCTCGCCCCACCCCTCTCCCTCTCTCTCTTTCTCTCTCTTCCGCGATCATCTCTCGTGACGCCCGAACGAGCCAGCTTGATTCGGCGCATGCAAGCCGGAGGCCAAAATCGAACAATAAACTTCAATTTGGTACGTTCTATCTCTGCAGAGTCGAAAGAATTTGTTTGTGGTTGTAGTTTCAGAGGAGAAACTAACGAAATAACGACAATACCGATCGAGGGGAATACAGCAACGGAAAATACAGCAGAGGGCTGAATATATTTTGGGAATGAGCGGAATCTAATATACAGTCTACGAAGCAAATTACGTATGGAGATTTACAACTCTCTCGCACAATCGACGTGGAATGTCTACCGAGAAGAGAGCGAATAGACAGATAGCGCAATCTCTCCGCGTCGTCTTACGTTCGGGTTCAGAGACCTTCGAGAAAGAACTAGCGAGAGGAAGAGAGAACGAGAGAGAGAGAGAGAGAGAGAGAGAGAGAGAGAGAGAGAGAGATAAAAGTTCACCCCGTCACAAGCATTTAATAACGATAAAAGCCCCGGTGGTAGATATCAATCTCTATCCGCGAGATTCGGCCAAATCGAGAGGTCGAAACGAGCGAAAAACAAAACGTACTTTTCAACATCCGAGCTTGAAAAAAAAACGGAGACTATAAAAATATTCAACGAGAAAGTTGAGCGAAAATTTCAATATAACGATATCGGATGTCTGCGTGACGTCAGAGTGCCTCTCTCTCCCCGCTGCGGATGCAGAGAGGTGCGAGAGAGGACAGAAAGGGTGGTGATGTAATTTCGGCCTCGACGACGACACGGAGGGGTTGAGAGTTCGCCGTCACGCGCGGGTTGAAGGAACTAGCATTGGTTGTGCGCGCGCGCGCATTTGTTCTCTCCTTCCGTCTCTCTCCCTCTCCCTCACTGCTTTGGGAGAAAGAGAGGGTGGCGGAACTCAGGTGGAGAGGTCGATGCTGGTGAGGGTCGGTGAACTCGTGGGGTCGATAGCCGAGCCAACCATCGAGCAAC
>NCVS01000618.1:231499-317681 GCA_003055095.1 Goniozus legneri
GTAGCCGTTATAAAAGTCGCTGCCATAACAGTTACCTCGGCGCGCATAACCTGTCCCACTGCCGGTCAAGTTGTTCCCAATTATGTGCCCTCGACGCGGCCGAGCTGTACGAAGGTAAGAAAGAACGCGAGGGTACGGAAAAGGCCCGGCTAGTACGGCCCGACGCAACGCCCGATGAATTCACGATTTAATTTTAGAGTGACGTCTAGTTAATAGCGTCCCGCGATTGTTTTGGCGTTTGAGCGCGCGACAAGCCTGCGGATTCTAGCCTGCAAGAGCTATAAATATACGAGTTTGTCGGAAAAATTGGAAATTCGGAGCGGAATCAGAAATACGAGGGAAAATTGCGTTCCTGGGTGCAGGGAGAGATTTTTGCTTGAACGATTTATATATTGATTCGGTTCACAGTTCGGAACTTCTCATGACGCGGGAGCTACCCAGGGGAAGAAGGTTATCAAGAAAATGCCAGAGGTTTCTCGAAGCTTGTTTCCTCCGTCTTTGACTTCTCGTTCCTGATTTATTCGCGATCTTGTTCCAAGGGTAGAACGTTTCCGACCTAGATAATTTTTAGTTTTCCTTTTTGCCTCGTGAAAGTCAATTCGGATCGACAACCGTGAGATCAGTCCATCGGAACGGAAGACGAATCGAGCGGTAAAAGAGCATGATTAGCAGAATTTCTCGTACACGAAAAAGTCAAGTAGGTACTTGTACTTGTACACTGGGAAAAAATGTCGAACCAATTAAATATGCATTCATATACCACCGAATAGAATATTTTGACAATATGACGAAATAAATTCGACAAAATTGTTAAATCAACCAATCAATTTTTCACTAACAAAATCCTATCCTCTTGGGAGTATGTGATTAGGTACATATTGGTTGAATATTTTTTTTCTCAATGATACTTGCACAGTCGTCTTAGTTGAAACAATAAAAAAGAACAAAATAAAAAAATGACTAGAGCATGAATAATTTCACAAATGAAAAGGCAACGAAGGAAAGCTTTCAGCCGAGGTGACAGTACGAGAGAGCCAAAAATCGTTCGGAAGTCTAATTCTCGTAAATTTCCGAAAAAAAGGCCGAACCAGTTCCGAGCCGATAGGGAAGATCTATGATCGAGTCTCGCGTTCTAATCCAGAGTACCGGGGGCCGGGACTCGTCTCGCGCACGGCAGACTAGACGGCGCTCGATGTATACCGTTACACCGATGTTCCGCGCGAGGCCGCGGGGGGTTTCGCGACGCCGGGTTTTATTCACTGTGGCAGTGTGTTAGGGGGGCCGACGAGGAGGCGGCGAAACCGGGTGTAGGTGTCTCTCCACGTGGGTGGCGCTCGGGAACGCACCGTGTACGCCAATTTTTTTCTCTCTCTTTCTCTCTCTAGCAGCGGGAAAAGCGTGGGCGCGATTTACCGATTAAAGGGGCGTATTATCGCGAAACGAAACTTACGGGCGTGCCGAACCGGTCCAGGCGGATTATATATTCGCAATAAGGTACCGGGGGATACCGATATACCTCGTGTTTTGGAATTTCGGAAAAAAGGGGATAAGCCCGTACCGTTCGCGATTTTTACGGCCCCGTGGAACGAGTTTAACGGAGCGCGCGAGGATTTTGCGGAGGATTAGAGGAGCTCGGGAGGGTGGCGAGTTATGCGAGTGCCAACTGGACAAGTGATCTTGATCTAGACAAATTTCTCTTCTAATCAATTTCAATCATCCAATAATTCGCGATCGCTCGGAACGAAATTTCAGAGGCATATAGAAGAGGCTGGCTGTATCTCGCTCGTAAACATCGATACGCGCACCCCTCCTGTCCGATCGGTTCTCTCACTCGGTCACGAGGTAAAAGAACTCGCTCTCCTCCCCGCTCCCTCCCGGCCTATCCCTCTAATCCTCGCGGCGCGCAGAAACCGGCTAGCGAGCGCTCCGATAAAAGCCGAGGCGCAGAAACGCGATGGAAAATTAACGAGTTCAGGAAGAACGACGAGCTAAGAGAGGGGGGAGGGCGCCGGGGGAGGAGGAAAAAGTTAAAAGACAATTAATCTGAATAAAACCTCGAGACGCGTCCCACATTTTCCCTGCACTCTTGCTCTTTTACAACCGGCGAAACGCATCGGGGTTGATAGATTATTCGCACTGCGAGAGCGAGGATAGCTTCGGTTGCCCCTTTTGTCGAACTACGTTTCTGCGAAGGTGTGATAAATTATCCCTCTCGTAGTTGCGAAAAAGAGGGAGGTGGTTGAAAAAATTACGAAACAAAATGGCGGACAATAGGCCCCGGCTATTTCTCTTCCCGAGAGTTCGGGATAAAAAAAATGAGGTATCCTTTTCGTCAAACCCCCACCAAAAGCGAGGCAACAATGCCGCCCGAGATACGGCCTGATGAGGTTATTTGTTACATTGTTGGATGGGGTATAATGGTTTTCGGGGCCCGAGAACTCGAGAGGATCAATCCCGCGTGAAAAAAAAAAAAAAATGAAAACGAAGCGAAGAGGAAAGATTCGGGGAGGTGCTAATTGCCGGGTGAGTCAGAGAGTTCATTGGGTCAGCGGTGCTAGACGCTCGATACACAAAAATTTCCTTTTCCTTTTTCTCTTATCGACGTTACATCTATCGGTTTTCGTTTCGACGGCTCTGTTTGCACTCCCCGTTTGCGCTCGGCCGCGAAAATTCACGGTTTTCGGGAATTCTCGAGTTTCGGTTTCGATGAAAATCGTACGTGGAAACCGGCCCCCCGAGGGGCCCCGACGAGAAAACGAGAAGGATGAGAGAGAACTGTCACGGACATCCGGTGGAATATGTTGCGACAGCGGCAGGTGCGTATTAATTCGCGATTTATCTCGTTTCGCGATCCAATTATGCAAATTCACCGTCGATATTTTTTCTCCGCGGGCAAAGTCTCGTAATTGCGTCCGAGGAATATCGATCAATTCGTACTCGCGGTCCTTTTCGAGAAATCGCGGGGATCCGAAACGAACACGTTTTCTCGCAATGTGACCTCCGCGAGGAATATCAGACGCTGCATAAACATCGGCGGGGAAAAAAAAACTAATCCCGTGCTCTTTATCCTTTTCTCTCGAGCCGAGGAATCGACCGGGTGAACGAATCCAGCGGCTGGTGTAAATTTCGCGAAACGGCGAGTTAACACCCGAAAAAGTGTGAAGAGAAAAAGAAACGCGAATTGTTTTTAATCGCGTATTTTCGTCGAGTATCGTACGGGCAGGTTTGTTTAATGAAAAATTTCTATCTCGAACAAATACTTCGATCGATGCTCGTAGCTAAACGAATTTTAGGTCAGCTGATTTTTTGCCAATCGAAATGAAAATTCTTCAACTAAAGAATATTCCTCGAGAATTAGGTTCAATAGAAACTAATCAGGACTTGTTCTCCGGCGTAAACTCAAACAGTTTTACGTCGACGCTACTTAATTACCGTTGTCGCAATTATTCTCTCCTTCGGCACCCCACTGGGGTCTTTCACGCAACCTAATCCAGCGGCGAGAAACGTTCGTTAAAACGATTACCGCCGTGACGCTAATTGAGTTTGCAATTACGACAACTAGGCTGTGAACCGCGTGTCTTTTTATCCCCGTTTCGAGAATTACGCGCGTAAAACAGCGAAAGGAGTTGGATCGATCGTTCGAATTCTTGCTCGCTGTTACATCAATCTCTCTCTCTCTCTCTCTCTCTCTCTCTCTCTCTCTCTCTCTCTCTCTCTCTCTCCATCTCTTTCGCTCTTCGTCGCGAGAATTCGCGAGCGCGGCAAATATATTGGCCCGGTGCAAACACACGCCAGTTGGGGTAGGGGTGTGGATTCTTGCGGGGCGTATTTTAAGAGCCAGGTTTCATCTGGCGGGTTATAACGAAAACGTTCCGAGAAGCAATTTCGATCTTTACGATGCTTATTCTCGCGAGCAAGACCGGCCCGATATAACGCGATTCGCGAATTCGTCAATTTCCCCGCCGAACTCACTCTCATCGTAATACTCTTAACGCGTGCGATAATATTCTACATTTTTGTCCGAGCTTTATGACTTAATTTTTCGGCGCAACGCTCGTTCCTTGTATATAAATGCGCGAGTGTGCGAGCGTGTTTTCTGTTTGCCTCGCGCAGCCTTGACGGCCCGCTAAAATTCGCACTTTCGGTCTCGAATTGGGCATCGGGATATCGCCGTGGCGAGGGTAAAAGGGAAAGAGAGAGGAGAGGGGGGAGCAGCGGAAGGTCCCGAAATTCCGATTCGAAGGATTCATCGAATTTCGACGAATCTCGGAGTCCTCCATACGCGATTTGGAAAAAAAAGTTGATCGTGCAAGATGGCGGTGAAGGAAGAGAAAGAGGGAGAGAAAGAGAGAGTATATTGTTCCTGAAAATAATGACTTGGCGAATTTGATTTGTTTTTTCGCGAGAATGAAATAAGATAAGAAAAAAAAATGCCAAGTTTCTCGGAAGGATGAACCGCTGACCCAGTGCTGTAGTAACACACTGACGTTGCTCTCGGTTAACGTGTCAGTGGTTCGAGAATTTCGGGAGGCGGCGGAGGGAAGGGGGAGGGGGCCACGCGGCGAGACCGATTCGCGAAAAAATTGCGCGAAAGTTCGCGAGCATACGCGAAATTCGAGAGACCCGATTGCGTGCGCCTGCACTCGCCCCGGACGGTGACGAAGTAGAAAAAGAGAAAAGAAGAGTAAGAATACGTTATTTTCGAACGTGCGCGGATTTCGCGCTGAGGTAAAGAGAGTAGAATTCCATACGAAAAGAGGATCCTTGGTATCGAGATGATTCACCGTTAAGGATACTCGAAAATTTTCCTTAACCGAGAATCTCAATGATCGGAAAGGCAGAAATGAGAAAGGAATAAAAATTTTGCGATCGGTGTTAGGGAGTGGGAGAGATCGGCATTGGCCGAACGCGCTCAAGGACCTGTTTCGCCTTTAGTACTAAGTTTCCGTCGAAATGTGCCGAATATATGTATGCAGGCATACCTATATATATATACACATGCGCTATACCTACGTGAAAATAAAAAAAAAAGGATTTTTTACACGAGACCAGAGCCACGTCATCACCTTGCGCATGCGTGAGCGTCCTTGCGTTCGCTTTTGCATATTATAATACACCTCTCGCGAGGGGTGACGGAAGAGCAGGGGGATGAGGGGGTACACCAGCCTTGAGGGTCGGCAACATAAACGCAACGCGCGCGGAGATAACAGATCTCTCCTGCGGGGGCTTAAAAATATCCGAGGCTCGCCAAAAAAAAAGAGAACCAGGAATCGGAGAGAGAAGTCTCAGAACGATCGACAATTTTTTCAGCATTCGCGATTTTTTCTTTCAAAGGCAAGAGCGGATGTAAACATAGAGCGATATCGAGGTTGCGGCCTTGAGCGTTTCGTTCGAGCCGACCCGCGATCGCTGTACGGTACACCGGTACGTTAGATTCAAAAATAGCCGATTCATTATTATAAAGTAGTTATAGCCACGCGAGTAAGCCGAAGAGAAAGAGAAAGAGAGAGAGAGAGAGAGAGAAAGAGAGAGAGAAATCTCGCGGTTTCATTCATCCGCGGTTGGCTATTCCGTAAATGGCCACCACCTGACCTTGACGGTAATCTGAACCGGGTAGTATAACCCAGCGATATATCTAAAGCAAAAAAGTAAAACCGAGCAAAAGCTCCGAATTCTGTCCGAGAAGTTCATTTTTTCGATCGCTTCTGGGAGTGTCGCTCGAAAAAGTTGCGCGAAATTTACTTTTCCCGTTCGGAGTTGAGGAGGCAAAAAATCATATGTATATATATATATATATAACACGAGCGGCGAAAGTTACTTCATCCGAGAGTCCAGTGGAACCAGAATTCTTCGGAGGCTCGAGCACACGACCTTGCAACTTTATACCCCCGTCTGCCGTCGAGCACCGGTATGCGCATATGCAACCTTGAAACTATGCAAAGTTGCGATCCCCCTCACGGTGCATATCATTAAATTTTTCCCGCTCTCATTTTTTCTCCGACGCGATGACTCGGCTCGGGGTAAGTTTGGTTCAAAACGCACGAGACAATCATTCGAGATTTCGGTTAAAATTCGGTTCAAAGGGAGTGTGTTGATAATTGCTGGGCTGGTATGCACTTTACGCCTTTTTACCTGGCAGGTTTTTGGGGTTCAGTGGGTAGAAGTTCTACCTGTAAAGGCAGCTGAACATAACTTCGGAGAGGAATGTGTAAATACGTTTCCTAGTACTTCTGAAAACAAAATATATAGAAATGCTATTTTAACGCTGAATTTACTACAGCCCATTCGACTGTCTGGTGTTAACAATTGGTTATGGAACTAGGATAAAATTTGGCCCAGATCGAGCGAACTCTTTTCGGGGTTTTCGAAAAATACCGTAATTCGAAAACTGGAGGGAAGAAAAGAAACGAATGCAAAGGGTCACGTATTTTTCTAACGGAATCCGAGCGTTAGAAATTTGCAGGTAGGCTGGAACGTGTCGAAATCCGGGGGGTCCTACCCGCTTAGTCCACCTGCGTCGTCGTTTCGGCGACTAACAGTAGTCCTAACGTGACTATTAGCAGTCTTCTAACGAGGTCGCTGACCCGCAAAAAAAATCGTCGCGGTAAGACGACAATTTGAACAATTTGACGCTTGCCAAATCCGAGAACCACTTCGGCCTCATTATATTTCACAGATGACGTTTCCCTTCTACCGAAAAAAAAGGAGGCGGCGTTCGAGTCAAACGATCGAACGGGCTGGCAAATTCTAACGCAACGCGGTACAACGATCTCGATTATCTAACTCGTTCGTCGAAGGTTGAAGCTGCCGAGCCTCTCTCTTTCTCGCGCCCTAAACTCAGGCTACTGACCTTCTGTCCGAGCAGAAGAGAAAAAAAAAACCGTCTAATACTCGAGCGATTCGTTACATAACGAATCGGCGCTCTTGCCGCAATAAAGATTACCTTTGCGCGTAGAGTTTCGTCACTGCCAGGGCCCCATGGGTCGGTTTATTCGAGGCGAGGAGGTGCGGGTTCGTTGAACTCATTAGCGATGCCCATGTCATTAGACGATCCCCAACGTCTAACGCTCTCCGCTAATATTTCGTGAAAGATAGAGAAGGAGAGTCACGGCCCAACGTAAATTATAACGAAGAAATTCACACGTGCGGATAAAAAAAAACATCTAATCTCTAGTTATTCCCTATCTCTCAACTTTGGATGGAATTAGATTTATTAGAATAGTTAGACACCGAGTGGCTTCGACAGTATCTATTTTTCAGTGTCTTCGACCGATCGAGGCTCGATGTTTTAGGCTTCTCGGAACGTTCTGTTTTTTCTGATAATATGGCAAAGTGCCGGCCAAAAACGTCCGTCGAGTACTCGGTGGCCGGGTTTTCTCGATCTAACAGTAATCTCGTTAGACGTAAGGACACTCAGAGTCGTCAAGTGGTGGTGTGTCTATGTGCGCCAGCGGTCACTGACCTTCCGCGGAAGATTCAAGCGGCGAACGCTGATTAGGTGCCGGACGTCTCGGTAACATTAGGAGGAAGACGGTGGGCGCAAAATAGTTAGACGAGAAATTTCGTCTTTATCTCGAGAAAGCACCGCGAAAAGTGGAAGATAACGAAACGGGCACAGTTCTAAAATTTCCGAAAAAAAATTTAGCTCCGATAAAACTTTTCGAGAAAAAAAAATTTCGAATTCTATACCTACTAGCGAAATAAAACAAAATATAGAAAATTTTAGTTTACCTAAAGAAGCACGAAACGAGTGGACTTGTTTGATCGATAATCGGCCCGATTTCTTTGATATTCTAGCATCGAATACACGGTGTATTATTTAACATATTTAGCGTATATGTCAGCGGTGCGAATGACGGCTGCCTCTGGCACTGATACGTCCACGCAACGGACGCATGCGCGTGGCTATGCACTCGCCGAGTCATTGACCCACGTATAAAATTCCCTCCTCTTTTGCATTATATATTCCCGTCCTCCCGGATCCGAGTTTTACGTAATATCGCGAAAAGTCGCGAGTACGGGAAGAATTCACGAGCTCGTAAACGAAATCACGATCACCTGTTGATCGATTTTGCCTGACGGAAAGAAAAGAAGCTAAGAGTCTATCCGTTTAATCGGTAATTGCGTTTGCGTGCTCAGTCAACTTCTCTCCCCCCTCTCTCTCTCTCTCTCTCCTTTCCCCTTCTAAACCTAGTTCGCACGTTAATCATTCGAAGCTTCGAAATGGAAAGAGTTTTCCCTCCCATTCCATTTTTCGCGTTCGAAAATTGCTAATATTCCTCGATTATCGACAGAATACATTTTCCGCGAATCTCGACCTAGCCTACTTTTTTTCGGTCGGAGCGGAGAAGGTGCAACGCTCAATTGTCACGTCTGGATTCTATGTATGTTTGCGTGCGCGGTCAGACGCGTATGTACACACCGCGTGGAAGCGAAAATTTTCGACGATAAGATTACGTTTCGCGTCGGTGAGATTATCGGACGGCGTCAGTGGCGCGAAACGCATTTCGAGCTTTATCGTTCGTTTCGGTTGGCGTGTATGTCAATCGAAATCGATTCTCTTTAGTTTCTTCGACGAGAAAAAATATACAAAGCGAAATGGCTGTTCGATCGATCGAAGATGAAACTTTGCAATCTTTATATCTAAGATATCGGAAAGGCTGTCACCTGTGCCGATCGATTAGAAAATTTACGAATATTTCGCAAAGACGGAAGAGTGAGTCACGAGATTTTCGAGACTCGACGGCGCGGAAGGGAGGAGGGCGGGCAGCGAATTGCCGATAAGAGATACGAGAGTCGTGACGCTCGAATCTAATGACACTGTTCCGTAGAGAGCTCGAGAGAGCTTGGGAGAAGTAGAGGGAGAGAAAATCCGATGCAATTTTATCGTCGTAAAATATTGACCAAGATTACGACAACAACACAGCAGCACAGTTATTTCTAAGAAATTCTAATTCGACCCCGATCCAAAAATTGAACGAATTGAACTTCTAAAATATATCTTATAATATTTTCATACCATTCAAAAAAAATTAAAGGGCCACTCGTCATTTTGTTAAGAATTATTGAATCGAATTGACAAGGTGGACATTTTAAATACTCGAGTATCGAAATGATCACTTTATCGATTGAATTCGATACACCTGTCCCTTTAATTTTTCCGAGGAGTGTATATCGGCCAACGAAATCGAACAAACTCGGCGTGGGTAACTTTGGAAGAGAGTTTGGCGAGCGTTGAATCGTAATTGGAGCCGGTGGGTATTCACCGGCGCAATTGACGCGCGCGTCATGAGAAAATTAGACGTGTTACGTGCGAGGGAGTGAGTATGCGACGAGAGGAGGAGCAGGAGGGAACGAGGTACTCCGTTCGTTATACCGTGAACAGACAGAATTGACCCCCGCGCTTAAAGGTCAGCCGGCTCGCTGTACACTCTTTCGCTCGGGTGGTAAACGACTCGATAACCACTATGATTGCACGCGCTCGTGTGTAATATATACACAACACAGTCTTATCGGTGCGTCTCGTTGAATTCTAGTCGGTTCTTCTTGGTCCGGCCAAAATTCGTACCCCTCTCTCACTCACTCCCACCACCCTTCCGCTTCTCAATTTCGCGCGCTCCAAATAAACTCCTCCGGTAATCCATCGTGTAAACAAAACCCGGGGTGCTCCTATTAAAATTTCGCGCGAGCGAGAGAGAGTCCACGTGCGAGATGCGACGGTTATTCGCGCGACGGACGATATATTTTAACGCGCGAGGCCATTTTCATCGGGTAATCAAGAGACTCGAGAGCGTTTCGCACTTTCCTCGTTCTCCCTCTCGTATATATTATTTTTATCGGGTACCGAACGCCGATAAATGTTTTATTGAAAATTGCAAAAACAGAACGGAGAGCTCTAGATGCGAATAGTATTATCACCGCTATTAATATGGAATCGAGTTCCTAAAACCTCTCGAGCTAAAATCTTGCAGTAGTTCTTTTTCAAGATCCTTCGAAGGATTTTTAGTGGAAATGAAAAATTCATACTCTCCAACCTCTCAAAATTCACAAATAAGTGTTTTGTTAAAAATTGCAAAAACAAAGTGAAAAACTTTAGCGGTATTATCATCGCTATTAATATATATTAACGAAAACCGAGAGTTGCGCTCTCTCGGATATCAAGAGGATTTCGCTCGATGTTCCAGTTGTATTTTCGCGAATAGTCATTCAATTGGATCGGGGACGTTAACCGGAAAATCGTTGATGGGATCGGCACGATACGATCGGCGTTATTAATCGTCGTTAACCGCTCGCTAGCTCGCAAGCTTCTCGAGTTCGTTGACTTTTCCGTGTATTTAACGACGAACGAGCGCGAACGTTCGCTCTCCTCGCGTAGATACTTGCATCGTTCGTTAGTCTCGCGCCTCTCTCCCTGTGTACGTGCGAACGCACGTATAAACACAAATGTATATATACACTGGGTGGTGTGCAACGACGGACAGAATGAAAGAGGGAGAGAGAGAGAGAGAGAGAGAGAGAACTCGCGAGTACAGAAATAGCCATAGAACCCGATGCCGAGACGCGTTACGCGACTGACGATTTCGCGCATGCGCCATTCTCTCTCTCTCTCTCTCTCTCTCTCTCTCTCTCTCTTAAAGTTTTCTGGTCATCATTAAATCCTGAATCTATGGATATCAATTTTTAATTAAATCTTAAAAATTCTGCATCCAATCTTACACTATCCCCCTTTTTTCATGAATGGAAGGAAAAATTAAACTAGTTTCGATAGTAAGAGGTTCGCTCTAGAAACTTACTTGAAAAAATAAACAAAAATTGGAAAAAATTTCGAACTCGGCACGGTGTAATATACAAAGTTGGTCTTGCGGATACTTGCAAGATACTTTTGATAGATTTCTATTTTCGCTCGTGGGAGTAATTTATGTATATCTAAAGGTGTAATTAGATTCATTGGTGATATCCATAGAATATTTATCTATTTAAAAGAAAAATAAACAAATAAAAATTTTTAATCAACCAATCTCTTACCCAGATTTTCTTCTACACCTAACAAAATATCGTCTCGATAGTCTAGGAATGCACACGTAATTAGTTCAAAATATCTTTCTCGGTAGCGTAAAAAAAACGTTGGAAAAATTTAACAGCGAACAGCAATTCCTCTGTAACGCTTCTCGGTAGAATTAGCCGCGTTTTCAAGAAATTTTCTATTATCCACAGTGCGTAAGAACGCACACCCTCTTTCGATCGATCGGAAGAGTCTCGAGGCTCTAATTGCTCCGCGCAGCTCGTGAGCTCGCATAGTCGCGTCATTGTTTAAAAAGCGACGGAGGCGATCGGGAGTCCCCATTGTACGAGGCGCATTCGCGAGGACGGAACAAGCGGGGGAGCGGGAAGAAAACGTTCGCGCGCGCGCGCGCGCATCGAATGCGCGAACGTGTGTATCGGAGCGAAGAAACTGGGACGGCAACAACGGGACGATAACAAAGGAGCTACTGCCAGTCGGCAAAAACCTTATTATAACCGTTCGCAATAGCAATAGCAATAGCAATAACAAAACCGGCGAGAAAAAGCCGAACGATACCGTTGAAATCGCCGATAATCGAGCGTGGCGACTTTATTCCGTCTAATTGCGGCGAAGACTCGAAACCGCGACCCCGAAATCGCCAATTCTCGTTATCGAGTTCCGGTTTTAACGATCGGTTTCGTCTGTATGCGTGGAACGATTATTGTTACTTCTTTTTTTTTTGCAAAATGATCCCGTCATCCGATTTTCGTTATCAAGATCCGTATCGATCTCTCGATTCGAGTGTGCGTACTCGTGAAAATCGTAATCTGCTTTAAACGCGCTATTATACACCAATAATTTCTATCGTGCGTCTTATTTTTCGCGTAATTGCGCGAATACGAGCTGCTCTATTACCTCGTACGTAATTTTTTGAAGCCCGATAATGCGCGAGAATAGCCTGTGCGTCAATGTTGAGGAAGAAGTGGGGTGAAAAGGCCAAAAAAAAAAAAATAAAAATATGTTCGTTAATTCGGATCGGTGAGAATCGCGCGCGCCTGAAGCTCGAGCGAAATTCACGATAATACGGTAACGCGAATTTACAATCAGCTAAGAATAAAACGCGCGAGCGAACGCGTACGTCTGGCTCTGGCTTGCGATTGTCTCGTGAATTCTCGTTCTACAATTTTTGCTCGGCTACAGAAAGAGAGAGAGAGAGAGAGAGGTAGAAGGAAACTAAAAAATGTCGAGTTTCACGAGACTAACCGGATCGGTGGATCTCGAGATAAGCCAATATTTTTCCTATTATGATCCCGTATGCAAATATAGAATCTCGCGTGTGTGTGTGCGCGTCCGCGTGTACATCGAGGGAGAAAGTTTCGATAGTCGCGAGCGTTCGGTCGTTGGCCCTTGCGAACTCGAAAACGGTCGCGTTTACGCGCCTAACCAATAAAGCCGCGTACTTATGCGCTCGTGTGAGTGGCCGAGCACGCGAGAGCCGCGCGAGAGCGACGGAGAGAACGCGAGTCAAGGATGCGATTTGCATAGAGTCATCGGACGCGTCGGATAAACGCGGAGAGCTTTCCCAGTTGACGTCATTGCCGATAGAGCAGCTCGAATTTTACACCTTCGTTTCTCGCGAGTCGAAAAAATCTTGTCGCGTTCATGAAAAATTCTCAACCCTTTCGCTACGATTGATGACTATAGTTGTATAATATTACATGTAAACAATAACAAATCATTCGAGTACTTTGGATATTTTTGGCAGGGCAGCCTGTAGCGAAAAGGTTAAGGGTGAACTTTAACCCGCTCGCCACTACGAATGACTATAATGGCTCAATATTACATGTAAACAATAGTAAATCATTTGTGTACATTTTAAGAGTTGTAAGGGTTCCATCTTCTTACTCAAACTCGACATAATCAAAATAATCGTCATGAATATCTCAGTGCGCGTTAAATTCTTGACTAAACACGCGACGCGTCCCACAGCCGAGGCGTTAAAAACAATTTTAGCGAACGCGCAGGAGCGTCTTGATACGCGCACAGTTTGTCTTCATCGGCGTCGATTGGACGTGAAATTTCGAGACAACTGGACGACATCCTACCTCGTCCTCCTCTCCCCTCGTAATTTTCGAACCGGCAACCTTGACTCGAGCTCGCCGACCGGAACTCGAGCGTTTGGAAACTATAGAAACCTCGCGAGACGTTACATTAGCGTTTTGCGGTAGATCAGTTATTTTTTTTCCCCCACCTCCTCCTCCGGTACTCGTCATTCACAGTTTCACGACGGACTTTTCTGCCGATTTCACCGGAGAGACGATGCGCACCGGAGGACGCAGGAACGAGTTCTCGCGAGCTGCTATTCGGCCGTAAATTCCGGCCGAGAGTCCGGTTAACGAGTACGACGAATAATGAGGCGCGCGTCGTAGATAAAGGACAAGACCTCTCATTGTGTGGACGAAGAAAAAAAAGTCCGCTCATTCTCTCTCTCCATCGCTCGCGCGCGTCCAGTCGAGTCCGCGTAGCCGAAAATTTGCATTCTCGAGGCGCGATTAGTCGATTTAAAAAAAGAGACGAAGGAGAGGAAACGAGAGGAGAAACACCGGCGGGGTAGGGTCTATCTAGTGAGGCAGGTCAAGCCTCGCCTAACTTCAACGCCCGTGTCCCGGAAATTCGCGAGAACGTCGTGAGCCACACCCCAAAAACGGGCTCGCATAAATCGCGTGGAGAATTTTTTTTTCGCTCTCCATCGCTCAAATCCAAAATGCCCTCCGACGCGTAAAGACGCTCCAAAATATTCCCCTCTCGATGTCCCGAATAGTATCTGTCGAGAATTGATGATTTCGAGTCTGGCGAAATGCTCGAACCAAGGTCGGAGAAAAAAAGAATGCAGCGAGTGAGAGAGAGAGAGAGAGAGAAAAAAAATGCGAAAAGACCCCATCGTTGTGGATAGTGGTGAAATATGACCGTCTGAGGGGAGGATGAGACGCGAGGAGGAGGACCAGAGGGGAGAGAGGGCCCCACCAGTTGACTGACAACTCGGAAATGGCCGATTCCCGGGCCAGTCGTGACCTCGACCTTGGGATGTTCGCGAGTCGCGTCACCGAGAAGGACTGAACCAAATTGCGAACGAACGTACATAGCGATAAAGCGAAATAATGAGAAAATTTTTTTTCAAATCATCACTTAAAACGGCAATTTCCAGTGGAAAATTAGCGAAACGATAGAAATATTCAAGGACGAGGTTCGCAATTTTTATATTCCTGTCTCTGTTATATTATCTCTGTCTCTCTCTCGCTCCGTCCTTTTTTTTCTTCTATCATCTCTAGTGCTATTGATTGCATCCACCGAATATAGGGTAATATTCAATCTACTTAATGGCACGGTTGTCCGCGTGCAACGTCCTCGATTTCATCTTTCTTTCTCTCTCTCTCCCTCTTCTCGTCTCTATCCGTTTATCCATATGCCCATCTCTCTTTCCGTCTCCGTCCCACCGACTGGCATCACACTTGGCCGGCTGAAATACCAGTCACGACTTTTTTTCGTTCCACTTTCGCGCCTACCACGCAAAATACATTCTCGTTCGTTTATTATTATTGTTGTTTTATTGTTCCCGCTCCCATGGACCCATCGCTCATTTCCCTGCCGGACGTTTTCGACGTAAAAAATAGGAAACAATGGCGAGGACGCGCTGGAATCCGTAGCGAGAAAAACCGTCTCGTCGTTACCGAGAATCTCATCCGATTACCGGCGAATTTTAATCCTGCGTGCGCGCGCGAGAGAGAGAAAAGAATTGAAGACCTACTAAAAAATCGATATTTGTTTTTCTCGAGGAAAGAAACGAGACGAAACTCGAGGTTAACGTCGCGATTGTAAATTAAACGATTCGACGAGGGAGAAAAAAAAGTAGGGGAAGCAAGAATGAGAGAGATATATATATAAAGATAAAAAATTTTGCGCTTGCTCGAGTTGCAATTGGCTCGATTTCGCAGTCCCCGTTTCGCGCGATTAGGCCGCGCGCGTTCTCCGCTACGGCTTTTATTACTTTCCGCGGATAGGGATATAAATACGAGGAGCGAGAGAGAGAAGTCGGGAAACGCGTTCACTGAACTTTATGTAAGTCAAGTGTAGGGGTCGGATTGGATAAGAGGCGAGAACGAGAGAGCGAGACGCGAAATAAAAAAAAACAAGGATCCCTAATTTCGAAAAATTGCTTCTTAACTGGCGTTTCCAACCCCAAAATCATTTAATTGCGATATAAAACGCTGTACGACAATTGGACGCGATTATTGACGAAATCTGTCGGACATTGACCGTGTCTCTCTCTCTCCGCTGTTAATAAAAATAAAACGCAAGATGGCTGCGCTTTCCGAAAGCAAAAGAGCTCGGATAACTGAATCCAGATTAGAAAATCGTTGCACCAAGAGATAAAGAGAGAGAGAGAGAGAGAAAAGGATCTATATTACGACGCGAACTGGCACGGAGCCGCATAAATATGTTTTCGCATAACTCCCCGTTACCGCGCCCGGAGTTTCCTGTTTTCTTTCAAGATCGATTCGACATTCTCGTTTCGTTTTCCTCTCTGCCTCTCGGAACTAGCGTTCCATGTCACGATTTTCCACGTTCGCGTACACACACACGCGTGCAAAACAGTGGAACGTTTGAGTCGCATTTTTGCGACAGCCAATCGAAGACAAGCCCTCCCGTGCGTGCTCGATCGACTCGCGAATGTTGTCCAATCTAATTTTTTTTTTATTTCTAACACTCCGTCAAACGGACCGCCACGATTAGGTAATTGAGGTGAGAAACCGATCGGCCGTATCGATTTTACATAACTCATTATGCGGTGGGTTTTATTCGAGGCTCTCATATTCTCTGTTCTTTTTTTTGTTGTTTGTTGTTGCGAATACTAGTTACGCGAGCTCGCGAGCGTGACGAGGCGGCGAGAAGAGGAGAATACCCTTCCCTTCGCAGTGGGTCACACGCGCGGTGAAACTAGAACGGTTTCATCTCCCAGGCGGAAGAGACTCGATTTTTCTCGGCGGGTGAAACCGCTGATTTTTCTTTCGATCGGTCTTAGTTTTCTGGGTTAGGGACGGCCAAGCCAGCGGAGATGAAATCTTCCCCTCCTTGCCCTCCTCATCGGCCATGTTCCGTTTGCGGCTGTACGCGCAATTATCCAGTGGCAGATATAAACACAGAAATAGAGATTCTTTTTCGATTCCAGGCTCCTTTCTTTCGCTCTTTTTTCTTTCTTGTCCAAGAGCAAACAGTTGGTGAAAAGAGACGTTATAAACAGAGGCCCCGAATCTCGCGATAAAAGTCGAACATCATGGCAAAGGGGATTTAAAGGTCGTTCAAACAAGCACGTCTCTCGTTTTTTTTTAAATAAGAGAATTATGCACTCTGACGTACGAAACGGAAATTTCGCAAAGGAGAGAAGAGATTTGGAGCGATCGAAGTCGATCGAATATTTGCCTTCGAGATTCAGCGGGGATTCACGGCGAAGGTCGATGCATCGATGCAATTTTTATTGTGGCTCGCTTACACGCGCACACACGTACTCAGATAATAAAATGTTTTTTCTTTCTTCTTCGTCTCTCCTTCTCCTTCTCTCTTCCTCTTGTTTTACGACTCGATAAGGAAACTCCGGCGAAAATTTCTATTTAAGCGGCTTCTCGAGAGATCGACCACTATCTGTCGCGAGATATCGAAACACTCGCGAGAACGGAGTCGCGTGTTTGCCAGTGTACATATAAATATATATTTATATATTTTTTTGAGATTTCCAGTCCGAAATTTTTTTTTTGTCTCCGGGGCCACTCGTTCATTTCGTTTCTCTTCACCAATCGCGTTTCGTAATTTTTAATACTCTGATGTCAATATAAAAAAATACCTAAAATCGAAAAACCAGAATGAAACAATGCGAGTTGCAAAATTAGCGAGAATCAATTACGAGCGAACGCTTTTGTCTTGAATCCCGCGGTCATTATCGTATCTCGAGGCTTTAAGCGCCCATAAGAGACGAAAAAAGAGAGGTAATCCCCCTTCAACGCTGATAAACTACGTACACGAGCAAATTCAAAAACAATTCCGTTTTTGGACTTACCTATAAATTTCAAATAATCTTTATCTTTCTGCAATATCGATTATTTTGACAAAATTTTTAACTCTTAACTTTGCAGAGAAAACTGTCTCATTTTATAAATAATTAGTTCCCCCAGCTTCGTCGCAAAGATCGAACAAATTTTTCTTCTTTTTTTAAAGTAAAATTAGTTGTCAATTTAGCGAACTCACCTGGGAGCATTGATGATCGGCCGGCCCATTGCCCGCTGCTGGCGCTTCTCGTTGCTGGGAAGGCGCAGGTAATCTTGGTCGCCAAGGAGGAACAGATCCTTTGAAATAATCATGTCCACACCGAGTGGGGTGGGGGTAGAGGAACGATGTTTGCCGTAGCACACGAACATACAAACGGTTTTCACACACGTTTACGTGGCGTGCCGAGCTCGATCAGCTCGCCACACTCACGATTTTTCTCGGTTCGAGACGAAAAACTGTCAATCTTCTTACTCGCACTCGCCCCGACTTTGGTAACCTCTCGATCGATATCTCGATTATTTTTCTTAGCTTTGAAGATTTTTCAGAGGTTTCCCTTCGGCTCCGGTTCGTCGATGTCAGCGGCGATGGCACCTGTTGCGCGACATAATCGCGAAACTCGGTTGCTCACACTTACGCACACGCGCACACACTTTTTGAAATCGCTATCGCGCGTAAACAAATAAATTCGACGGAATCGCGCCTCGGCTCTCCTCGATCGCGAGTGCAACCGCGGCTCGCGATGTGCGTATATCTGAAACGTAACGGAGAGAAAATTTGTGAGAAAATTTTGGTTAGAACATAGCGGGTGAACCATTCGATACTTTGCTACGCGTACCTGCATCGATTTTCTAATCTTAATTACTCACCATAACGGAATTTGGAGAAATTTTTACCGAATCGGTGCGATCTGATCTTTGTTCGTTCATTTTTCGGATTTTTTCTTTGACGTTTTTAGTGAAAATTGCGAATTTCTTTCTTTCCACCCCGTTTGTACATAAATCGTGACATTGCGACTACCAACATGGCGGTTAGTTCTTCTTCCCGCGTTTTTCGCGGGCAACTTCCGCGCATGCGATAGTACCGAGAGAGATCGACAATCGATATGTCAATCTCGAATGCAATTTCAGCACGAGAAACTGACAAATATCCAAACTTCACGTCTTTGGAATGACTACTGTGTTCAATTGAGATAACATTTGAAAATAACGGTAATTCGAGAAATTGATTTCTAAATGTTATCGTTAAAATATGAGATTGTTAAAATATGGATACGTGATACCAGAAAAATTGATATTATTTTTTTTTTCAGTATAACCCAAAATACTCGAAAAAAAATGAAAAATTTCAATTTGAATCCAAACAACTAACCTAACTCTAATCTTTCTTGATTGTGTAAAAATTGTATTTTATAATGATGAATTATAAAACATATAACTACAGTGAAAATTCTCTAGCTTCTATCGGTGTTTCGAAAACTTCCAAGACAGGATTTTGGGTTGGTTGAATACTCACTTTATCGAGGTTCTAGGATGTCACCCAGTGTATCTCTGCTGTTTGGACAGGTCAGCCAGTACCTCTCCCAACCTTGCTCCAATATCTCTCCCGATCTTACTCCAATATTTTCCCCTCGGTCTCGATCGAGTGCTTTCACTCTGCACTCTCGTCAAGTTACCGCACGCGCGCGCGCAATCTCGGCGAATGGTATTCCGACTCTCGTATCGGAATAAAACCGCGTCACGAGGACAACACCGGTGATGGTTCGCGGGTTTCGCGAAAATCCGTCACACGGGCATTACGCGCGATAATACGCGAACATACGGCCATTTCGCGCCCGCTCGAGAGAGTGAGGGGGAGACAGAGTCAACGAACTCCCATTGCTCCTCTCCGACTATCCTTCTTCCTCTTTTTTCGACTCGACTATGCAACTCTCACTGTATACACTCCTCTGTGTATATTGGTCACGTGTCAAGTGTCACCAAATTGCGCCAGCATACAACGATGAGATTCGTCGTGTTCGACTTCGATCTCTCGTCGTTGTATTTTTTTTACTCTTCAAGTATTGTTTACAGGATTATTTTCACACACAAGAGTCGCGTGGTGTGTCGCGATACGACCCTATCGTCTAAGAATGCGCACGACCGCCTGACACCACGTTCACGGTGCTACTGGCACGTCCAGTCGCGCGCGTCTGCGCAAAAAACCGGAGACCGGCGATTTATCGCACCGTCTTGCTCCGATGCGTGGTGTAGCGTGCGCAACTTCGTTTGCGTTTATCTCCCTCGCACCTCCCACTACACCGACATCCTCCCTTCTCTACCTAACCCATCCACCGCTTAGCGGCCAGAACGAAGCGCTACCACTCGTTCACTGACCCGCTCGTTTGTGTCGATCGTATTACGACGACCGAGAGCCGAAAAATTTTTCGTACTATTTCTCTCCCCACCCACTCTCCTTCTCTCTCTCTCTCTCTCTCTGGCTTATTCTTTTCATTTTTTACTAACGGTGAACCGTAGCTACCTTCCCAAAACCCACTCCTCGACCGAAAGGCGCGTTATTCGAATTTTCGTCGACTCTCGTATTACCGATCGCGTTCAATTTATCGCGATAATTTTTTTCAACTGAATTTCACGTTTGCTACCTTTTTTTACCTTTGTACACGAAAGAGTTCATCGAACCCATTACGTTGATCGACAATTTAAGGGTTCACTCTGTTTGGACTGCATCGCTGCATTAGTGCATATTCATTTTTTTCTCTTTCTCCCTCACGCTCTCTTTCTCTTCAGAAATTTAATTTTTGGTAATTGCAACTATTGATTAACAACAATAAAATTCACAATCCTCGACAATAATATAAAATATAAATTACATATATATATTTTTCTTTATTTATAACAATCAATAATATCCATAAATATAATCATATATGTATAAGAATAAGGAATTAAAAAAAAAATAAAGTAACTTTAGATATGATTTTTTAAAAACTATGTAATTTCAAAAATGCAATCACACTCCTGTTAAGAAAGAAAAATTAATATTACTTAGTATGAAATCATTATAATTTTCATCTTTCTATAAGCATTTTACTTACTGCATTAGAGCGTTTTCATAATTTTCATTTTTGCATACTTCGCCCGGGTTTATGATTTTAAAATCAAAAAATTCTTTTAGCATCTAAAAATAAAACATTTTATTAAAGAATTATTTCATTTGTTTTACATGACTATTTACCTTAATTAAATTCTCGTTGTTTGCTTCAAGATAGGGCGTGGTATTAACCAAAATAGAATTACTTCTAATATCTGAAAAATGAACTCATTTTTTTAAAAACGATTCTTAATCGAATTTGATATGAATTAAAATTGCAAAAATTTCTCTCACCCATTAAACCGATCGCTTTAGCGAACGTAATACATGTAGGTGGTATGAACGTAGTATCATGAAGATAAATAGCCGTCGACAATTGCTTTATATAATAAGTAAAATATGTACTAGGTAAGGTACACCTATTTACGCCTTTTCCGTTCACACTGCTTGGATGTATTTTCACCTCGCCATCCTCCTCAGTTTTAGCGTCTATCGCTCTAGAATTGAGCCGCCTGGATTTTCAAATGATTCCGATTTTAATTTTTTTACTAGATACAATAATTATTTCATTTATAAAAATTCTCATGATATGCTAATATCACGATTTTAAACTACCTTGGTGGCTGTATTGCTGCTAGATTTGGAAATAGTGCAGCGCATATTATAGCTTTGATTAAATTCAAATCTTTTGAATTTTTGTTATACGCTGGATCGTGTGGATCCGTAGTTTTCAAAAAATTCAGCTCATGCAGGTAATCAGCAAACTGATTTTTAACATCACAGAGTAGCTTTAACACACCGACAGAGAGAAAATATTTAGCACATTCTCGCCGCACGTCTAAACCTTTTTCAAGACATTCCTCATATAATTCAACCGCTTTGGCGTAGGCTATATGATCACTGAATGTATTATGTGACAATTCTAGTCGTTTTATGCGCGCTTCATCCTCGTCACGTTTCCTCGGTGTCAGAAATGCATTTTTTTCCGTCAACGTAGCCGCAATAGAAAAAATCGGATCGACGCAAGAGAATAAGGCGGCGAATATGATCATTTTACCTTAAGAGCAAAGTCGTTAAAAATAATCTCAGATAACTTTACAAGAGAAATAGAACATTATCTCTAATTGGAGTAACGAATTACCTATTTTCGGCTCAACGGGCAAATGTGCAAGATGATAGCCTAGAGGTGTTAAAATTTCTTCGTCGTCAAGGGCCTTTAACATCTTCAATGTATTTAACGACAGATCTACACTTTCGTAACCCGGACTATCGATTAACGAACCGAAGAATGTCCTGGCATCGCCCAGTTGTAATAGCTTTGTACGCAAAATCACGTCTTCCAGACGACAGCGTAATATTTCAGCTTGCACGTGTTCATCAAACATTCTTTCGCGTCCTCTTGAGTACAAACGATAGCAATATCCGGGACGTACTCTGAAGAGATAATGTAAAATGTGAAATTCAAATTGGGGATTTTCCTTTGAAAACTGAATGACTTTACCTTCCGGCTCTACCACATCGTTGTTTTGCATTGGCTTTCGATATCCAGATCGGTTGCAATATTTGTATATTTTTCTTCAAATCAAGTATATTGGTTTTTGTTCGACCAGTATCAATTACATATGTTATGTCTTCGACTGTTATAGACGATTCAGCGATTGACGTGGCTATGACGATTTTACGTATACCAGGAGGTTGTTTCTCAAATATCGCTGTTTGCTCTTCCATAGGTATCCGCGAGTGAAGAGGATAAATAGCATAATCTTCTGTAAGTATATTTCGTAAAATTGCATTGACATTTTATTTTGATAATTAGTATTTTTGATTGACATTTACCAGTCGAAAATTTACAATCGGTTTCCAGTGATTTAATTAAATTCATGATATCCGCCACACCAGGCAAAAAAATTAGTATACCACCAGGATCTTCCATTCTATTAACAATGTATGTCATTAAATTTATAATTAAACCAAAATGAAGCATTTCACTTTCAGGTTTGGCTAATTGATCGATCACAGTTACTGGATATGTACCCTGCAAATTGTTTTCTAAAGAATATGTGATCATCTTAAAAAGATATTATTAGGATGAATTGCTCACCTTTGCATGCATTTCTCTTATATAAGGAGGAATGACATCGAAAAAATCGTTTTTTTTATTCCTCAAAACTCTGTTTTGTTCTAACTGGTTATTGAAGTCTACACTTGTGGGCGTGTAAAAATGAAATCTGTGAAATATTTTGAAAATCATTATTATTATTATTTTGATTAATTTATGTTTATTTCATACACACCCTGTAAATTTTAATACATCCTCCAAATAAAATTCTTCCACTGGATGTGTGAACCCTGGAATATGTATCATGGGACAATTATTGTAGTAATTTGAAAATCTTTCCGAATCAATGGTGGCGCTCATCAATATCACTTTTAAATCACTACGCTAAATGAAAAAAAATATAATTCCTCAAAATAAAATTTGTGCAGAAACAAAATAATATAATATCTACAGAAAAATAATTTTCTTCTCACTTTTTTTATTATTTGCTTGAGAATGGCAATAATAATATCACTTTCAGTACTTCTTTCGTGAACTTCATCCAAAATTACATGAGAATATTGTTTCAATGCTGGATCGCTCTGCATAAATTGTAACAATATACCAGTAGTGCAGAATAGTACTGAACCACTTTCTCGTGGTAATTTTCTGTTAAAAAAATTATTTTTAACAAGGCATAATTAAAATCAAATACAAATTTTAGAGTTAGAGAATATTTGTAAGAAATTATTGTCAAGACTAGAAAAACCCATCTTGAACATTGAATTATCTATTTCCAATTGAGACCCTTGGAATTGAACTTTCTTTTTGTTAAATGGTTATAGCTTTTGTAAATTATGTATCGACAAATGTTTCTCTAATTCATTTACAGAGTTCATGAAAGTGCAAACTTTTCAAATCGGATTTGATATCCAATAGAATTTCCTATCGATTCAGCTCTCTCTCTTGCAACTCTCTCTGCAACTGAAACTGCAGCAATACGCCTTGGTTGTGTACATATAATTCTGGTCATGGACCCTTCTTTAGCCATTATTTTATCATCCAATAGTATTTGGCTGATTTGAGTAGTCTTACCACAACCTATAATATAATTAATAATTAGATATAATTAGTCTTCAAGAAATAACATATACTCCTAAAAAGGAATAAAAATTTTTGTACCAGTTTCTCCGCTAATGACTACCACTTGATTTCCCTTAATAGTAGATAAAATTTTGTGCTCTTCATTGTAAACTGGTAATTTCCTTCTTATTCTTAAATATTTCATAAACTCTTTTGTTGTTGATAATCCCATAAATTCTTCATAATATTGTATATCAAAGTTAGGATTTCTCTCAACGGCAATCATTTTATTTTCAAGTTTAGATTGCAAACTTCCAGATATGGTTTCGAAGAATTTAGTCTTAAATTCTGAGTTAGGTACATGAGAATACTTAGATTGCAAAGACAAGTTTTTCATTTTATCCACGATAGTAGACATCTTTTATATCTGAAAATAAATTTATCTCAGTTAAAAAAATGATTTAATAATTCTTATAAAACCTTACATTTATTTACTAATTTTTGCAATAGTATAATAAATTACAATATTGTTCACTCTCAAACAAAAGAAGTTCTAACAATGACGAATGAGAAGAAACGCGATAATTGTTTATAGAATTACGCCGTTGACATACGTCATTCTCAAATATATGTCTATTCGGGGATCAATAATATTTTGATTTGACGAAAAATTGAATGTAATTAAATAGATACGGTTAATATTTTACCTTAAAATAACATGCAAGTGAGAAATAAATAAAAGAAGATCCCGACTACTTGATTGTAAAATTGGCGAATTGCAGAACAATTCGTGTCGTTTTACATCCTTGCTTGCCGGTGTATAACTCTTTCAAAAAAAATTGACTTCCGGTTTATCAGCGCGCTGTTCAGCCGATATAGATATCACGTGGGTGGGGGAAAAGTAGCCATCATAGCTTCGGAGTAGAGAGGAAATTCACCGATTCGCCGCAAGGAGGCCAAGTACGTACCCCCTCCACCTCGACCGTGAGTAGTTTCCAGAGCCGTGTTCGTGTATACTATACGATCGTGATCTTAGCTTAAACGAAAAACATCGACAGATGGCTCAAGATCATGTTATGATTTAACGCGTTCAATCTTATTTTACGCTCGTTTGTGCTGCACGGTTGCATTATTGTGATGATCCGAATCGAACAGGAGGAACGTACAGGTTGATCGCAGCTACACGCGTCGCGTAAAAATTTGTCAATCGAGAATTCAAAGTTTCCGCTCCGTGAAATTCGTGTATCGTGAAACCAAAGGGGGGACAAAATAACCGAATGGAACATGGCGTTTGTTTCCTTCATATGTTCCCAAAATGTTGCCACTTGATCGCAACGAGCGCGTTATCACGACGTACAGGAACGTATGCAACCTTGATGCTGACGATAGTTGTAGCAGCGCAGTGTTTGAATCGAATTTTGTGAAGCGTCGTAAATTCGATCGACACTACCATTTTTGAGCGGGTTAACGACGAACGAATGATGAGAAACGGCGATATCTTATTTTGTGTCTATTGAGATGCGGGCTCCGTTTTCCGAATACACAGGCCTCCAAAATGACGTCTCGTAGCTACACAAAGTCTTACAGCCGCAAGGTTAACAGTGTTACACCTGGGAGCATACAATTTGACAAGCTCTTCCGCGAGAACAGCAATCGACCATCCGCTGCTAAATCGGCGGGAACCGTAGGAAAATGGGGTATAACATCCTTTACATCCATCAGAAGTACCAATATCAATGGTGAGTAATAATCTGTTAATGTTATCGCACAATTACCCTTGCTTCCTGCATTTTTCTTTCTTGTTTTGACGAATTGACTATGCGTATACAATGCCTGTGATTTTCATTTTAGTTATTATCGTATTATATCAATTTATTATTTAAATAGGGAGGAGAGATGACATTAGCTCTTTCGGCGCAAAGAGAATGAAAGTTGATTACAATAATCAGAATACACAAGTTAGTCCAAGCAAGGATCCATTCTCTTTCGATACCGATCCAGACAACAAGCCTGATGTAGCACCTCCAGTAGTGAAACCAAAAAAGTTTTTTAAGAGCAGAAATACTCCAGCGGTAGTGGAGGAACCACGTCAGGATGTGGCCATTTACAAACAAGTACCTGATACCCAGTATGGAAGAGCAAGAGCTCCGAAACAACCCCAACAGCTTCTGCCAAAACAAACAGTACCAAAAGCGTCGTACGCACCAGCCAAGAGGACTATCGAAGCTGTAGACAGTTCCAGTCCTGAAACGACCAACAGGGATGAGGGTAAACCACCGATTGTTTTGAGAATATGTAAAGGTACTGCACGTTTGGTGTGCGGAGATACCCAAGAACCTCAAGAACCAGAGCCCGAGACTTACAGGATCTCAACGCCACAAGCTAGTCCAACTAAAGTCGACGTTGAGCGTAAAAATTACTCACCTGAAGCCACAACGCTCAAGCTAGATCTGAAATCGTCGCGTTTGCAACACCAAACAACAGTCCCAACGGTTTCTGCGCCATTGGAGAACAATTCCGAAATGCGACGCACGACACGTAGTCGCGCGAAGCACATGCACCAAGACTCGACGGCTTCGAACGCGTCGTCGGCCTCGACGACACCGACTACACCGACATCGCACTCCGGTCTTTCGCTCACTCTGAGAAAGTCCGTAACGGACTCGAACAACACCCTCATATCGCACTACGACATCGTTAAGACTGATTGCAATACGACTTACGGGAGCAACAAACCTACCATCGAACCGCTTATAGGTCGCGACCAACCACTGCCAACTACGACTCAAGAATTGATAGACATCCTATCGAACGACGCGGATGCTCAAGCGAGGGCAAACGCAAACGACGAATCGAAGATCGACGAAACATCCGATCTCGTCAATGTTCAACATTGTTCCATCAACATCTCTACCAATGAAATAGTTTCCGCCCCGAATTTAGGTCTCGAATCCCAATCCGACGAACTCGACATGGATATCGATGAGCCCGAGACCGACCACGGGCACGAAATCAAATCCATCTCCGAAATAGAAATCGAACCAATAACAGCTCCAGTCTGCAACGAGACGCCAGTAGCGAAGACCCTGGTGGATCAAGATTGGTCATCCGGGAGCGACAGCGAGGGTACCAGCGGTATCGCGGACAGCGACAGCGTAACCCTTCATGTGACGAGTACCATCGCGGAACCGCAACCGAATTTGCCATCCAACGCTGGTTCGACAAAACCGGCTACGAAGAAGGGCAGTATTTTCAAAAGTAGATCAGCTGGTGCGACGAATGGCAACAAAAGACGCGCGATTTACAAGCACAAATGGTGCGACAGCGATAAAGAATCCAATGTGGCCGATGCCCCAAGCACTGGCAACAACACGCCAACTGCTACATCCGGCTCGCACAGTAACGCCGAAGCAACCGTTTACGACGAAGAGTTCGACGCAGACAAGTTGACGAGAGTCGTTACATACTCAGAGGCTAGTACCGATTTTACCGATGAATCCGACGTAGTAACGAGTGTTCGTTGCGGCAAAAAAGTCAAAGGGGTGAGTTTTGATTAAATTTTTCTTTGTTTAGGAATTCTATTAACTTTCTTCTCTTTTTAGTTTTATACTGTAGTGAAAAATGTGAAAAAGGCTCATCAGATCCAGGAAAGTGGAGAATTTCAAGAATTTAATGATGACGTTGAATATATCTTGGATACCTTGAGGGAGAACAATCCAAATGCTACTCGTTGTCTTTCAGCTATACGTTTAGCTAGTAAGTGCATGGCTCCTGCATTTCGCATGCACGTACGGGCTCATGGGACAGTCGCCAAATTTTTTAAGGCTCTACATGATGCAACTAAAGATCAGGTAATTTATCGATCTCTGAAAGTGATCTACTAATGACTCGATATTGTGGGTATTGACAATTTTTATGAATTTACAGAGTTTGGGATTGTGCACGGCAACAGTTATGTTCGTCTTAAGTCAGGACCGTTTGGCCATGGATTTAGATCGAGATTGCTTAGAGTTGATGCTCAGTTTATTGGAATCGGACGCCAGTCATAAAGATGCACTAGATGATTGCGGTTTGAGCCGTGCTGAACTGCTAAAGAATAAGGAAAAAGTACGACAATTATGCGCCGATATCCAAGCTCAAGGACACGCTAAACATTTGAATTTAGATAACATCACTGTGAGTTCCATTTTTAATTTTTAGAGAATAATAATTACCAAGTTACGAGTAGTATTTCATGTTTATTCTTTAATTTATAGGTAGGACAGTTAGCAATGGAAACTTTATTGAGTCTCACGTCAAGGCGAGCTGGTGAATGGTTTAAAGAGGAACTCCGAGAGTTAGGTGGTTTAGAACATATTGTTAAAACTATTAGAGAATGTCACCGACATATAAATAGTTATGATGTTTCGAGTTGCGGTTGGTCGGAACCATTATTAGATAAATTACGTAAAGTCGATAGATGTTTGCGTGTTTTGGAAAATGTGAGTTAGCTAAAATAACCCTTTTAATTGTGTTTTTAAAAATATTTTTCACTAATAATTGATTTCATTTAGGTTACTTATATGAATGAAGAGAATCAGATATACTTGTTGAAGTATGACAATGGTGTGCTTGTGAGTACGTTAGCGAGTCTGTATCATCTTTGCGGACAAGAAATTCCAATTTATCCCACACTGGATCCAAGTGATAAAGGCTCAATTGGCGCTGTTGTTAGAGAATGTCTTTTTGCTATTATTAAAGTTCTTATTAATTTAACACACAGATTTAATAGACAATGTAAGTTAATTTTCATTCACAATATTTACATGAAAATCCGATTGAATTTTTGACCATATGACTATTAATTTTTAGCTTTCGGAAGCAAAACTGTTGGATCGCAACCAGGCGTTATAGATTGTAGTTTGTACCTGTTGTTGCGTGTACCAGAATCAATTCCAGAAGAGAAACGATTTGATATGATGATGCTGGCACTTATTCTATTAATAAATTTGGTGGAACAGTGCGATGATAATAAAAAACTGCTTATGGAATCTAAAGCACCCCCAACAACGGAAAATATCTTCGACAGTACGTGCTGTACTATGATCGATAATAACTTTCACCTGAGATAAATGATAATATTATGAATTTTGTTTACTTCAGGTGAAGAATCCAGTGTGGAATCTTTGATAGATCTGTTTTACAAACAAGAAGAGCTTGCACGCGCAGAAGAGCAGAAAACAGATGCGATTCTCGATGGAAAAAAAGATTCAGAACAACCAGAAACAGTATCCACGACCACAAAATCTCAAGAAGAGTTTATTCAAGAAACTGTGTCTAAATGTAAGTATTTCATGTTTGGTTACTTTTAACTTTGATTTAAAAAAGTACTAAATACCATATTCCAATTCACAGTATTACAAAAAGCTGGACGTAATATGGAACATACTTTAATAGGAGCATATGTAGTGTTATTACTTGGATATTTAATTATGGATAACAAAGTAAGTACTTATTCTTCACATATTAAATTTATCGAATTGTGAAAGATTTTTATTCTTCTTTTCTTTAATTTTTGCCATTTTTCATATTCTTTATATTTATTTCGACTACATTTATGATGAATTTTTCAGGATTATGAAATGTTAGTACGAAGTAGACTTCCAGCTAATAACTTTGCAACGATGGTTTCTGTTCTTCAAAAGTTTTTCAACTTTATGAACTTAACGGCATCGGTAATTATATGTTTCATATCTTTTATCGTATATAATTAAAATTTATACAGATTAATGAATTATCAATTTTCACAACAGAACGAGGTGAGTAGTTGCGGTATAGCGGCTACTGAGAAAGTGATCAAGTTCCTAAAGATGTCAGACGCCAGAGTTGAAGAAGAGAAAAATGAATTACCATTACCTGCGCTGGAAGACTCAACTATGATGCTTGATTTGAGCTCATCTTGATCGACATATTACACATGCACGCAACAGCATTTTTTTGTTCTGGCATATTAAAAAAGCCAAAGTTACATGTGTCCATGAAACAAAACTTTTTTCACCACATAGAGCTATTTCACATTGACCATATATTTTGATATATATTTATTCACTTACGTAATTTATTGCTGTAACTTGATTTATATTCTCATTGACAACAGAGCGTTAGACGTTAAGTATTAACTGTTACTTAAGTATGATCAACAAAGTAATGTGAATAAAATGAACACGTTTTGTAAGTATGAATACGATGCACTATTAGACTCGTTATTAGTGTAAAAATTAACGAAAGCCTCGGAAATCGACGATGAAGGTGCGTTTTATGTTGCGCTAAGACAATGAAATTTAAGAGTTGATAGAGTGCATGAAAGAAATGTCTATTCTAATGTTGACAGAAGTGTCATGAGAAAGAAAATTGTCAATTTAATGACCTGGTTAATAAGAAAGTGAGCCTTTATCATTTCCTTTAATTTTAGTTCATAATGTACGAAATTCAATTTGTTCGTTTACCAATATTTTCGAGGTCACAGACTGTCAAGAAGCACTAAGAATCACAAACTTCTTGCCAGACTGCAATTACTTTGCTATATAGTAATAGCTAAGTTTGAATTTGTACAATTATTTTAAAAATGTTTGATCTATTTTTATTAAAACCCTCAAGTGGTTCTCAGTGCTGAGGTCTATTGCAACCATTTAATATTTGAAATAGCGTTATGCTGCGTAAGTTTATTTTAATATTAAAATTATAAGATAAATACCATAAGCCTTGTAAATGTAAATTTATAAATTATAATTGTATCTTACATTGATTAACTGTTTATTATTTCGAGCCCTCGAAAATTATTTGTAAAGACAAGTGTAAAATATGACAAGAGTTCTTGTAGTTTCTGGACTTTTTAAAACAAATTTAAAATAATATTCTTAAATTTTGTTCATTTATTACAATGAAAATGATTCTACAGGTTACATTAATTTATATTCAAAATTAACGAGTTCATTTTTTGATTCAATCATTTTATATATAGTGGGTAACCAAATATCATCATACTGTACACTGAAATATCTTATTGCGTAATAATTGATTTCATCACAACACAACTTGCTACTTATAAATTAACATTGTACAGCTATTTACTGGTATTTTTTCGAGTATCGAATTTTTATTGAAAAAAAAATCAACTGTACGACGGTTGGATTTATCAATATGTTGGACGACAATTTGTAAAAAATTAAATATCTTTGATATAAATAATTGAATGTTTCTGTAATGTAAATATTGATTATTTTATTCATTTATATATTATTAGCAACATTTATTAAAACAACTATGAATATCAATCAATAACGCTGGCAGTAAAATTGTTATAACTTTATTTTTCGTTAATTAGATACATCTAATCACGATTTTTGCTATTCGCTCCTTCAAGGTACGTACCTCTCACCTTTCAAATAAAGGTCGCCAACGTAAAATAAATATAATTTCAGTAATAGAAGAGTTATTATAATAATATCGGTTGGTCTTGGTTTTAAATAAAACAAGGCATATATTCTTCAATCCAGATTAACAAATACGTAGGAAGTATTCACTATTTTATACGGAAAATGAATAAATTAATTAAAATTTCATTTCATTATCCAAAGTTTAGTTAATCAAATTGAATAGCTAAAATTTAATATTTGATGTATACTTTTTTTTAATTTTTGAATTTAAAAGATAAATTAATTTTTTCGTGGGTTTATTTTATAATTTTATTAATATAATATCGTATGTATTTGTCACAGAATGAAGTTTCGAATTCGTCGTTACGTAATCTTAAAGATATTTGTTCCACAATTTTTCGTCTCGAATATGGAATTGGTGAATGACTAAATATGTAAGTAAGCATTGCATTTAATGCATCTTTTTTTTCTGACGAGCTACGCGATGCTGATAAACTTTTATTTTACAGTAACCTGATTCCTCAGAACTGAGTTTATTGATTAAACTCAAAACAACTTAATAATACAAGGTACTGTATAAAATTTTACAGAAAGATTCAGAGGCGTAGTCGAAGCGATTGAATTAGAATGTTACAAATGTTTTAAAGACCAGCTAAAATGACCCTTGGATCTTCAACTGCATCCTTAATTTTTCTCAAAAACATCACAGCTTCACGGCCATCAATTAGTCGGTGATCGTATGTGAGCGCGATATACATCATTGGTCTAATAACAACCTGTAAGAATAATATACGATATGATATAGTGATTTGAACTCTAATTATAAATTACGCAAGCTAGTTACCTGTCCGTTTCTCGCAACAGGTCGGTCGAAGACACCATGCATTCCTAAAATAGCGCTCTGAGGGGGATTGATTATTGGCGTGCCCATTAGAGATCCAAATACTCCACCATTACTGATTGTGAATGTACCACCATCCATATCCTCTACTGAAATTTTGCCTTTCCTGGCTTTATCGCTGACTGCCGCTAGTGCTATCTCAATTTCAGCGAAATTTTTGTTTTCTACGCTACGAAGTACGGGTACTACGAGCCCTTTTGGCGTGGCTACTGCTACGCTTATATCTACGTAATCTCTGTAAACTATATCACCACCGTCTATGACGGCGTTGACCACTGGCTGATCTTTAAGCGCGTACGCACTAGCAGCAATGAATGGACTCATGAAGCCCAATTTCAGACCGTATTTTTTCGAAAATGCATCTTGATTCACTTTTCGGAATTCCATTATTTTACTGCAAATAAAATATTATTTTTAAAAAGAATATTTTTTTGGAAGATCTTAACTTTATGTATACCTCATGTCGATTTCGTTAAAAGTGGTTAACATTGCGTTAGTATTTTGAGCATCTTTTAGTCGTTCAGCAATACGTAAACGCATCCTGTTCATTTTGACCCGTTGTTCCGTCCTGGTGCCAATTATTTCACGAGTATAGTCAGCTGGTGGTAGTTGCACTTTTGCACCTTCGAGGGACTGAAATACGGAATAACATTTAAATGAAATATAATTGAAAAAGTAATTATACGCATTAATATAATACTTAAAATTATTCCAGAAAAATTTTAAGTATAGAGATATATTACTTATTTTTATCATTATCTCAAGAGGTGATACACTTTGTACATGAACTCTTTGGAAGTGAGTCATCGTGAGAAAGATTATTTCTAAAAATTTTTTTTCGTGAGTGATAATATTCAAATAGTAGGAATACCTGAGCATGTTTGATAGCAGCAACTGGCATTGAGGTAGCAGGTGCTTGAGGAGGAGGAGGACGTGTGGCTGGTGGTGGCATTGAAGGGGGTGCTTGAGCTGCTGGTTTAGGGGTTGGAGGTGGTGGAGGAGCTGCAGGAGCAGCTGGAGATGGCGGTGGAGTGGGAGGAGCTGCAGCAGCAGCTGGTTTAGCTTTCTCCTCGGCTGGGGCTGCACCACCGGATGCACCAATATCGATGGTACATATTTTCTGACCAGGTTTAACTGTATCGCCATCTTTAACAAATTGTTCCTTCAGCACACCACTGCCAGGCGATGGGACTGGAACGGAGGTCTAAAAATTTTTATATTCAATGTAAAAATGTATAAGAATTGTAACAAATAATAAAGTACCTTATCAGTTTCGATTTCGCAGAGAACATCATCTTCTTTCACTTGGTCACCTACTTTTTTGTCCCACCTCACGTCTCCTTCACTTATACTATCTGCAAATGCAGGAACTACGACCTCTTTTATTTCCCCTATAATAGAAAACAGCTTTAGAGATGAATGAACTAGCTGCAAAAATATTGTATTATAAAATTACTTACATAAGGCAGGTGACGATCGGAAATTTCTGGCAGGATATTTCCATTGGTGACTTAGATTATGTTTCGAAAATCTATATACAAAGA
Source organism: Goniozus legneri (assembly GCA_003055095.1). Lineage (NCBI taxonomy): Eukaryota > Metazoa > Arthropoda > Insecta > Hymenoptera > Bethylidae > Goniozus > Goniozus legneri. Next base: position 264,669 of record NCVS01000618.1, read on the forward strand.
AATATTATCATCTTCTTTTGCTTGTCAAAACATCGATGTAAGCAGTATCCTAATGATATTACAAAGTGCAAGATTTTAATATGTGGAAATTTTGTGTTTGAGAAATAACTTACAGCGAGGCGTTTGCACCGACGATGTGTTTTGTTTGAATAAATAATAAGCGCCCTATGGAAACAAATTTTTAGAATGAAATTTTCTTCTATGTAAAATAATTTTCCGTTATAAATTAAATAAAAATTATGGATCAATATATAAGTTAATTAAAGTTTGTATGCATACCTTCATTGTGCAGAGATCTAACAATCTGTAAAAATAGAATACAGAAATATAATGCCTATTTTTATATATTACATGATTTGAGATAAAGATTTTTAGACTATATAGTTGGCTGTTCTGATAAACAAATATGACCAATAATCTTCTGAACTAAGTTATTCATTGACTGTAAGATTAAAATGGATTCTAAATGAGAAACATATCGATATTAAATAATAAATAATAAAAATCTAAAACGAAAAATTTGTGATTAAAGCAGGGAAAATAGATTATGCAATGGTCACACTACTGGACACTTGGCAAATCACATGGTCTGGGGTTACGAAAAAAAAAAACGCCCAGTTAGACAATTGACAGTTTCTAATTGTCTTATGAGATATAAAAACGTAATAATTTTATGATTATATAATCGCTATGTGAGAAAGAAGCGGTTACTTCTTGATACTTTAGACGCGCCGAGATAGGAATTTTATTTCATTGGAGATGTTAAGAAATTTGTAACCACGAAAAATTGAGAATCATGACGGTTAAGTTATTTGGATGCGATTTATTACAATGACATAATGTCGGTGTACCTGGGTTTTCAATACGGTGATACGCGTAATAGCGCGGGGCGCGATACGCGAACAGTTGGACAGCATCGCAGCCATCCTCAAACGGAAAATACTATTTTAGATGCGGTGCCAATTTTCGTGACGGCGGACAGGTTGCGCGGCCGTGACAGGGCCGTACTAAAATGAGAAGTCTTTATTCAGGTGATAACGACTCCCGAAAATCATAATAAACCGATTATCTTATCTTGATCGTATTATTGCATCTAAATAACGTTTTTTTTTAAATAATTAATTTAAAAATCTTTCGATTATTGATTTATGTAAATTGGTAGGAATATAGAATTCTTATTATTTAATAAAATATAAATCAAATAATTTATTTATGTGAAATACGCTTCATGAAATTATATAGTGTTGTTAATTATTACTTACTAATATTTTGAATATTTAAAATTTTTTCGAAGATTGAAAATTAAACAGTAGTAATCAATTTTATTTTTATTGAATTAGCATTGGTTGATTACACATTAATCTGCAAAAAGCAGCTTTTGCGCGGCGTATTTAGTTGTAAATTGGCCCTAAGCACCAGTAACCAAAGCTTTCGAATTTACGGTATTTCATGAACATTGTAAGATATTCTAAATATTTATTTTATTACACTAAATAACGAATCTAACCAATTCATCTTTCTCTCTTTCAAAGTGTGCAACACTTACGCGCGTAACGGTCTAGGCCATTCCCAACTTTTAGTTTCCAGTCACTTTACGCTCCATCCACATACATCAGTGACTGCATTTTCGATAAGAATTCCATTCTATTATCTTGTAGATCTACGTTACTTATGACGTTGAGAATTTTTTCATTTACTTTTAGTAACTGATAACTCGTTATAATATACTCTTTTTCGAAGTGGCCAACACAAGCTGACACGACATACCGTTCGACCTAATGAAAATAATTGAATGAAATTATTATTTTTTATGCCATAATTCTGTGAAAAATAATTCATACAATCGAGTGGTAATAATTTTTATATAAGTACGTTAAGTCAAGAATAGTTGATTATCATTAAAATTTATGATCACTCACTTAAAATTTCTATGTCAATAATATTATTATGTAGATTAATATAAATATTCTCATTTATAATTTTCATTTTTTACAGGAAATGAAGATTTGGTTAGTCGTAGTCCACATAGTTTTAGTTGCTACCAATGCATGGGTGAGAGCAAATTTCCATGAGGAAATACCCGAAGACAATGACTTTGCTGAATTTGAAGATTTCGAGGAAGAAAAAACTGATAGTCCAGTGACAGAGTATGCAAAAATTCACGTGGACAAATCTGATTCAAATAATGATTTTGAAGAGGATGTAATCATATCAGATGCTGATAGTGAATTTGATCACTTTCAAGATGAAGAAGAATTTGAAGGTTTAGATGCTGCAAATACGAATCCAGCAAATAAACCCGATGAACCATCTACCTTAACAATTACAAAGGTTCCATTGCATCTTCGTGCAAGATGGGATAGTTTTTATCTCGAGATTCTGATGGTTGCTGGATTACTTGTATATTTCATCAATTATATCGTAGGAAGATCTAAGAACTGTAGAATAGCAGAAAATTGGCTAGCTGAAAATAAACAATTATTATTAGATAATTTTTCTTTAGTCGGGGATTTAGGTAAATCCACTGAAGCATCGGAGTTTGGTTTAATCAAAGAAAGCGATTCTCAATATAGTCTTTATTGCTCTGGAAGAGTCAGCTGCGATTCCATGCTTGTAGAACTGAAACTTATCAAAAGGCAGGATCTAGTTGCTGTATTTGCACAATTGGTCAGACCTCAAAACGACCAAGCTCATTTGAGAATAGAGCTTTCGAAAGACGAGGTGGACACTTTTGTTTTAGCAGTTGCTACAAAAAAAACTGCTACCCATTTAGTGAAAGATATGGCCGATATTGGCATGTATTGCCCAGAGAAGAGGTCAGGTGATAAATTTGGACTTCCTACTGGTTTCTATGTGATGTCAGAAATCGCAGAAGCAACTTCCGCTATTCTGGATACACGGGTGCTTCAAGCATTTACAAAGTTTGCATCTTATATAGATTATATACATATAAGCGATCAATATAGCGGCCCTAAACAGCAGGAGTGAGTATTTTGAAAATTTTAATTTACTAATCATCTATTTATTATACAAAATGAATAAATTTTTAGAGATACCGCTCAGTTGACAATGCCAGAAGTGAAGAAAGTAATGTTGGTTGGTTTAAATATAAGTATTAAAGGTCGTTCTGTGAACGCTGAAAACCAGGAAAAAATGAGGCTTTTACTTCAATTGACATTCTACCTCTTGGACAAACTTCGTCGTTTTAAATTATCGAAAGAGGCAAGGCATCGTTATTGTATAATTCCAGTGATTTATTTCGTTTAATAATTGTTGTATTGAATTTTAGGGAAAAAGTAAAGCGGATAAAAATCGATTGAGGGTAGAGGAAGCTTTTCTGAAAACCACACGAGCAGCTCGTGCCGAAGTGGCCGCTCAACGTAGAGAAGAGAAACGACGAGCCGAAAAAGAGCGAATCCTTCAGGAAGAAGACCCTGATAAACAGAGAAAATGGGAAGAGAAAGAACAGAAAAGATTAGCAAAGAAACGTGCTCCAAGAATGAAACAATTGAAAGTAAAAGCATTATGACTTAACGAACTGATCAACAAGATTATAATAGCTCAATCATATTGGAGGAGTTTATTTCATTAAGGAAAATCAATTTTTCGCATTTGATTTCATAAAAGTACGGTTATTATTTCGATGTACAAATTATCATCTTCTTAAAATGTTTTTATTATTAAAGCTATAGAATCAAAGGAAACCGTGAAGTGATCTATTGAATGCTTCTGTAAATCTGCATCGTATTAATTTGTTGTTGCGTATTCCATAATTTTTAGTTATTTAATTAAAAATGTTTTTTTTACTGTTCTGTTTGCATTTTGAGATTTTTAAGTGAGCAGTCGTTTATAATCTTAAAACAATAATTTATGATGGAAATATCGCAGTGTTATCAATAGGTTTCTCTTTATTGGATTTTTTATATAATACTTATATAAACCATTTTAAGAACAATCACAGACCTCAATGTGTTCATTATTATGATACTTAAATATTAACAATCGTTCTACCGCTCTCGCGTTTTAATAATATCGTAGTTTTCATTACACGAAAACGTTCTCTTATGAACTTACGAACGTCATGAGTAAATGCGATCTTCGGCTTGTAATCGAATAATGTTAATAGAAAACATTTTACGTATCCATGCCTGTGTTACTATAACGAGTACTGTAATAGTAGGAACGAATAATTATAACTTATTATTTATTGTATGTATCGAATGAACAACCGCGAAGAAAGGAATAAAATCAAAAAAAAAATTGCTTACCGATTTTACGCAATTTTATTTCTCGCTTACGCCTTGCAAACCCTCCTTCGGAGGATCGAAACGAAAGGAAAGGACGAAAAACTTGAAATTCCACGAGAATCGCTAGAGATTGTTCGGGCGCTGATCGAATTCTCTTCCGAAATTGTAGGGACTACCGGTTTTGTATTAATCATCCAACACTGGCCTTTCTAAGTTAGTTATAAAATTTCATTCTGTTTAGTAAATTTGAATCAAAACAATTTAAATTTTAAATTTATTTCATTTTAGTTTGAATTACAATTGTAATCTACATAATGTATCTAATTAACTAATCTAATTAATCAGTTTTTCTATTCGCTTGTCGTAATTCAAATTTTTTTCTTTTTCAAACGCCAACTGTTCAATTTGAATAATTTAAGCCCGAGACGAAGGAGTCGCTCCTTTGAGAAGGATCGACGTAATTTTTCCAAAACGGTTGTTTTTTTCAAACATGTAAAACGCATTATGCTGCAATCAGGGAGTCGGGATCCAGAGGTAGTCCCAGGTCACTAACCAGCAAAATGAAAAGTCGCTTAGAACCGGAGTGAAGACCTTGAACTGCTCTTCGGAACCCTTCAACCAAAAAGAGAGAGAATCGTCGAAGATTACCATACGGATTAGAGTGCGCGAGATCTCCTCGGTCTCCTCGTAGCTCGCGCGTATTCGCCTTTTCGCAAAGAGCGCCACGGAATCGCACATAAATTTCACGCGAATCGTCGAGCGTTATTGTATGATCGTCGTTCTTCGGCTGATGTACGATCGTAAATAACCGTCCACGTCTAAAACAATTTGCAAATCGAACGACCCGATACCGTAATAATGCACGAACGCGTACGATACGCGAGTCGCGGCTCTTCAGTTCATTAACGAACCGAGATTCGTAAATTTCCTCGAATTACTCGTTTTGAAGAGAGAAAAAAAGTGAATCTCTTCCTAATGGTAATCGGACGATTATCAAAAAATTCACGCATATTTAGCGAGTCGGGAACGGCGTAGGAACGTTGCCAAATGAGATATATAGATGTCGAATTTAATAGCGTTCCCCTGTAGTACATTTCTCGATTACCAATGACGTAGATAGCGTGCCCGGCTCGCATACATTACGCGGCTCGCTCGTTTGAAAATCCGAATCCACCCGGAAAGGACGAAGAGCGCGTTTTTCATCCTACCGAGTGAAAATTACGAAAATCTTGTAAGATAAAAAATTCCGTGTTTTTCTAAAGCGAATTCCATCGTCCGGGCCCCTCACTGAACTCTCACGGAGGGTTACGGAGGTATGTTCTATTTTTAAAACTAATTGAGCCATATACGCTTTAAAACCCCGAAATCCGATATAATAAAATGCCTCGGGGGAACTCGTTCTCGAGACAATAAAACTATTTCGTCTCTCGCACTCGTTAGGAATAAAAGAGGGGGAGAGAGAAAAAAAAAAGGAAAAGCAAGGTAGGAAAAATGTCAAACACGCGACGAGTTTGGCGAACGTGTGCGGAGTCGTTATATGTTAATGCGACGATCCAAATCTATCGGTCCGAGAATCGAGAGGGAGAGAGAGAGAGAGAGTAAGATATATAGTCAGCCGAGTTCGATAATTAATTTCCGATATCGCGTGGCTTTCTGTACGCCGTTCCCTCTCTCTCTCTCTCTCTCTCTCTCTCTCCCTCTTTTCGTGCGTCGCGAAGGAAAAAGCAGAGGAATCATTTATAATAACCGGTTGAAAACAAATACTCAAAGTCGCATTCTTTCCCTCGAGGATCGTCCCCCGCGTACCTGCTTTGACAAAAACACAGTTTAACTTTTTTGATAATAGTGGATTGTTAGATTTTGTATTAGGTTTAACTATACGTAAAATACAGTTAAATCTCTTTAATAATAATAGATTATTAAATTTTGTATTAGGCTTTATTCAGTATTTTTTTTCTCGTTTTACGATTGTCACATTTTTCTCCCCTTGATTCACATGCAATTTCTGCGTTCTTGCTCTGAAGGAAATTTAAACTTTTATAGTAGATTATTAGTTTTTATTTATTTTTTTAGTCGATTTGTCAAATTGTTCTTGTCACTCGATGCACATGCAGTTTTGAGGCCGGGATATTTGCATTCGGGGTTCGAATGGAGAACGCAGCGTGCCTCCCTCGCGAGGTGAGAGAGCGCTGACGGGGGCCCCCGTTGGCTCGGCGATGGTCAAGGCCAGTGGAACGAACCTGGATGCGCGGGGTCGAGGGGTACCGGCACCTCGCCGCAACGTCGACCACGCCGGTATATATGGGCGTCGTCGCGCCATCGGAATACCAGATTCGTGCAGTGAGGTCCTACGACGGTTATAAATCCGTGGCGCGTGAAACGCGCGAGCGCGCATACAAACGTCGCACGAGGACGCGCGCATTTTTCGGACTCTTTTATTTTTCCACCTCCTCCCCTCCGTCGCTCCCCCCAGCCGGCTCGGGGACCTCCTAGGATTCACGTAGAGGTGCCCGACGAGGTGAAAACGCGACCGGACGTCCAGTTTAGTGCACACTTCGCCGAGCGCGCACGACGCTCTCTCAATTATCACGGTGAGTCGATTTTCCTCACCCTTTCTGGATCTTCGCCACTCACGATAATCGATACGGTAATTTTCAATTTTCAAATCTGAGAAAGTGGTTTTCTGTGTATGGTTACTTCCTGAAATTTTGTTATACGAATTTTGTTTACCAGAATTTCAAAATCAGAAATTATTGTATTGATTATTGTGACTCCTGAGCATCCTTAAGGAACTAGTCAGATTAATTTCCTGAGGGAGAGAGAAGTTTGAATTAGAAATTTCGCTAGAGTGGATTTGGGCTGTGGTCTAAGCTATAATTTTTTCAAGGGAGGGTAAGAGTTAAAAAATCTTGATCGCAGACTTTTCAAATTTTACCTGGTACAATATTAAGTGAATAATTACATTGTGTAAATTGTGTAACGAATTGTTTGAATACTTTGTTTTTCTGTCTAATTTGGTGATTATAAAATTTACCCTCAAAGTACACCATCAAAATCGATCACTAATTTTTTTTAATTAGCTTGATGTTCAATTGACAGATTCAACTATTTTTGAAATATCTCTTCGCTACTGTCCACTTGTGAATTGTCTAGCCACTAAGAACTGCAATTCGTCATCATAACTACAAAAAAAAAAGCTACAGAGCAGATTCACTAAATTGATACTTTTTTTCTACTAAAACCGTTTAGAACACCATGTAATTCATACCATATCGCATATAAAAGTACCTGATTTATTCGTTCAAAAAAATAATCACGTTACTCAAAGCAAAAAAAACCACTCGAAACGAGGAAGCCTGCGCTATTTGCTCAACACGAGTACAACCGATCCGAAAAATCTCGACATATTTTTTTTCTTCCTCGAGTCTCGCAATACCTCGCAGGAGCAACGAACGGGAGCTGAAAGAGATTTAACGCCAATCGCCTGTTCGATTCTTCTGTTCTTTTTTTTTCATCGTGTAACGACAGACCTACGTACTCGGACTCTAAATAACTGTTTTGCATCGAGCAGTCGTCCGTACGAGCCTCTCTCGTGTCCAATCGTACAACAGTCGCATTACGTATGCAAAAATTGTCCCGAGGCTCATGTAGGCGTCGTATACGTTTAACGACCGGCGACCGATCCAGTTTTTCGAGCGCGCGAACTAATGATCGTCCGATGTTATTAATCGGAAGTCGAGGAACGAGGTATAGTCGACACCATCGGTAAACGTCCCCAAGGTCGGGGACGTTGACTTTCGATCGCATAAGCCGTATATCAGCGTTGCGGGATCGAGTCTCGCGACGCACAAATCCTTTAATGCCTTCGTTTCGTTTTCCTGCCCTCCGATGACAACTCTAGCGACGAAACTAGTTATAATCCAATGGAAGAAATATGACAGGTTTATTTTGTAGGTCCTTTTTAATTTTAAGGTTAGTTTTTAGGTTAATTTTAAAACAATTTTGTAGGTTAATTTTTAAACTTAATTTAACGTATAAAATTTGTCTGTTTTATAAAATAGTATTAATATGATAATAGTACAATAGTATTCTTTTCTATTCTATTAGCATAATAGTCAAATACTCTAGTGGTACTATTAAACCATTAAAGTAGTACTATTGTTACTACTTGAGTCTTGAGTTCGAGTTTGACCAAAACCCGTTATTATTGAAATCAAAAACTACCACTATTTCATTTCAATAATAATTACTTCGTACTAAGAAAATTACTCAAAAATAATGCCCAGTATCAATTCATCTGGTAAGTACAATAAGCTAGTCGCGTGGTGCCCATATATCGATGACAAAGGCGGTCCACCGATGTTAATAACCTCCCGACAGGTTTGTCAAACGATCTCGCTGAACGTGATGTTCTGCGAGCTGGTCTTGATTTATATCGCCGTTTTGTCATTCGCACGACGCTGCCCACGCGTGGGACGCGTGCGAACGAGCTCTCTCTCTCCTCGAAAAAAAATTTTTCGATTAATCCATCAATGTATTATAATTGATTCGGATCGAGATAAATCGTTTGTTTCGATCGCAGATGAAGCTGTGGATAGCGTTGCTGTTAGCGAGCTCTGTGCTCGCTGTACCGCCCAGACGGAATGTTTACACCGCTTACGCGCCACCGGGCTTCGACAGGACTCACGTCGAGAGGCGACCGTCTCTCGCTGAGCGTTTGCAACACGCCGACGAGGAACACGTTTCGCATAAAATTCCCCTGAGGGATGCCGTAGAAGCTGTGCCCGTGAGGAGCGAGGAACTCAGAGTAAACGAAGGGTTAGTATCGGTGAAATAATAACGAAAAAATAATTATAATCATAAAAAATGAAAATAATTATAATTTAATAAAAATGATAAAATATCATTTTATTTATAATTGGTTTAATAATGTACTTCAATATTTCTTTGTAGAGTATATTCTGAATAGTTTTGCCAAAATTTCGATTAGCGGAAATGATAAATCGAGCCTCTTGCGCAATCCCAACACGTTTGGAGTTCATTCGTCCATCGGATCGATGTAACAATAATTAACGACCCGATGTGCTAATTGAGATAAATTATCGATATTCTCGGCAATCAGCACCGCCGTGTCGCTCCAGGATAAATTAACATTCTCGTTGACGCGTTCCTGTTAACATACAAATTCATTTTCGGTACAATTAAAATAACGGAATCCCTCGAAAAATAGCGATTTACCTGTTGTTGCCATTTTCAGACCGATGCAGTAGTAAACAATAACGGAATCCGCGTAGAATTTTATCAGATTTCATATTCTACGTTTATATCGCTATTTCGAGTTTATTTTGCGAAAAAAATATTCCACTCGAATTAGCATATTCTTGCGCGAATGCAAAGCACACAGAACTGAACGCTCTTCTGCCTTTTTTTTTTTAGAGGCAAAGTGCCATTGAGAGACGCCGTCGAGCATCGCGAGGCTCCCTTCGTCAGCGGACCGGATCACGAGTCCATCTGGATCGAGCAACTCGTTCCGCCTACGATACGTGGTGGCTCGTACTCAACGGCACCGAATATCGTCTGTCATCTGAACTCGAAATCTATGAGCCGTGCGGAACCTTACACACTGTCCTCGAGAATTCTGCCCATCTACAAATGCACCCATTTAGTTTACGATGCAGCCACTCTGAGTAAATATTATTTTTATAATCCGAACTACTTTATATTCATCCTGGAAAATTTTGCGAGAAACTCGCTCTTGAAAAAATCTCTCATCGAAGTCTCCAGAGTTAAAATATTGCAATTGCAGACGTGGAGGAGTTGACTATGGAATCGGCCGATCACGAGTACGACGAGATAAAGGGCGGCTACAAACAGCTGATAGCCGCAAGATCGGCGAATCCAGCGCTGCGCGTGATGGTGTCCCTCAGCGCGAGTTCCGAGAACGATCATTTCGCGGGAATGTCGAAACAGGAATGCCTGTCCCGCTGCAGGATACTCGCCAAGTCGATCGTCGAGTTCCTCGAACGCTTCGACCTCGACGGAATTGAATTGAACTGGCAGGACATGCACGGCGAGTTTGACAATTTCAAAACCGTTCTACGATTAACGCGAGAGTCTCTGAAGGAAAGAGGATTGACATTGGCAGTCGCTGTCAGCCCGAACGACCCGGTCGACCCGGAAATCCTGTCGCTGGCCGATTTCGTAACTCTGAAGGCTTGGAGGTTGCCGGAGGAAAACAACGGCAAAGCTCATCACCCGGCCCCGTTAAAACCCGTCGCTAGATTCACGAATAAGTGGATTAACGCTGTCGGTCCTGAAAATACAAACAGATTGATCTTAGGAGTGCCACTTACTGGCTTGGGCTACACGCTCAAGTACGAGAATTTTACCAGCGTTGGTTCACCGGTGATTGGGCCTTCCCTGCAGAGTGGTCACGTCACCGGCAAGAGCGGACAGTTAGCTTACATCGAGGTAGGCATATTTTCGTTGAGAGCGTTTGACTTGAATTTCAAACGATTTGGAGTGACTCAATGATTGAGTCAGAAACTGAAGCACTGGAAAGATTAATTGTTCCGTTCGCTATTTTTGATGGTCAAAAAATTATTTCAACTATGGAATTGTTAAAATAATAATATTGATGAATATGAATAATAGTTTATTATCAATTATAATTAGTGCAGATTAGGTATTAGAAAATTAGTCCATTCGACCAAACTATTTATTATTCAACTCAATCAAAATCTCTCTTAGCGTGATCGAAATCTACACAAACACGAACCAAATTAGTTCTACCGAATCTAATCCCTCTAATCCTAATCTGACGCCCGACCGATCAACTGACATGTTTTGATCTCCAGGTATGTCAGAAGCTCGAGGAAAATTCGTGGACCTTCGGGAGGGATCAAGAGGGATCGTTCGTGAAACTGGGTGACCAGTGGATCGGCTACGAGGATCCAGTTTCTATAAAAATAAAATCAGCATACGTCAAATCATCTGGACTCGGCGGAATATCCTTGCGGTCCATCGACTACGATGATTTTCTGGGACTCTGCGGGGAACCCTGGCCCATGCTGAACTCGGCAATCAACGTTTTAGGATTACAAGGCGGCGAGAATGCCAAGAAGTGCTCCACGAGTGGGCTCAGTAGCGACCCGAGTAACTGTTCCGGCTTCTTCAGCTGCGTGAAAGGTGAATCTCTATTTTTCAAAGAAAGACGTTTAAGCGACGTTTAAGAATCGATGTAATGGCACCGCGCCACCTCGTCGTTCCGAAATCCACTCGCGTACGCTCATGAATAATTTATCGACCTCTGCGTGTGTCTTTATCTCGGTTAGGAGTATTATACCGGGGTCACTGCGGACATGACAGGTTTTTCGATCACACGGAAGGTCGCTGTAGGAAGGCTGTACCGAGCATGTGCAAGCCTGGACAAAGCGATCGCATCGTATTGCAGCAGGGAGCCGTTGATGCAGGCGTACGTGATAGACAAGACAAAGAGGATTTGCAGATATCGTCGCATGACGAGTCTCGAGTCGTCTGCTATATCACGTCCTGGTCGCTTTATCGAGAAAACGATGGAAAATTCGTGCCGGAGAGGCTCGACCCGAAATTGTGCACTGACGTTATTTATGCCTTTGCCGGACTGCAACCTGACAGTCTGCAGATTCAGTCGTTCGACCCTTGGGCTGATATTGAGAACAGTGAGTTCTGTGATAGATTGCTAATTATTAATTCAATTAAATTTATAATTAAGATGTTTTGTAATATTGATATATAATTTTTATTCGTCAGATTTATACCAACGTGTAACTTCTGTTTATGGACCACGAGTCTATTTAGCCATCGGTGGCTGGACTGACAGTTCCGGTGATAAATATTCGAAACTCGTCAACAACCCAGGGGCCCGAAGGAAATTTGTCCTCTCAGCTGTCAACTTTTTGAAGAAACACAATTTCGATGGTTTATCGTTGGAATGGAATTATCCAAAATGTTGGCAGAGCAACTGCAACAAGGGACCGGATTCGGATAAACCAAATTTCACTAAGCTTATTCAGGAACTCAGGAAAGAATTTGATAAGCAGGAACCAAAATTGCGGTTGGCAGTTGCATTATCTGGTTACAAGGAAGTTATTGACAAAGCTTATGAAGTAGCACAAATCGATAAATCAGTCGATCTTATTTCTGTAATGACTTATGATTATCATGGTGCCTGGGAATCCAAAACTGGTCATCTTGCTCCATTATATGGATCATTAGAGGACAACAATCCTTATTATAACACTGTAAGCGAACATTTTTTTTTAAGCTGTCAACTCAAAATTTAATTTTAATGATTTTTTTCAGAACTTCACAATGGAATACTTAGTTGGTTTAGGTGCCACTAGATCGAAATTATTAGTAGGCGTGCCTTTCTATGGACAAACTTATAGATTATCGGACATGAGCCGTACAAAACTGGGAGACCCCACAACAGGACCAGGCGAAGCAGGTGAATTCACAAAACAGCCAGGAATGTTGGCTTATTACGAAATTTGCGAAAGAGTTAGGCAGCAAGGCTGGAAAACTGGACCTGGTACGTGACCAAATTTTAAAATGAGTATCTTTCTTAGGTCTATAATTTATTATTCGTGAAATTTTAGGACCTAATGCTTATCATAAACATCAATGGGTAAGCTACGAGGACACTCGAAGTGCCTACAAAAAAGGACAGTTTGTCAAGCAAAATGGATATGGTGGTGTAACCATTTGGACGGTAGATTTGGATGATTATTTGAATCGTTGCTGTATGGAACCTTTCGCGTTGTTGAGAAGTGTAAACCGAGGATTGGGTAAGTTGCCAATCACATTTAATAAACAATTTATAATTTGCACATTTACCACATATATTAATTGATTCATAAATTGATTTTTTAAACAAAAAAAAATATTAAATTTTTTAGGACGTTTGTCAACACCTCAACCAACAACTGAAAACTGTCAACGCCCAGAGGATCCAGTTACTCCACAAGCTCCAGTTTTAACAAGCCACAGCGATGCTGCAGATGGTGGTGGTGGTCACCATCACCCCACGAAACCGATCACCCAAAGTACGACCAAAGGTACAACTTGGCCAACTTGGACCGAAAGACCAATGACGACGACCACTTCAAGAACTACCTGGCCAACCTGGTCGTGGACATCAAAACCAACAACAACAACAGTTTCAGTGGAAACTCCCAGACCAACGACGCAAACTCCTTGGACTACTCAAACGTCAACATCATCAAAGTAAGTAATTTTATTTTAATGCTATTAAGTATTATTTAGAAAAGAAGAGAAAAAAATTTTTAATGTAAAACGTTTTAATATATTTTTTTAATTTTCATCAGAAGACCGACGCGACCAACAACCACAGCAGAGACATCTACCCTTGGAAGAGCTTGTGATTTAGGACAATACACAAACGATCCTGAAAATTGTTCTAACTACTTTAGATGCGTCCTTGGTGAGCTCAAACGAGAACAATGCGCTCCTGGCCTTCACTGGGACATCAATCGCGGCCTTTGCAACTGGCCGGCTCTAGCCAAGTGCGAGGTTTCTTCCGGTGAGATATCTTTGATTTATCGAGTTATTTTTACCATTCAATTATAATACATACCTTGGTTACGTGAAATCGATAATACGTTCCGCTTCTACATATTATCTTCGATTCTGCGTCATTGAATAATCATCTTACAGTATAGCTTCTCTAAGCATTTTTTATCGATGAATCACACATTCATTACTAGCATGTTTACAAATTTCAAAAATTTATGGTTTTCAATTTTCTTATCTCAAGCAGCTTTACCTACGACGACGAAAGCACCTTATTTTACCACCACAAGAACAACGACAACAACGACAACAACTGTTCGTCCAACAAGAAGATCAACCACCACTCAAGCACCAACTATTCAAACCACGTTGACACCACCAGCGATGAAACCCGTCAATAAACCTGAAAAACCATGCGAACACGGCCAGTATTACGCTTATCCAGAATCTTGCACTGGTTTTCTCGTTTGTGTCAATGGAAATCTGATTTCTCAGCAATGTGGGCCAGGTTTGAATTGGAATGACGAAAAAAATATGTGCGACTGGGCGTTCAAGAGTCCTTGCAATGATAAACCAAAGGAATACGCTTCGCTAACGCAGAAAGATACTCCTCAGGTAAGATTGAATAGAAGAAAAAAAATTAGTGAAATACATGAAAAATGATTAAATATAATTTTTAAATTCTTCCAACTAATTTTATTCATTATTTCTTAATTTCATTTTAGACTTGTGTTCCCGGAAGTTATTCTGACGTCCCCGGAGATTGCGAAAGTTATCAAGCTTGCTTGTGGGGTAAGCCTGAAATATTCCGTTGTGCTCCTGGCTTGCATTTCAACAAGCAAACTCGAATTTGCGACTGGCCTGCTCGTGCAAAATGTTCTGATGACAGCAACTCGAATGGTCAGCCATCGACTACAAAAGCACCATCCCAACCTGGTGTACCAAATTACAAGCCAACAGGTAGACCACCCGTCAGCACGACTCAGCAACCAGAATGGACTCAGCCGACTACTGCAGCAACCACAGCAATACCATCAGCTGCAGTTGATCCTAGCAAAGTGTCGCCATTGTCTGGTTATTTCAAGGTAAATTTTTTTTCAATATTTTGGTTTTTTTTTAATTCAAAATTTTTATTTATTGGTTTATCATTTATTCAATTTGTGTTATAGGTCGTTTGTTACTTCACAAATTGGAGTTGGTACAGAAGAGGAAGTGGTCGTTACTTGCCTGAATATATAGATCATACATTATGCACACATATAGTTTATGGTTTTGCTGTATTGGATTATTCGGAATTGACTATCAAAGCTCACGATTCTTGGGCTGATTTTGACAACAGTGAGTTAAGCAACTGATATGAAAAAATATTTTTTTTTTGTATCCTTATTTAATTATATACTTCTCAGAATTCTACGAACGAGTTGTCGCTTACAAGAAACGAGGATTGAAAGTCTCGATAGCACTCGGAGGCTGGAACGACTCCGCAGGAGATAAATACAGTCGTCTAGTTAATAGCCCATCAAGCAGAAGGAAATTTATTACACACATTCTTCAGTTTATCGAGAAGTATGGATTCGACGGTCTTGACTTGGATTGGGAATATCCAGTTTGTTGGCAGGTATGAGTCACCCAAATTAATATTTACACTGTATAAAAAACTATTATAACTATGATAAAAAATATTAGAATACTAAAAAAATGATAAATATTTTTCTAAATAGGTGGATTGCAACAAAGGACCAGCCTCAGACAAAGAAGGCTTCTCAGCTTTGATCAGAGAATTGAGTGCAGAATTGAGACCAAAAGGTCTTCTGTTATCATCAGCAGTTTCACCTAGTAAAAAAGTGATAGACGCTGGTTACGATGTACCTGCTCTGAACAAGTATCTCGACTGGATAGCTGTGATGACATACGACTTCCATGGTCAATGGGACAAAAAAACTGGACATGTCGCACCTCTTTTCTACCACGACGATGACGAATTTTACTACTTCAACGCTAATTATTCTATCAATTATTGGATCTCGAAGGGAGCTTCACCCAGAAATATCGTAATGGGAATGCCTCTGTATGGGCAATCTTTCTCTGTGAACGATCCTCAAGCTGGCACCGGTCTCAACGTTCCAGCATCGGCTGGCAATGCTGGAGAATTTACTCGAGCAGCTGGATTTTTGGCTTACTACGAAATTTGTGACAGAGTACTGAATCGAGGATGGACTGTTGTTCAGGATCCTCAACGTCGTATGGGTCCTTACGCTTTCAAGGGCAACCAGTGGGTCAGTTACGACGATGCCGACATGATTCGTCAGAAGGCTCAATTTGTCAGAGATATGGGATTAGGAGGAGGCATGATTTGGGCTTTGGATTTGGACGACTTTAGAGGAAGATGTGGGGAAGGTCCACATCCTCTCATGCATACGCTTCAACAAGTTTTGGCTGAGCCTCCTACTCAACATGATAGACGTAAGGATTTAGAAACTAAAAAAATTATTGAAAAAATATTATTTTATTAATTACTTAATTAATTATTAAACATGATTGTTTTTGTTTCAGCAATCGCTCCACCAGAACTCGGTCAAGAACTCGACTGGAAAATACCAGCTTTTCCACCAAATAAAGTCAACGATACCACTCACGCCGAAACTTCGAGCGAACTGTCAAAACCGATTCAACCTGTAGAATGCGAACAGTGTAATGATGAAGAAGAATATAAGATGGTGTGTTACTTTACAAACTGGGCTTGGTATAGACAATCTGGTGGTAAATTTGTGCCAGAGGACATTGACCCTGATTTGTGTACTCATATTTTGTACGGATTTGCTGTCCTCGACACAACAAGTTTGACTATTAAGAGTCACGATCCATGGGCTGACACTGACAACAGTAAGTTAGGCTATATACAATTTTTTCGTAAAAAAAATCTATGAAATAACGTAATTAATTTTTTAAAATGAAAAAAAAATTTTTTTTAGAATTTTACGAGAGAGTCGTTGCTTTCAAAGAAAAGGGAATTAAGGTATTAGTGGCTATTGGAGGATGGAACGACTCAGAAGGAGACAAATACAGCAGATTAGTTAACAATCCTTCTTCGAGACGCAGATTCATCACTCACGTCTTGCAATTCATCGAGAAATTTGGTTTTGATGGTTTGGATCTTGATTGGGAATATCCAGTTTGTTGGCAGGTTTGTACCATTAAAGGAGATATAGTCTGTAAAAAATTAAAAAAAATGATAATTTTTATCCAATTAAAAAAAATGATTGTAACATTTCTAATTGATTTTCTCGAAAGGTCGACTGTAAAAAAGGTCCCCCATCTGACAAAGAGAGCTTCAGCTTATTGGTGAAAGAGCTGAGCACCGAGTTCAAACCCAGAGGACTTTTGTTATCAGCTGCTGTGTCACCCAGCAAGAAAGTTATAGATGCCGGTTACGACGTACCGACACTTGCTAAATATCTGGACTGGATATCCATCATGGCCTATGACTACCACGGCCAGTGGGACAAGAAAACCGGTCATGTTGCGCCACTGTACGCTCTTCCTAACGACTGGGAGCCGACTTTCAATGCCGTACGTCAAAATTAGAATAATACGCTGTTAACGCACGGCTATGTCGTCGTAAATCTACGGGAAACCATTAAGCCGTTATCGGTGGACATTAGCGTGAGTGATTTTAATGACCCTCTTCCTTGTTTCCGCAGAACTTCTCAGTGAGATATTGGATGGAAAAAGGCGCACCTGCTAAGAAACTAGTGATGGGAGTACCACTGTACGGACAGTCCTTCTCTCTCGCGGAAAGGAACAACCCTGTTTTGAATTCACCGACTTATGGTGGTGGGGAGGCTGGCGAGGCTACGAGAGCGAGAGGATTCTTGGCTTATTACGAGGTATTAAAATAAATTGAATAGTAATTAAAATTAAATATCAATAAAACATTTGAAAAAATTCTCATTTGTAATCTAATTCGTAATTTTAGATATGTGAAAGAACGTTGAAAAATGGATGGACAGTCGTTCAAGATAACGAAAGACGTATCGGGCCATACGCTTACAGAGGCGATCAATGGGTGAGCTTTGACGATGCAATTCAAGTCAGGAAGAAGGCAGAGTTCATGAAAGAATTAGGTCTGGGAGGTGGTATGATTTGGGCTCTTGATTTGGACGATTTCAAGAATCGATGCGGTTGTGAACCGAGTCCACTATTAAGAACTCTTAATCGAGTACTCAGAAATTATCCAGACGGACCATCTTGTCTTATCGCGTCGAGTGAGTTTTTTAATCTTTATGTAAACGGAATTTAATTTGTCGTTAAATTCAGATTATATAAGGAGAGATTTTTTTCTATTAAAAAAATTTTTAATATTATTTATATTCTAATAAAAAATTTCTAACCAAACTTTATAGGCACGGAGACATTTACTGAGCCCGATGCAGTAACAATTCCAACCAGCACTACTACCGAGAGCAATTACATTCCCGATCCCGATCCCGAAACCGATAACGGAGGTGACACCATCGAAGTCGAAGCTGGCACAGGAGGACAAACTCCACCGCAGACGATCGGCGATTGCAACGGTGGCCTCTTCGTGCCTCACAAGGAAGACTGCAGCAAGTACTATTTGTGCAATTTCGGAAATTTGGCGGAGCATCAATGCCCAGGTGGACTCTACTGGAATGAAAATCGCTGCGACTGGCCTGAAAACACGAGCTGTAAAAAAAACAAACGGCGCAACGACTTTTGAGGATGAATGATAATCGTTTACGTTAATTTAGGTGTACACTCAACTTTCCCAAGTTCAAATACTGAATTGGAACCTCTCAAATGTAGCCATTGGTGGAAAAAAATTTTTTAGAGAATGTTAGGTTTGGGATGGCGGATTTGGGAGAGCTGAATGTACGAAATTTAGATTTAAGAACCCGGTATGACTGAAACGGTGATTATTATTCGCTAAAGAGATGTGTGATACGCGATTACTTGCTCAAAATGATTAAATCTGTGCGATATATCGATCATTTGTGTTTTTAGAGGTAGTTTTATAATCTTGTAACGATAACGCGGTGCGATTTATGATCTACATGGATCGATCGAAATATGCTTTCGTTTCGCACGATAATTACTTTAGGATAATCGCAATTTTTCGATATTAGAATTGAAATTAGTATAACTAATCATTTATCGTAAAATTAGATAAATAAGAAATTATCGCATATGCAATCGATCGAATTCATCTTCATCATAGGTTTAGAAATGAATTAAATATAATTTCTTAATTTTAAGATTATTTCTACGATAAAATTGTACACCTACCATGTATTACATTATAAAAGAATAAAAAGCCTTATTTTTTATTTCAATTGTCGTGTTCTATTTATAGGTCAATTAAAATTTATTCGTGTCAATCCAATTTTAGACTCTCAATTTTCGTCTCGTTTAATAAGCCCGCATCTCGCTGGTGTCGACACGATTGACTCCGATAAAATCGATGTTATTAGTCTCATTTTGCGTATCCAAGGCGGTTCTGTGTATCGCACATGTTACATATATTTATTGCTATCACAAGTGACCAGCGTATTGTTTCTAACACTGAATAAATTCCTCTGGTGGCTCTAACGACCTTCAGATATTACGCACGAGCGTGCAAACCGGCTGATATGTCAATGAGATTAAACAAACTGATTAAGCGCGCGTTTGGCGATTTTAAATGCTGCGAGAAGTGTGGAAATACATGATCAGCATTTTCGTACCGATCCCCTAACCTCAGTAGCACCTGACCCGCCGAACGAGACGCGATTAGAAGGAGAAAACGAAAATGGCAGTAGACGGTGATAAAATGTTTATTTTACGCTCGAACGACTCTCTTATCGGTGGAAAAATGCGATTTTTACGTTCCTCGTTTCAGATGCAGACGTATCGGCATTATGCATCGAGACACCGAGTCCGAAAACTGTACTAGGAGCTACAAGGAATTCGGTTAGTCAGGATTATTATTTTTGTGATTATATAGCGTGTTTCTTGAGACATGCATTATTTGTGCTTTTTAAAAAAATTAATCTCTTGTTGCTAACTTGATACGCTTATTGCTTGACATTAACAGACATTGTAAATTACTTTGCATTATCTTCCTTATTTTTGTTAAACACAGTTCACTTGTATTTAATGATTCTCTGTATTTAAGGATTATGGTATTTTATTACTCTGCTTTGTATCAAGTGCGATCAGGGTGTAAAGACTATGTAATGTAACTTGTTTGATAAGGGACGGCATTGCAATTAATTTACTTTATGCCTTGTGCGCTCTCATGATTCACTTAACTCCAATTCACTTGAGGACATTAAAGTGGTAAACTAGACAATTGCAAGTGTTCATATAATTTTTGTATAATAGAATGTCAGTTGATAAAAACTATATCTTAAAAAATTCAGTTTTATTTTTTTTTCAATATTATTAAAATTTTTAACAACAGTGATACTCTCATGAAACAAGCTATAAATAACAATATATACAAAATATATATAAAATGATAACATTTAGATTGTTATCTAACAAAGTCAATAGTTTCCAGGTTTACCAATGATGTATGGTTTAATTCTATTTGTCATCCATAATCTTACATCCAGTCCATTCATTTCTTTGATAGTCGATCGTCATAAGTTCAAGGCAGCGTAGATTGCTTTTGATATAACAAAATGAGGTAAAATCTTTGAGCTTCTGATGGTTTGGTTATTAATTATTATTTTAATTGTTGAATAATAATAAGTTTATTTGAGTAGTTAATTTCTAAATGAACATGATTTTATGAATGAATAAATAATTTTAATAATTTCTTTAAGGTACATAGCAAAAGTGATGAGGATGAGAGTATAAGTGGATGGACTCCATTATTGGTACTATGTGGAATCACAAGCTGTTTAGGTTCTGCATTGCCTGCTGGTTATAATATAGGTGTTATTAACAATCCTGAACAAGTTAGTATGTCAAATGAATTTTTTACTGCTTAAAAATATAATAAAATTCAGTACTTAATGAATAATATTTTACAGCTTTTAAAACAGTACTGCAACGAAAGTATAATAAGAAATTACAATATTGAACTTACTGAGGAGTCTTTGAATTTACTGTGGTCAGCTATTGTGTCAATATTTCTTATTGGAGGAGTTACAGGATCTCTAGTTTCTAGTTGGCTCGCAGACAAGTATGGCAGGAAAGGAGCACTTGCTGCTGGAAACATTTGTGGAATAATTGGCGCTATACTATTCCTACTTATTCCTTCTTTTCATTCGGTAGAGCTCTTTCTAGCTGGAAGACTCATAGTAGGTTGGTATAATTTATAAAGTCCATATCCATCAATATTAAATTCTATGTATTTCAGGTTTATCCGGTGGTCTTGCTACTAGTTTATTATCTATGTATATGTCGGAAATAGCTCCTATAAAATTAAGAGGCTCGGTTGGTGTACTTTGTCAATTGGGCATTACAGTTGGTGTGTTCTTGGGTCAAGCTGCTAGCTTAAACAGCACTTTAGGAACAGAGGATAGATGGCATTTGATGTTAGCAGCCTTTTCACCACTATGTGTTCTCTCTTTAATCTTATTATTCTTTTTGCCTGAAAGTCCAAAATATTTATACATCATGAAAGAACAAAAAGAGACTGCTCTCAAGGGTACAGTATCTAATGAAAAATATTTTTTATTAACAGTTGATTTTATTAATTTTTTTCTTGTAAAAATTCATATCTTATTTTATGTTATAGCGTTAAGTTCGTTACGCAATGTAGATATTAGTTTATTGCAAGATGAAATTGCTGCCTTACAAAAAGAAGCGGTTGCTGCTCAAGCGCACACTGAATCGTGGTCGATCAGTCGTGTCATAAAAGATTCAAATTTGAAACTGCCACTCTTCATGGTTTGCCTCTTGCAATTTTCTCAGCAACTCAGCGGCATCAACGCAGTTTTTTACTATTCAAATTCAATATTCAAAACGGCTGGTCTCGATAAGACGGAATCTGAATATGCCACTCTTGGTACCGGTATTATCAATATTTTTATGGCAGTGGTATCAGTACCGGTCATGTCACACTTCAGCCGGAGAAATGTACTTTTAATTAGCTGTTATTTATGCATTGGTTGTTTAATCACATTGTGCGTTAGCATTTCACTAATTGTAAGTAATTTGTGATTTATTAAGTTTTTTTTGATAAATCAATATTTTATAAATTTTTTTTTAGCATGTTTCCTCATTCATGCCATGGCTGTGCGTTGTTGCGGTACTAGCGTACGTCTTGTTCTACGGTATCGGCCTCGGACCGATACCATATTTTATTGGATCGGAATTGTTCGATGTTGGTCCAAGGCCAGTCGCAATGTCGCTTGGCAGTGTTTTCAATTGGGGTGGAAATTTTATCGTCGGGATGTTATTCCCACTTTTAGTCAGCGTCATCAAAGCTTACACTTTTTTAATATTCGCAGGCTGTGTTGTACTCCTGGCATGTCTTGTAAAGTATGTATTGGTTGAATTAATTAATATCAACTTGATAATATTTTAATTGCATCGTTCTGTTTTCAGGATATATCTGCCCGAAACACGTGGAAAAAGTACAATGGAAATAGCTTCAATGATGACGCGAGGTTTCAAATCACGTCCTAATCACATTCTTGCCATTTGAGGAACAAATATTTTTCATTCAGTATTAGAACTAAAATTTCGTATGATAATATTGGGATGATCATCGATTTATATTCAATAATGGATTTCCATGAAATTCAACTTTTTTATTCACTTTATAACAAATTTGTATAAGAATTTTTTCTAGCTATGAACAATTTTATACATGAGAAACATATCAATAAGTGAATGAGTAATGGAGTGAGCACTACAGTACATTAGTGTACTTATTGATACAAAAACAGATATGTTACATCAATTATAAGGATATGACATGAGATGTGATATTTCTTATAGCATGACATAAGTAATGTACAATAATTTTTTAATATTAAAATTAAGTATAAAATTAGGCATAACCTCAAAATAGATACAATTTTCCAAAGTGCCGACAATGATTACAACATAAAAATTATATATACACATAAGTAAATACATATACTGACGTAAAAGTAACTGCAATAGAAAATCTCATATGTATTATAAGAAGCATCCATCAACTCGTCCAATTATTGTACAACAAATCTAATTTTTCATAAAAACTTAAACATAAAACTGTATGTGGTGCAATTCTTATCCAAGTTGGGAAGACTCCCTTATATAGGCCTGTAATGCCTTCAGTGATCACTATTTTCTTTATGCCGTCGAATATTCCATTGTACAAAACACCTTTGCCACTTTTGTCGACTCCTGTTAAATACCAAAGTGTTGATACATTCGATTTAATTTAATTTTTACTCATTTCTACTTACGTTGATTGTACAATCTCGTTGCAAGGACATCGAATGGCTGCATCGTGACGGCAACACAACTTCCGCCGATCAGAGACGCAACGAACGTGAGCAATAAAGGAGAGTCCGAGAACATCTGAAAGTAATGCAAACCATTTTCAGCATCAATATTAACTTTCATCACTGATCGACATTTTTCAGCGAAATACAAAAATTTGTGTACTCACCTCGGTTTTACGTAACCAATCTGACACAATACTAAAAGTGGTCAATTGTGTTGAGGATCCTACGAACAATCTTGGCACGTTAGCACAGTACCCCCGATACAAACCAGCAATACCATTTTCCTGCCACAACGATTTGTAAGCCGCCCATGAGTTCGTATGCGAGTGCTGATGACCCACCGCTATCGCTTGAGCCGACTGCGCTTGTATTTGTGTTTTAACCTGGTAACATCAATTCGTTGTAACAAACGGTACAAACGGAAATTCATTTCTAGTATACACCACGCCAAGGGGTTGTATTAGTGATACGTTTGCTAATTTACAAATGAATAAAAATTACCAAATAAAATGGACTACCGACAACACCACCAATGGCGCCTGCGATACCAGAAATCAAAGCTGTTTTGACAATATCTGTTTCACCCTTGCTGTTCAAGGTCAGCTCGTATCTCTTGGCAAGATTGTAAGTGCCCAGTCTTATGCCATTGAGAGCAACTTGGAAGGTGAGAGCTGGCACCAGACCAGCCTGGAGTGCCAGGATACCCTCGTGTTTCGCGATTATGTACGTTGCGTGAAAAGTGTTCCTATAAATTTTTTTGTAAGTTCCGCGTGCCTCGAGTTCACCCTGGAGCTGGAGGCGCACTTTTATTACGTCCATTGGATTTGTGAAACATCCTGCACCAACCGCTGCTAGGGCGCCTAATACGAACTCGACTCCAACTCTGGAAGAAGAAAAATATTAAAGTGATGTGAAATATTGTGACAAGGAAAAACGGAATTTATCTAGCGCCTCAAAATTTAGAAAGTGGAACGGTAGTCAAAATTAGTAACGCCATCGCGGTATTGCATCATTGTCATATTCGAGTAACTCACTACGATCATGAATGAAAGTTTAACGAGGAGGTGTGATTGATCTACGTCTCGTGTTTGATATTCTAATTCCGACCGAATGCGCGGTTTAAAAGCGGATTTACGATCAATCACGACAACAAGAGGCGCACAACCGTGCGCGCTGTACGATGAAGCGGATTGCATAATCGTTATTTAGTAGCGGAGCAAGCGGTTACGGTGAAATGGAAAAGATTTCGGTGGAACGAGAAGTTTATGATTTATATCGAATAATAAGTCTCACGCTTTGTTAGCAGTCGATTCCGTTGTGCTTGACATCTTGAATGATATTGCAGTTTTGTGTTAAAATCACCGTGACTCGTGATCGATAAGGCGATACCGCGAATTAGGAGGCTCGAGGAAAGTATAGCGCACGCGACGCACGCACGCCGTTACTGATCTCGTATACTGCCAGACGTTTTCATCATCCTGCGATTGTATTTACGTATGACATACAGCAAGCACGTGGTCGTGGGGTTACTCGACAATTACGCTTATAAAAGTGCTTAGTTTGGAAAATTTTTGTTTTTTTTCGACTGTGATTCCTGATATTTCTGCGAAATATTTCATAATCCTATTCTCTTCGGATATCATTTATTTAATCATTTTTAGTTATCTGGAATTTCAACGTGGTTTTCGTATCTTATTATTTGTTTTTCCATTTGATGTATTCACGGCCACTTACGTAATACCTAAAATGCTTATGACTGGTGCATAATTAATTGTTTAATTTCATTTTTGCATATTTTTGGATGGTAATCGTTTTTGTAATTCTTATAAGTTTCAGGGGCATTGGGAACAATAAAAATTGAGACTTACTATAATAAATGTTTTGTTTATTATAAAATCTATGCAATAGTTTGATGAAAATAAGAAGAATGTAATTATATTATCTAAATAGCCACAAAACGAAATTTTTTCAATTTTGTAGTTGGATGAGTTATTTACAAATGTACAAGTTGGTTTAAAAGCCAGAACAAAATTTTTCACGTCATAACCATGCCATTACCAGCTTTAGTGATTTTAGCTATTTCCTCTTTAAATTTGGCTATTGTTTCCTTTGCTAGTGTCAGTTTTTCTTTGAGGTCCACAACTTCAGTTCTTATTTTATTTCGTGACTCCATAATAGCTTTTAGGGTGGTTTCCTTTTTTGTTTCAACTGTAAAAATAAGTGAAAATAGAAACAATTTTAAAATTGCATTTGAATCTGGTAAAATATTTTGCATATAACATACAATCTGTTTCATGTTGCCAAACTCCTAATGTCGCTGGTCTGGTACTACTCAATAAATGTTGCATTAAAGCAGTTGGATCTTGAAAAACAATTTCGTCATAAAACTCAGAAACCAATCTGTTATTTTTAATTTGTGCTTCAGAAGCAGATTGGAATAATTTCAACATATGATAAATTGTAACCTAAAAGTATATAATTGGATGTTCAATTCAATGACCAATACTTGTAATGAGATGAAAGATAAATTTTATGTCTATTTACTGGACGTTCATTAGGATCATGAAAATATACTTTAATAGTTATTTCAAATTCCCCCCATCCAGTTTCTGTCACTTCATATGGTGGTTTAGTTACAATTCTGTTGGGACTGTTGTAACTTTCGTGTAATTTGAAATGTACTTTCTTAACGTAAGCAGCCATATCTTCGTTGAGATATGGTTTAACATAAAGTGTCCACTGATGGGTATGCCCATCCTCCTCTCTTCTTTCTCCAAAATATCGAGCTTCGTTACCATAAACTAACGGTTTCACTATTGTCAAACCCTGTAATTTTGTATAAATATTTATTTCATTCATAAGTTATGATGCGTTTATAGGTTATGATACACAAATCATATTCAACAGACTTTCACTCTTCCTCCTGAGTCTGGTCCAAATTCATTCGTAACATTAGACATGATTGTTAATCACGATTTTAAAACATGTAAAGGAGCGTGAGATCAAATTTTGCCGTCAAAATAAGGAGATAGAGAAACAATAACAAAGCTAGTAAAATTTGAAACTAAACCCCAAACTTGCTAATCTGAAGCTCCGAAACATTTCAGAACAGCACATATGACATATGACTCATATGAAATGTGTTCCGAATTTCGTTTTACGAAACTACAAGAACTGCAGAGTCCAAACTGCAAGTCAGTATACGCTTGTAAATAAATTAATTGTTAAACAATTTCTACTAATGCTGTTATTGTAAAAAAAAACTGTAAGCTAATAATACAAAACTGTAATTGGACATATTTCGCTAACCAATAATAAATTCCGTCTGCATAGCGTTACTTGTAGTGCAAGTCCTTTCGTTTTGATTTCGGTCTAAAACCTTTTACGTATATGGTCGGTTTACGTTTCGTCTACGATACCGGAACACCCCTTGCATTATCAAAAAAAAATTATGCATCGATTTCGTTGAAAAAAAAATGTTATTGACTCGTCGTCAAGACGTCGGGAATCCGATCGAATATCAATAAACGTCGTTGTGTGTTAACGTACGTTGCACGAATCGTAGTAAACGCGTATTTCGTTGATGAGAAATGCCAACAACCGCACGTCCATATTGACGTTGTTTTGCTCTCCGGCGAGGCGTAATTCTCGACGTGAGAACAAATGAAATAGCGGTCGGGCCGCGAAAAACTGGACAGTGTGTAAAAACGATCGAAAGATGGAAGGTAACAGTGAGCAGGGTAGTGTAGTTAACGAAACTGTTATAAATAATGAACAGGAGCATAATGAAGAAGGCATAGAAGAAGGAGAGGATTACGGTTACGACGGGGACGATTACAGGCATTTTATGCCACGGGGACGCGGTGGGTTTCGGTAAGTATTACCGTTTCACGAAGATTTGTGATAAAATGATTAAAAATGAGGATTCTTTTTATCGAAACGACGTTATAACCTCAATCTACACTTAAAAATACTAATTTCCACTCGAATAAATTTTTACAGTAAAAATCTCATTTTACTAAAATTGATAATTGTTAAAGAAAAATAGTAATTGTCGCGATTAATGTTCTGAAAATTTATTCAATAGTGCTTGTATTAGCTGTAATCGAATACTGAACGCGTCGACTGCTAAATCTCTATTACTATACAAAACTCGCCAGGGGAGGGGAATCATAGAAATGCTCTTACATTCTGGTACTTCAAAAAAAAAAAAATGATAACAATAAACTGATTCGATAATAATTGGAAGGAGCTCAGAATTGTTGACATTTGTAAATTTCCTTGACAAAGTGAAACTGAATAGATACGATAATTTGAAACAAAATTTCATTGATTTGAGTTATATCTGCAATACATGTGTTTACTTTGATATAAAATAAAACATTGAAGTTTTTTATTTGCATTGAATGAAAATTATATTCTTCATATACTATTTCTTGTTTATGAGTGAAAAATTGATTAATAATATTTATTAAATTAATTAAATACAAAGTAATACTATATATTAAAAATTTCTATGTAAACAATTTTATGAGTCGTAAATTTCAATCTACTGATGAACAAGATTTATTGAACTTGTAGTGACTGTGTTGTATAATTTGAGAAATAATCTTGTGCGCCATCTACTTGTTTGAAATTTAAAATGAGCGTCCTCTGAGGCTTCCGTAAATTTTAATTACATTTTGCTATTTCGGAAAAGTTCAAAAGTGTGTATCTTGGTTAAGGAAACGAAAAAAAACAAGTGACACATGAATTGCAATTAAAAAGAGTACATCTACAATCGTACTCTCGAAGAGAGAACGGTTGGTAACAATGTGAAAGTATAATGTAAAAAAAATAACTCTGTTGTTTACACGAGTCAAATCACTTCTTTGCTTTTAACGGGAGGTTACGTTACTTTGATATTTAAGTAGTAATATTTTCTTTGAAGGTGAAACAAGGTTCTGTACAAAGAAAATTGATTTTATCTCAAGCTTTTTTTTGCTTTAAAAATCTTTTCACTCTATAAGGAATACGTGCAATGTGTATAAACTAAACGGTTTTAGAATTAGTTTTTAACGTAATTGGCTATAAATAATTATCTTAAGGGGACGTGGCAGGGGTGGATTTGATTTTTCAATGCGAGGTGGCCCACCAAGGTTCAGAGGAAGAGGATTCGGTCCAAGAGGTTCAATGTTTCGTGGAGCGAACAATGGATATCCCTTCGAAGGGCCTCCCCGGCCAAATTGTCCCCCTGGGCCAACAGGAATGAGGTTCAGAGGACCACCTGCATTCGATCCCAGCTGGGGACCGATGGGACCATCAAACATAATGGGGCCACCAAATATTATGGGACCTCCAGGAATGGTAAATACTCTACTATTATTATTTGTCCAGTTCTCTCCTTGGTTGAAGCATTTTTATCAATATTAATGGTTCAAACCTAGAATGAGATTTTTAAAATTTCTATATAGCCCCCGCCACATATGATGAATGGTCCCATAGGCTCAGGTCCTGGACCTTATGGACCACCACCTGGTATGGGACCAGCCAATATGAATAATGTTAGTATCGAAATGTGAATAGAGATAATGGAAATAGCATTGTGTAATAGTTGTAGCTAGTGTTTTTTTGCGATATATATTTCAATGAAATTTTTTTCTTTACAGATTTCAGGACAGCAACAGCAACAGTCGCAGCAGCAAGCAAACATTCCAGGGTTAGATCTCAATGGTGAGGTTTGGGTAGAGACTAAAACAGGAGATGGTAAATCATATTACTATAATATTCGTTCAAGAGAAACTACATGGACAAAGCCTGAGGGGCCAAATGTTAAGGTTATGGTGCAGGATCAGGTTCGTCATTTTATATTGTTTCATTACACAGTAGAAATTGAGTAATTGTAAATAAATTTTATTTATCCATTCCTATAGCTAGAGCAATTGGTGCATGGTGCCTCCAAGCAGACTGGGAATTCTGGAGCACCAGCAGCAGGCGTTCCTCCTCAGATAGATGAAAATCGAGCACCACAAGGGAATGAGCTGGTTCCAAACAACAACGAAGCTATGAATCAATTGAGCACAGCACCACCAGGAACTGGTCCTCCACCTGCGTTAAATAATGTTCCTGATGCTAATTCACAAGTTCCCGAAGCAAACCAACCAAATGGTATGTATATTTTTGTAACTATGTAATAATTTAATAGAGCACCTTTAATACTCAATTCAATGATTTAGGGACGGTTCCTACTACTGTTAACAATACAGCACCTGTAAATAATTCCGGAGTCAATGCAAATATGATGCAGCCCCCACCAAACATGGTTCCTATGCAACACAGGATGCATGGGCAGTTTGGTGGACCAATTGCAGGACCTTTTGGAGGTTCTCCGTTTGGCATGCCTCCCCCAGGATTCCAACCATTTGCAGGATATGGACCACCACAAACTAATTGGGGTATGTTCAACATTTCATTGAAGCGAAATTTTCTTTACCCAAATATTTTTAATTATCAGGTGTACCTCAAATGCCTCACTCACTTATGGCTCCTCAAGCACCAAACGAGGATCCTTCTATATTAGCTCAACTCGACCCAGAATTAGTTGCGTTGGCGATGATTTGGTCGGAACATCGGGCTCCTGATGGCAGGGCTTATTATTACAATAGCAAGACGCGAGAGTCTGTTTGGGAGAAACCGCAACCTATGAAAGATCTTGAAAGTATGTATATGGCGAAGTAAACATATTATGGTTGTAAAATAAAAATTATTTTTTAGATGCAAAAATAGCATTAAGACAAAAAATTGAGGAATCGTCAAATTCTACGGCTGCAATGAAACTGGGCAATGCAATAGGCGGTAATGATTTGAAGCTGGATAAGCAGCTTGATGGAGGACTGGAAACCAAAGATCCTAGCAAAGAAACTGACCCAAATAAATCGAAAAAGGACGAGCAAGCTGCCAAAGATGCGACAAAGCCGCAAGACAAATCTAGACCAATTTCAAGTACTCCCGTTCCTGGAACGCCATGGTATATTTCAATTAAAAATTAAAATTATTTCGATTTTCTTGGAAAATGAATTTCATTTACATTCTACTATTTTCAGGTGCGTGGTTTGGACTGGCGATGGACGCGTATTTTTCTATAATCCTTCGTCACGAATTTCAGTTTGGGAAAGGCCAGATGACCTCATCGGTCGTCAGGATGTAGATAAAATGGTATCAAGTCCACCGGAAGCACTTTCTGCCACGAAGACACCCCGACAATCGGATAGCAGTGATAGTAGTGATGACGAACAACCCACGCCCGCTAAAAAAGCAAAACAGGAACCACCGAAAAGTACATAAAACGATATTTGCAATTTTCAATATGCGCGATTTGTTTTTAATAATTATTATTAATCAAAACTTTTTAGTTACTAATACGAAAGAAGAGGAAGAATCGGATGCAAAAAAGACAATCGATGTGGGGAAGGAAGCTGCTATTGAAGCAGAAGTCAGAGCAGCTAGAGAAAGAGCTATCGTGCCATTGGAAGATAGGATTAAGTTGTTCAAGGACATGCTTGCAGAGAAAGAAGTGAGTTCTTGCATAACTTATTCGTGAATTGATTATAATATTGACGATTTATTCTTTCCTCTTTAAGGTATCCGCATTTAGTACATGGGAAAAGGAGCTTCACAAAATTGTTTTTGACTCACGTTATCTACTTTTAACGTCAAAAGAGCGTAAACAGGTATTTGAGAAATATGTCAAGGAGAGGGCAGAGGAAGAGCGTAGGGAAAAACGAAATAAAATGAAAGAGAGGAAAGAGCAGTTTCAAAAACTTTTGGAAGAGGCACACTTACACGGAAAGTATGAATCAAATTGAAGAGAAACACTTTATATTTTCGTATTTCAAGTATCAAGCTACAACAAATTATTTTTCTTCAGGTCGTCTTTCAGCGATTTTGCGCAAAAACACGGACGGGATGAACGTTTTAAGAATGTAGAGAAAATGCGTGAACGGGAGAGTCTTTTCAATGAATATCTACTGGAAGTGCGAAAGAAGGAGAAAGAAGAAAAAACAGCTAAGCGAGAACAGGTACTTTTTTCATTTATGATATTCACTATTTTTGAAAAGTTACTTTACAGGAAAAAATATCTAACAAAAAATTTCAAAATCTATAATGGCTAAATGTTAATAATAAAAATAGTATTAAAAGTAATGTTATTATAGTTACATAATGTTAAATTCTCTAGAAGTTAGAAGTAATGAATGAAATACTATCACGTCGATCTTAATAATTTGACATTATGCCTTGTTACTAATATCGATCTGAATTCAAAGTCTTAGAAATTGAAATTTTGTTTGAAACAATGCAATGCTTCTTATTATAGCATAATTTTCATTACGGAGTTACGCAACTTAAATAACGTTATATTTATGATCTACTTATATATACAACATAATTCCTAGAGCAGGTGTAATTACAAATATTTAGTTTCATATAGATAAAAAATTATGTTATGATACAGCAAACACGTTGTCATTCGAATGCGTTGCCAGAACAATGGCTCGATACTAGTATAAATGGCATAAAATAAATGTCATGTAGGAATACTTCAAGTGTTTATCTTTGTGTGAATAGGGCTTGTAAGCAATAATCCAACAAACTTTATAATTTCAGCGATAATTGAAATGTTCTTTCAGGCTTTTATAGGTATGTTACTATTTTGTTCCACTTGTAAGATTATGCAAAAAAAAAAAATACGAAAAAAATTTCTAATATTAATGGCTGAAGAACACATACCAGGAGAAGTTTCTCTAACATTTCTCTGCCTTTAGTAGAATTTTTAATCTCGATAGTGAAATAAAAAGCATTTTTTGTAGATCTAAAAAAAAGTTGGGAGAGGTAGAGAATAAAAATCTTAGTATGTGAAGGTTCCTTAAATACTTATGCATTTCTGAACTCTCCACTTCAGTCAGGAGGCAGGCAGGACAGGTTCCGTATGTGGATTGGCTCGGTTCTGAAGCTGTTGGTGGCATGGATGATGTCATCTACCATCCCCACCTACACTGAGTGGCACAGTTGGCACACCCTCGCGCGCCGCATTCTTTACTCCAAAGCAGAGTCATGAGAATGAACATACTCGGTATTTGTATATTACTCGTAATCCTCGTTACTTCAAACGAAATAACTGTCTCAGAAACAGAATCAGAACAGAAAGTACAAAAGAAAAAAGAAACAGAAAGATCAAACTATGTCACATTAGTGAGGGTTAATTTTAGCTAATCTTCGGTCATATCACCCCCGGCCCTCCTCAATTCTGATGGATTGAAAACGAAAAAAGTTTTTCTTTGTTATCAGGTTATTTTGGCCGATGTAAAAGTTCAGCGCGAGCTATTTTTAATCGGTTTAACCGTTTCTGTTTGATAAAGAGGCAGATTTCATATGTCAATGCGTCAAATTTTGGAATAGTGTTGAATCCGCGTTCGGAATATTGTTTTTTTTTTATTTTTCAATTTGAACTTCGTTTCGCAAATGGGGTGACATAGTGCAATCGATGTAAATTTTGCGGTTTTCCATCGTTTCCCATGTTTCCCCCGTCTTCCTTTTCTCTTCCGTTCGTATCCTTACCTTCTTGAGAAAATGTTGTATTAATATATAAAAAAAATGAGAAATCAGAATCAAATCGTTCAAGACGGTATGTACAGCATGTACCGCAAAAAGCCGTATCGAAAAGTTGGGAATAATTATAGCGTGCTTGAGCGATTGAGTAAACCACGTTTCTTAATTTAGTTGGCCACGATACTTCTCTGACATCCGGAAAATCTAATGATGATTTTTTCTAATGGACATTTTCTTTTCAGCTTGGGAAGCAGTTAATTTTTATAACTCGATTCATCGAATCGTCGTTGAAGCGAAATAACTGAATTACACCGTCTGATTTATTTCTCGCTTAACCACTTCGTACAGCTCTGCGGTAAATTCAAAACATTTTACGATTGACGACGGTTCGATGGATGCGAGTGATTTTCAGGTTTTAATAAATGTGTAATCTCTTTTTTCAGCCGAAATACGCAGAATATCTTGTTAAAAACCAAAATTTCGACACATAGAGCCCTTAACAATGTGATACCTTCCGAATACGAATGAAAAAACGATTGACTATTTCTTCTACCTCTAACAAAATGTAATTTCATCAAATTAATGTAAAAGCTAAAAGGTTGAAATAGTTAGATCCACATTACAAGTCATTAATTTTAGCACTGCATAATTGAAAAAAAATAACTGTTCAGAATTAGATTAATGATTGTAGTGTGGTTAATCGTGTGACGAGTTTTCATTGGTCCCGCTAAATCGTGCATGTTAAGTTTGGGCTGAAAAAAATTATTCGAATTAGATAAACGTACTACAGATTAAATAATAATAATTTATACATACAAATATAACGATAAGCAATTGAAAAATGATCTGCGGAAATGACACTCTTATACCGTATGCGTTTCAGGTTAAAAAGGAATTCATAGCTATGCTGCGCGAGCATAAAGACATCGACAGGCATTCGCACTGGAGCGATTGTAAGAAAAAATTCGAATCCGATTGGAGGTACAGGGTCGTCGAATCAGCTAGTACGAGAGAGGATTGGTTTAGGGATTACATTCGCATGCTCAAGGAGGAGAGAAAGAAGGAGAAAGAAAAGGACAAGGACAAAGATCGTCACAGGGACAAGGATCACCACAAGGACAAAAAAGATCGTGACAAGAAGGACGACAAGCACAAGGACAAGTCGTCTAAAGATAAAAACGATAAGGAAAGTTCAAAGGACAAAAAACGAAAATCTGATGAAGACGGAAAGGACAAGAAGGAGTCCACGACAGAGAAAGAGAGCGGTGAAATTGAAGATTCCAATGACAAAAGTAGCAGGAAGGAAAATGATGTAAGTTTCAGTTCAAATAAATGTATTTGTAACTTTTTATGTACTTAATTATTATTTCATTTGTAGAAAGATGAAGCGGAGGATCATTCCGATTCAGAGGAAGACCGTGAAAAGCAGAAACGGGAGCGAGAACGTAGAGCTGAAGCCAGTCTTCGCGAACGTGAACGCGAAGTACAGAGAACATTAGCCACACATTTGCGTGACAGGGATAAGGAGAGACAGCATCATCGTCACACTGAAGCTGTGCAACATTTCAGCGCACTTCTAGCCGATTTGGTAATGGCAATGTTATTACAGTAATTTAATTGAACTTTGTCGAACGATATTTTATATAATATTTATATAATATTTTAGGTAAGAAATGGCGATTTAGCGTGGCGAGAAGCCAAACGTCAGTTGAGAAAAGACCACAGATGGGAACTAGCTGAAAGTCTGGATCGCGAGGAGAAAGAAAGATTGTTTAATGAACACATTGAACAATTAGGTAGAAAGAAACGTGACAAATTTCGAGAACTCCTCGACGAAGTTGGTGCTTCTACAGAACTTACCGCTTCGTGGAGGGACATCAAGAAACTTTTGAAAGACGATCCGAGATACATCAAGTTTTCGTCGAGTGATAGAGTAAGTTTAAACCGATTTTTAAATACTGATTACTTTCACGTTTAATACTGATTTTAATATTTTTTCAGAAATGTGAAAAGGAGTTCAAAGAGTATATTAAGGATAAACTGGTGGCCGCAAAAGCCGATTTCCGAGAACTTTTACAAGTATGTTTGTTTATAATTGGTTTTTGGATTTATTTAAGAAATCAAGTGTATTAACGCAACTGAAATTTTTTAGGAAACGAAACTTATAACAGACAAAACATTTAAACGGGTTCAAGAGAACAGTGCAGCTTTAGCTGAAATTGAAGAAATATTGCGGAAGGATAGGAGATTTTTGGTGCTGGATGCAGCTGCTGCAGAACGCACGAGGCTGCTAATGGGCTACCTAGAAGAGTTAGCTCGTAGAGGGCCGCCACCTCCGCCCACTGCGTCCGAACCTTCTAGGAGGCCAACTACAAAGTAAATATCCTTAAAATCAATTATTGATAAAAAAAGGATATATTTATTTCATTGTTTCTTTTTTTTGCAGTTAAAATCGTGGATGAATGCATGTAACGACAAATCAAATCGAAGCATTGACTAATTACTAATTTCTTAGCACGCATTGAGAAATCATTAAAATAATTTACATATGACATAATAGACACATTATAATTGTAGAATTCAATGAAACTGTTAAAAGAATCCGAAAATTATTCTATAAATATTTTATATCATAAGCATATTATATAAAATTATTTATATTGTAAGATGAAGATTGTATTGATTATCTATACAAAAGCCTGTTGAAAATAATAATAAGGAAATTGTCACAAAATGAACTTTGTATTTAATGTTTCTCCTGGCTTGTAAGGCGACTGGCCCGGTTGAAATCTGTATATGTGATGTGAATACATAAAAATTAACATAGAATTCAATTACCTGGTTATTTTTCATTACTAAAAACGCTAAATGAATTTCATATTTATAAATGAATTTTTCTTTTAAATATATCTAAGTTTCAAACATCCGTTATTAAATGCTATTGGTTATCCTCGTAAATATTGACCAATGAAATTCTTTGAAATCTGTCGTCATCGTGAATCGAACATAACCACACGTGAATTGGCGGCAAATCCGGAATTCCAGGCAAATGTTTGTCTATTTTTTTAACAAATATATGTGCCTTCATTAAAATGTCAAAATCATGAGAGAAAATTGAATTTTATAAACTTAATGTAATATAAATATTATTTATCAAGATGCCGGACGTCGTAATAAATGGAATCATTATTAATTTTCCATTCAAACCTTATCCCCTGCAAGAGGATTATATGGCAAAAGTTTTAGAATGTTTGCAAAATGGCAAACATGGTGTTTTGGAGTCTCCAACTGGTAAGTTTCTTCATGAAAAGTGAAATTCCGATTATTTGATGAAAATTTCAATTATAGGTACTGGTAAAACGCTTAGTTTACTTTGCTCTTCGCTGAGCTGGCTCATAGCGAAAAAAGCACAAATCCAAGCCCAGCCTGCTCTGGCATCGAATGACTCTGATAAAGGAAGTCATTTTTTGAAAAAATTAGAAAATGATTTTGTGAAAGCAGTCGGTACATCGGAAGTCACACCATCGGCTATGATAGGATGGGGTACACCGAAAATTATTTACGCATCCAGAACTCATTCTCAGCTTTCTCAAGCTATGCAAGAGTTAAAAAGAACATCTTATAAACATGTTAAAGCAGCTGTTCTGGGTTCTAGAGATCAATTATGTATACACCCAGACGTTGCGAAAGAACAGAGTTCCTTTCACAAAATACATTTGTGCCATGCTAAAGTCAAACAGAGGAATTGTTTTTATTACAATAATGTTGAAATAAGGTAAAACTCAAAATTATTATTAAATCTATATCAGTTTCGTGGTTCAATATATAAAAATAATTTATAGAAAAACTGATCCATTAATCAATGAAGAAATATTAGATATTGAAGATTTAGTTAAAGTTGGTCGAAAATTGAAATGCTGTCCATACTTTTTATCAAGAGAAATGAAGCAACAAGCTGATATAACATTCATGCCTTATAATTATTTATTGGACCCAAAAAGTAGAAAATCTCAAGGTATAGAAATACAAAACAACGTGATTCTTCTAGATGAAGCTCACAACGTTGAAAAAACATGCGAAGACGCTGCTTCACTGCAGGTAATATTATAATAGAAAATAAGATTTTCAAGAAGTTAACTGCCATGGTGATTTTTCTTTGATATAGATAAGTAGTACTGATGTAGCTATGTGTATAGAAGAAATAACCGCAGTGATGAAAGACATGGCTGATGACAAAATGGACATGAACTTTTCTTCTGATGACACTACAGATGCTCCAAAAGATTTTACACCCGAGGATTTGTGTATGTTGAAAGCTTTGTTCTTAGATTTGGAAAAGGCTGTAGATGCTATAGAAATTAAGGATTTAGAACAAGGACAAACATTTCCAGGTGGATTTATTTTTGAATTATTAGGTCAAGTAGGGGTAAGTAAAACATGAAAAATAAAATCTATTGATCTCTGATAAAATGATGTCTGCATTATTGTAGATTACACATGGAAGAGAACAACCTGTAATTGAAAAACTTGAGAAAATAGTTTCATTTCTCACAACTGCAAATGCCGCATCACCTTTCACTCGGAAAGGGAACGCGCTACAGAAATTTACTGATTTGTTGAGGATAGTATTTCAATCGACTATTCCAGGGGACACAATCAGAAAAAAAGTAGAACAGTGTTACAAAGTACATATTCAACCTGAAGAACAGAAAAAACCTCCGAAAAACGGTGGATGGGAACAAAAAAAAATTATTACAAAATGTGGAGGAAAATTAATAAGTTATTGGTGTTTCAGTCCTGGATTTGGGTAAACGATTATATTTCATCATAGTAATAATTGATTCGAGTATTTTTGCACGTTATTTTGTTCTAGAATGGAGCAATTAGTGAAACAAGGTGTTCATTCAATAATACTAACTAGTGGTACTTTATCTCCACTGGGACCATTTATTTCTGAATTAGGTATACCTATAGATATTCAATTAGAAAATCCTCACATTATAACGGGCCAACAGGTTTGCGTAGGCGTCATTAGTGCTGGTCCCGATTCTCACGTTCTTGACGGTTCCTACAAGTCAAGGTAATTTTCTGCTATACTTTAAAATTATTTCATAAGTAAATTTATTTTTCTTTTTTTCAGAAATGACCCTCAGTATATTTCATCACTGGGCCGAACAATATTTAATGTGAGCTGCCTTGTACCTCATGGTATGCTAGTATTTTTTCCCTCTTATCCGATTATGAAAAAATGCAGAGATGAGTGGCAGAAAATTGGATTATGGTCAAAAATTAGTGATCGTAAAGTAATTAAAAGTAACCATTTTTTGGGTTGGTATATAATATTTTTTTTTTCTAACGAAAAAATTTTTGCAGCCAATATACGTCGAGCCTCAGAATAAAGAAGAATTTAATAACGTGATGAACGAGTATTATCAAAAAATAAGGGACCCGAGTAATAAAGGAGCCATATTTATGGCAGTATGTAGAGGAAAAGTTAGCGAGGGTTTGGACTTTGCTGATATAAACGGTAGAGCGGTGTTAGTTACTGGTCTTCCATTTCCACCGCTAAAAGATCCCAGAGTTGTATTGAAACAGCGTTATTTGGAAGAAATGCGATCCAAAGAAAAAAAAGTGATTACTTAGATTTAACTCATTTTCAATTATGAATTAAATATGATATTTTACATGATTGATAATTTTTAGGGTTTAACTGGTCAGCAATGGTATCGATTAGAAGCTTCCCGAGCAATCAATCAAGCGATAGGGAGGATAATAAGACATCGAAGTGATTACGGAGCTGTTATTTTATGCGATCACAGATTTGAAGGTCCATCCTTTCGTTCAGAACTGTCTTCTTGGTTGAGACCACACATACAGAGTTTTAATAACTTTGGCGTTTTAACGAAAGAGCTACGAGAATTTTTTAGATTCGCAGAACGGGCGGTAAGCTTTTATTTGATTTTTACTGATAAACAAATAAAATTAATTTGTCCTTGATTTTTATCGATATAAGTTTATATTCTAGTTACCATATACAAAAGGACCTTCGAATTATAAACAAAGTGATTATTCACTACCGGCAGTGACACCAAATTTGAATACAACATCAATGAAAAATAGACCAAATCAAGACGTCGGGAACGCAAACAGACAGGATGTGTTTAATATTAAAACATATACATCTGCAAAAAGTACTAATGACCAGCCAGGAACATCAACTGATCGTTTTCAAAACAATACAAGGTCGCTTGTAAATTTCAGCACTTGTAAACTGCAACAGAATCTTAATACGTGTGAATTAACTAAAGATTTGAACGAACCATTAGCAAAAAAAAGAAAATTCAAAATGCTATCTGTTGAATATGATCCCAATACATCAGAAGCTTCGACATCTGGAGCGCAAGTAGCGAATACTACAAATTTGCCATTGCAAAGACAGTCCAACCAGAGTAGCATTAACGATCAACCTAACGAGGATAAGAAATTACTGGGAAAAACTTATCTCAAAGATGTACGTTTTTCCGAAATTTGTAATTAAATTATATTCAATTTTATTCAATTCCATAATTAAAATATGTTATAGGTCAAACGTTCCTTATCACCAGAAAGCTACAAAGAATTTGCAGGTATGATTCAGAGTTACACCAGAACAGGAGATTTTAACGCGCTTATTAAAACTTTGGGAAAACTTGTACCTCTCAATGGAGAATTACAACACTTGTTCACAGGTATTTTTTGCCAGAGCAACTTCATCACGCAATGAAACTAATCTGAGTCGTTTTTTAGGATTTCAAAGTTTTGTGAAAAGTCAACATATCTCATCGTTCAACGCACATATTGCTCAATCAAAGTTGAAAAAGCTGTGATAACCAAAAGAATTAATCATGAAATGAATTCTTTTGTATTACTATTTATTAATTTATAACATTTGAAAAATAAATATATTTTCGGTTTAAAAATACGAATTTTATATTTCAAACAACCTTAATCGATTTCACGATACTCATCTGTCATTTGTTTGGTTTCCAGGACCCTTCATGTTGCATGCGCCTTGTACCTTCACAAATGTCCTGGTCACTCCAATCCAAAGGTGAAATCATTAATTTACACCATATTATATTTTTCATCTGGTCCTTTGAATTATACATCGTTCCCTTATTTGAATCTCAAATGATAGTGTTTGCAAATTCAGTTGTCGCGTGAAATCGTATCATGCAAAGAGATTCCACTTGCATCCAAGTGAGTTGTAAAAAATTATTATCCTTCAAGCATTGAATTAAAATTATTCTTATAAAAGCAGAGGGATTACTCGCCGGATTCTACGACAAATGATTCGTGTTTCTCTTCGGATCTCGATCTTCTAAATCCAAGGTTAATTTCAAAATTTCAATAGAAGCAAATCGATAGTTTCACTTATATGTCAATTGATAACAGATTGTCACGGTCTCATCGAAAAATTTCTGGCAAACAAAATCACGCACGTAAACTGCCCAACGGCCCGGATCGTCCATCGGTAAACTTTATTTGTGAATGCACATCGACGAACTGCAAATACGTTCACTCAAAATCACGTAAGTGATGTAAGTGTTAAAAAATATTTTTTTGATAAACTCTGTATCAGTATAAAATTGGATTCTTTGTCGAGAATTATTTTTACATTTTTTTTAGTTTACAGAAATTCTAAAGTTTTTTCGCGGTATGATTCATCGAAGTATCGATGCTCGCAATTGGCAAACGAAATAAATGAGGACGACAGAAAATCGTGTCTCAGGGCAAAAAACCGGTGAATATAATTTTTATTTTTAATAATTAAAATATTTATTATCAACTGTTGAGAGACTTCTCCATACGATCGTGATGGAAATAGGTCCCATCTAATGAATTCTACTGAAAACAGGACTTCCAAGGGTACACCGCGTCTTATCAAAGCTATCCGTCAATCTAGCAAAAAGTGTATGTTAATATATCGAGAAAACGATTATTTAATCAGTCAATGATAACAAATATTTTTTAGTGAATTCCGAAGAACAGATACCAAATCAGCCATTCGCAGATAATAGTAAAAGTAGTGTAGTGATACTTTACCACGGAAAATCTCCTACTTTTCCCTCCTCATCTTCAAAAGGATTTGTAAGAACTTCTAAATCTGATCAAACTATCCTTCACACACCGAGAGGCTGTACTGAGAATTCAAAGAAAAATTCTAATGTGATGTATGACTATCATAAGATTATGCAAATATAAAATTTAATAAAATATTATTAACAACTTCTTTAAATTTAAGAAACCGGCCAGTTGAGACACCCGAAGATCGGTCACCCAGGAACCCAATTCGTAAAAAACGAATACCTTTAAGAAGATACCGTAGGTCACCAAAACATCGTGAACCTCTAAATGTCAATATCTACCACGAAAATCGCATAGTAAAAGTTGCACCGAATATTCGTGATCATTGGACAGCCGTTGAAGGTTTGGAGGCTGCTTATTCGAGAATTCCTAATAAAGAGAAAAGTTTCCCTCGGCAGAGAGAAGTGAAAAAAGAACCTAATTGGTCTTCATTTGGCCAAGAAGAAAGCAAAGTTGGTCGCGTTAGGGAATGCCGAAGACCTGACGGTTTTCTTATGCAACAAATGGCTCAAAATTCAAAGTAATTGCTCTGTAAATTAGTTTCATTAATTACATTTTATGATGAAAAATTGTATAATTAGCCCGGGAGCTGAAATTGATAAACAGCGTGCTCAGTCCATTTTTGGACCAAATTTGAGTTTGTTAATGCAACACGTACCAACTCATCCTCGTGGTACTGGTGATGCACATGGGGTTGGTAACACAGACGGTAACGAAGAGAAGAAAAGAGTTTTTCCATTTCAACCTACTCCTAGTGGGAATTTGAAAATAATACCTGATCAAGTGAAGTATCGATCCATTTTCCTTCGAATTGTAAGATGATTGGATTTAAAAAAATTATAATTTTTTTAGGTGGTTTTTGAGTCGAAAAAAGTAAGCGTACTGGTAGCAGATTCACGTCGTACTAACGTCGTAGTCGAAGCAAATTTAGCCAAGCAATCTGGTGAGCTGAAAAACACAATGTCGGAATCAACGTGTCAAGGAATGGGGGATTTACCAACAGGTGTCACACCTTCAGTTTTCACTGGTTTTCAAGTATTAATTAAAATTTTAAAATCTGAAAATATTTTGAAATAAAAAAATTTGCATGTATTTTTCTTTTCAGAATCAAAGAAAATTGCCTGAAGATTATCGAACTCGAACTCAACGAACAACAATATCTTTGAATGAAGTTCCCCTTTCTTCGTTAGTATTAATCGAGTATTTCTTTTTTGTTATTTCTAATAATAATTTATGTTCAGATTGGGATTTACTAACGAACAACCGATTGATTGGGATAATATCAGCCTTCCTCAAAAAACTGACTTGTATCATGAATTGGCTCGACGCATCACGAATTATGTGTATGTTTATATTGAAGAAATTCTATAATCATTTTTGTTCACATAAGTAGTAAAATTTTATATTTTATTTCAGAAATGCTGACTGTATTGTTCGTATTGGGGTTGACGAATTTCATTGTCATTTATTGGTACTTCAAAGCTACAGTGCGTTTTTCGATGAACGTAATACCAAAGAAATCGATTTGACAGGGGTTTGTATTGACTCGTCATTCAATTATACGCTTAAATTCTCACGTTTGTCAATGAAATTCAGAGCAGTGTAACGTCAAGAGCATTTTCGATCATATACGACTGGATGATCAGTCCTATAGGCGACAGCTGTCAGCTCTTACGTCGGGACAATATACTAGAAATATTCACAGCTTCGCATTATTTAGGAATAAAAGGTAATTTAAAATAGAAAAATTTGTTTGAAATGACTATGTTTCATATATTGTAGAACTCGAGGAGCAATGCTGGGCTTTCATAGATAATGATGAATTATTTTCCGAAGACACAGCCTTCTTGCTCTATTTAGAAGCTAAAAAAATAGGAAATATTGCTGTCATGGAGCTTATGGTACCCAGAATAATGAAATTCTTCTTGATGCTTGTTAGCACGAAAGACTTTTTAGAATTATCCGTGGAAGAATTGTGTCGTTTGCTGAAATCAAATTACATATGCGTGAATAGGTATTTGTAAAAATGATAAAAATTATAAAAATTAAATTTATTGTGTT
Organism: Goniozus legneri; assembly: GCA_003055095.1. NCBI lineage: Eukaryota > Metazoa > Arthropoda > Insecta > Hymenoptera > Bethylidae > Goniozus > Goniozus legneri. Next base: position 307,717 of record NCVS01000618.1, read on the forward strand.
TCAATAATATTTTTAGTGAAATGGAAGTATTGATGTCAGCTGTAAGGTGGCTGATGTACGACTGGGAACACAGACGCCAGTACATGCTCGATGTTCTTAGATGCGTTAGGTTTGGTTTGATAGCCCCTTGGCAATTAGTCGATGTGAAGAGAAATCCAGAAAATCCAGAATTTATGGAGTTGATGTCCTCTCCAGAAGTGCAGAAGATGGTCGACGATGGTTTAGCGTAAGCACCCCCATCTTGCAATGAATTTTGTCTGAAACTAAATTTTATTTTTTCCACATAGATTTGTTATTATCAAATACTGGTACGGAAACCAGAGTGAAGATTATTATCGTTGGATTGAATTATTGGGTCTCTCGGAACCGACGAACCGCAACTGGGCTGGAGAGGACAAAGTACAATTTGAGAAATCATTAAAAAATAAAATAATAATACGATTAAAATTTTTAGAATTATGTGACATATCAAGAATTTCTTTTGTATCTGGAGGAGTATCAGAAAACTAAAATATCCGAATTGAAGTCCAAATCCTTAAAACCAATTCCACCAAATTCACCGCCAAAGGAGAGCCGGACGTCTAATTCGAGGTCACAGGGTTGTAGCATGCAAAACAGTTGCAGCTTAGACGTGACTTCTTCTTGCAATCCGAGTCAATCCACGAGACGTCAAGCTTATCCTATGCAAGCAACGTCGGAGTGTTTGCCGGGTCCGGCTGGTGAGTCTCCAGAAATGGGCAAGTATTTCAGCAATCAAGAACGGTGCAACGGGAAAGGGGTGAGTATATCTACGGCAGCAGTTGCACACGGTGATTGCAACAGAAACGCGAACCAATGGCAAAAAAATGAATCTTTTGATTATTTGTAATTAATTCTTTTACACGATTTTGTAATTTTCTGTAATGTATTTTTCTTTTTGCTAAGTGTTTTACTTCTAATAAATGTGAATGTTGATCGAATTTTAAAAGGAATCGAGAATAATTTCTAAATTGAAAAATGATTTAACATCAGTTCATTATTTTATAATGAATTTGTCTTGAATATTTGAATTTTAAATTGTTAATAATGCAAAGGTGAGTTACAATATTTGTACGAATATACTTGGCATACGGAGAGAAATAAATTAAAGAAACTTTTTTAGGTTCCCGTCGTGATCACATCTATGCGCCGTTAAATTTCGAGGTGAGCCAAGTATCTGTAAGTGAGATTAAACACAGAAAAGGTCAGAGTTTATGTCGTTCAAAAAATGAATTCAATTGTTACACTTACAGTACATAAGCTCTAACCTTGAAATTTATCAAGGATTTCAATAATTATTAAAATAATTTCATAATCTTTATTTTTGGCTCAACAGAATAGTTGTACGACAAGAATTAAATTTCGCAGCGGAAGAGGATTATTAATAAATTCTGTGCCTTGTATGAAGAATCAAACTTATAGACATTCCAGACAATCAAAGTATTCGAAAAATTCGTCAAGTTCCACGAAATCTGAGGAAGAAGCAGCTGTGACCATTCAAACTGTTTACAGAAATTATAAAAATAGAACAAAACTGATCGAAGTTAGTAATTAGATTCTGAGAGTATTATAATTTTATGAATATGTATTATTTATTTGGATTTAGGATGATAAATCGAACGTTAAAAAAGTAGCGGATTTGTTAGCTGCACCTATGAATCGAAAAAATCAATCTTTAGAAACTGTAAAATTGACAAATAGTTTGTTTAGTCAGAACAAAAATAATAAAGAGAAAGGCGATGTTTATATCTCGCATAAAATAAAACATCCAAATTCAACAGTTCGAAGTAACAAAAAAATTTTACATATAAGTGAACATTGTAATTGATTAAAATCGAGATATCTTAATATAGAAAATTAAAATAAATTTTATTTATATTATAGAAATAATTTTATATTTGTGGTTATACAATTAATTAGAATGGGTAATGTACTGTTTTTTTCAATTCTTATAAATCTATAGTTTTGTTATCGATGGTATTCGATAGTATCGACATTATCGATGTATATAGTATATCTCGATATTGATGCGTAGAATACCAGTAGGGGTGAATACCGGTACGGACTACGGAACTAGCGGGAATTCATGGAAGTTTGTCACCGAAATTCCAGAAACTTTAAGGTATAACTAACATACTTTCGTATTTCTCAATATTTCTCTTTATTTATCGATCAAATTTCTAATTCGTTGGTAATTTTATTCGAATATTTTGAATAAGTACCGAAATTGAAATTCGTTACTGCGCAATTCAGTATAATCGAACATGACGAAACGCGTAATTTCTGAAATTAAGAATACCTTGTATATTCTTAACATTATACACACGGTCTTGTATGGTACATGATATATAATTATGTTTTTCTTTCAAATACTATGTAATTTTCAATTTATACGTCTCCTTGAATTGCAACAATTGTAACGGTCAAATGGAAGTTTAAAAATTCGCCATGTTAGTTAGCCGCAATGAACATTTCTGAATTTCCAACTACGAATACAAAATTTTAGGGGATGAATAATAATAATTTTAATTCAAATGATAATACGAAGTTCTAAATAAAAAAAATGGAGTGCTTAAATTAAATTTGAGAATAGTATAGAAAATCGAATTTTTTCGTGTTTCATCGAACGGAAGTTGGTCGGCCATCATCGATCCCAATCGATACCTTTCGATATTTCCGTACCGGCCATTACTGTTTATTGCACTCCGGGCGCCATCTTGTGAGTCGATCGCGTATCGTGGCGCGAAAGTCAGCGTATTGCGTGAAAGTTTCGAAACCGCGCGAGGAGGCAAAAAGGATCGTCGAGTGAGTCGAACGTTGCGCCGGGTTTTGCGGGAAGTTCACGCGAGTCGCGTGGGGGGCGGTGAGTCGAGGAAGAAGAAGAAGAGCGAAAGAGAGAAAAAGACGTTCAGGGAACTCGAGTGTTTCGAATGAGAGCGCTACGGTAACCCGTTGTTCGCGGCGGTGCGTACGGGAGTGAGAGAAAAAACGCGAAAAATAGGAGGAAAAAAGGGTTAACATGGCCGACGATACGTCGACGTCGTCGCCGTCGGTTGTCGCGGTTACGCCGGTCGCGTCGGAGGAGACCGATTCGTCCACGAAAACCTCGAACGTGGACGAGGACGAGGCTGACGATACCGCAGCCGGTGAGTTTTGTCTTCTTTTTTTTCTTCTTTGTACCTTTCTCTCCTTCGCTCGTGCAACAAGTGGCTACGCGCGCGCACCGGTTTGCGTGCAAAACGTCATCCACGTTTTACCGAAATTCGTCGCCACGAATTTCGCTTTTCGATGGAGGAACCGTAATCTACGGCGTGAATCATAACTTTCAAAAAACCGGTCGATCTCGCCTCCGCGATTAGTCGATTTTTTTTTCATCCGGCTCTCGGAGTGACAGTTTCTCGTTTTTCGTTTGTCAGTGGCATGTGTTGAGTTTGGGACGTAGAGATGTGATTCTATCCCAGGTTTTTTCATTTTCGTGCACGATTTTTGTGGTGTGTGATATTTTTTGTTTTATCGAAGTAAGAAACTCTATTTCGCGATAATGTTATCTCAGATAAGTATACTATTATTGATTTTTTTTACCTGTCTGTTTGCCGTGTGTTAAATTTTAGTAATCTTGTTCAGTGATTTTCCTGATTTTACGAGAGCATGTGTGTTACTGATTTATCGGAACACTGTTATCGATGTACGTAGGTATATATTTATATATGTGTACATGTGTTCATGATTTCTTGTCGAATTAAAAATTACACATTTTATCACAGATATATCGGATTTCTTTGATGTTGTATGACAACCAATCGTGAGCGAGTACAAAAGAAAAACGCACACATTGCCTCCATTCAATTCTGTAACACCGGTACGCAAATCGGCTCTGCTGTCAAACGATGACAATTCACATCGCACATTATCGACGATGGATCCATATCTGGTTGAGGAAAGTACAACTGTAAAATTGGCGCCAAAATTGGAGAATATTGCATCGAGATTGAGTCCTGATGCAACTCATCATGATTACTTGATTGCATTATTTATTGCACTTTTGAATGAATCTGGGTTCAAGATATTTTCGAAAAACAGTGATGTGGAATGCTTACAGTGAGTAATTTCATTATAAAATAATATAAATTGATTTTTTAAAATTTATAATACAAGTTTTTGTATTTTTTGAAATTCTTAACCTCAATAATGCAATGCTTTTGCAATTCATGAGTTTTTTGTTGTTTTTTTTGTTATGATTGTTAATAATTTGTGGCTTATTGTGTATTTAATTGTTTCTCTACAATTGTAGGAGTAATGCTGCATTTGATATTCGAGTGGATGATTGGAAATTGACTGAAAGTGGAATATACGATTTGAGTTTCTATTATTATTCTGTACCGAATGTGAAATGTAAACTGATAGCTTTGCCATCGGGCAATACTTTAATACTGAATTCATTTCCATTAATAGAAGACAAAGTGGTATACTCCATGGCTGTACAGACATTAAAATATATCAATCCATACTCGAGTGACCTCAGTGGGCGATATTATGGTAATACAAGGGAAATATCGCACAGGTAATAAGAAACAAAATTTTGGTTTATATCAAGATTTTAATTCAAAACTTTAATTTCCAGATTCAAAGATACTATAGCTACTCCTCTCCGAGCATTCATTTTGGCTGAAGCTGGCATGATTAGCCCAAGTTTATATGGCTTACCAGTAGAAATGAAACTGAAAATATTGAAATTATTAGAATCTCATAAATATTACAAATTTCTTACACGATTACTTTTCAACAGTACCGAAACAGATGTTTTTAAACAACCACGAAAAAGATAGCAGCTTCAATTGTACTTTGCGAGTACAAAATATAAAGAAAATAATTTAATTGTTTGCAACAATATTGTTATTTTTATATTTATCAAATAAATAAAATTATAACAAAATCTGTGTTCTTTTGAATTATTTTATACTTAATACTGCATTATTTAATTTTATTTATATATTGTAATTTTATTATAAAATTTTTGTAAGTCATGATTTTTAAGATTTTTATTTTTTTAGTGGATGAGGATACAAAATTAACGACTATTAACGAAAATGAAGAACAGGAGGATCAACCAGGACCTCAAAACGGCGATATCGGTGAGTATTTGTGATTTACGTAATTCAAAAATTCACCGCCAGATGGTAACACCACTACCTTTGATTACAATCAATTCAAGAAACTTACTCCTTCCGAAAATTTACTCCAAAGATAAAATTCCAGTGTGTATATAAACAATTGGTAAGAAGCAACTATCATGTTAATAATCTAAGAAAAATAGATAATATGATAATCTTAAATACGATTTTAGTTTCGCTATTCTGAAATTTCAAAAATACTTCAGAAGTATGAAAACGCGAAAGCGAGGTATTCATCGAGGATGTTGAATATTTTCTTTTCATTTTTCTCACCAAATAAGTAGAAGCACGAATTTTCACAGATAAGAAAACATCCTTGAAAACGAGAGTACGCAGTTCCCGCGAGAAATTTCGTACTGAAAACACGTTTGTAAAAAATTGATCGGCGCATAGACCGAGTGGAATTCACAAGGGCGCGAAATTGCCAATTAGACGTTGCGAGAAGTGTATCGCGAATGATAATCCACGCTATTTTCTACTCTGTGCAAAAATGCGCGAGCTTCATGAGATTAAATTTTCACGATTCCTCTTCCCGATTCTAAACCCAAAGGGCATAAATAGTAAGAGAATCAGAAATCATTGACAATTTTCAGAAAAATAGTTCTGATAATTTTCAGAATTTGTTATTAACAATCTTTGCAATGTTTTGCAATGAACTTTTATTTTAAACGAATGAAAGACCTGTTTTCTTTTAGTAACCGGAGGTAATGTGGTTACCGAGATGCTATAATTTGCCGGACTGCTCGATCGTGGTTTTTAAATTATCCACCGGAAGTATGTGTTCGAGTCTACTTGCCGGAGTTAGGGTTTGCTATAGTCGTTTTCAACGATTGCAATTTCTGCCGACTGCACCCCCGGGATCCACCTGTCGCTGACGTTTTCTTCCTTTTTCAGCAATTCCGATGAATCGCTCGTAAATTTCACCGCGAGCGCTCTGTATATTTTTTCGAATGAGAATTAACCGTGAAATGAAGGCACGTCCTTGTAGATTTCAGATTTTAATGTTGATATATTACGTTCAGAGTGAAAACATTTTTTTTAACAGGAGTTTTAAATCTGTGGAAAGAGTTGAATTTTGAATTCTCAAGTTTCGAGAGATCAAAGGAATTTTTAAATTTTGAGTTTTTAAAATTATTTCTCTCGTAAACATTTTTATTAAAAAATAATTTTTTATATGGTTATCGTAAAATTGATCTCGAATTTGATAATTTTATAAACGAATAATAGCAATTCAAATATTTTTACGGTCCATTTTAATTAAATAACTTTAATGGATCAAAAGGATTCTGCAAAAATGTTCAGGTGCACTCGCGACTAATTTCCGAGTAAAGAGTAACTCCGAGTGGAAAGTTTCGTTGTACTTGTATATTGTTACCACTTGAAAAAGAGTTACGTTTTCCAACTCATTTTTCTTCAGTCTTTGTCAAACAATTAATTAGCCGCTTCAGTTTAATGCGATACGCAATCTCCCTCAATTTTATCGCTAAAAGTTTATTCATTCAGTCACGTGTATCGCAGATCTCAATTTATACTGTAAAGACAAAGATGAAAAAATAATTTATCCCTTAACGACGAGCAACAAACGAAATAGAGCGGAACGGGGTAGGTGCGTCCCGTTGGATTTCCCTTCAGTGTGTGCGAGAGAGAGATAGCGTGAGAAAGAGAGAGAGAGAGACAGAGAGAGAGATACAACCAGGGCGGGGTGACGTCAAAATTGGGTCAGGGCGTGTGCTTCGAGAGCGAAGGTCAGGCTTGCGTTTTCTCTCTGGCAAAACCGGGTCATCCTAGGCCTGCGGTCTCTTTTATTCGTAAAGCTGTTTATATTTTTTCCTATCTACGCCACTTTCACTCTACACGCGTTCGCGCATTCAGGGCCTCGTTTTTATTATTTTTCCGCGAGGATCGACCGGTCTGTATCAACAGGATTCTAAAACCGTCCGTTCGGTTCTTTGGCTCTAGCCGAAGAGAAAAAGGTGCGAAGAAGAACACGCGCGGCCTTTGCTCTATTAATAAGAAGCACTCGAACTTTAGAGACCGAAAAATTTCGTCGGAGGAAGAATTCCAGGAGAGGTTTCTGTTTCGCGCGCATGGTATTCGTATCGTTTTCGGCTGGATCATTGGATGTAGCGGTGAAGGGATAGGAAAACGTCGAGGGGGTGGCGATAGTGGGGTTGGAAGCTTGCGCGGTTCGTTCCACCCTCCCACGTCGACTCCCATCCCTCCCACTCTCGCTCTTTCTCCCTCTTTCTCTCTCTATCTCTTTCTCACTGACTATTTATCTCTCTCTCTCTCACCACCCTCCCACCCCCTTCTCTCTCTATCTCGACCTGGCCAGCATCCCCCATCCTGGGTTACGCTTCAACCTCTCTCTCTCTCTCTATCTCTCTCTCTCTCTCTCTCTCTCTCTCTCTCTCTCTCTCTCTTTACATCTCGGGGTGCGACCGAGAGAGAGTCTAGTGTTGATCCTGTGTGCGGCTGCTAGTGCGCTCACCGAATCCCGTCCCGAACGACGAACGTCCTTCGCGCTCTCGTTCAGTCGTGTGTGTGTTTTCTTCCCGTTTAATCCGGAAACACCCGCAAACTCGTTCGATTCTCTTTTTTTTTCACCACGCTTAAAAAAAGTGATCGCAGTTTCTCGAATCCACCCCACCAACCATGAATAATTCCCGTTAGGTGAGATTTTAGTGTTTAGTTTTTTTTTCTTCTCCTTTGTACGATCAGAGCATTACACGGTTTATTGCTAAGTGTATCACGTGTGCGACGACAATGATGTGCTTGGCTTGAGAAACGCGCGCGTGCGGCATGACTCGGTTTATAAACGCGCGATGAGCTGTGTGTGTGTGTGTGTGTGTGTATGCGTGTAGGGGAGAGAGAGAGAGAGAGAGAGAGAGAGAGAGAGAGAAGAGCGTCACGCTAAAGATAAAAGAGAGAAGAGGAGAGAAAGAGAGAGAGAGTGGGTCGATCGTCTCTTTGTGTTTATCGCGTGTCAAAGTCTCGTAATCGAGTCGCGCCTTTTTTTTCTTTTCCCTTGTTGAAAGCTCGTTTAAATGATGTCTCAATAGAAAAATTCACGAGGCGGAAAATTCGAGGCGATTAGGTGGTATCGTGGGATCGGAACCTGATCACCATTTTGATCACAATTATTTTTCGATTACGATCTACTCCCGCTAGTTTCGTTAAAACGAATTATTCATTTTTATTGTATTTTTTATTCAGTTTATTAGTTTCATTCAAAAGACTCGCTGAGATTTTTTTAATTCACGACAGACCCAATTTCGAATTGATCGACGACGATTCCCCACCCCTCGATTGTAAATTATTCACTTTTATTTTCTCGCGCTGTATTATTCAGTTTCTCAACAAAAGCCCTGTTTGAACTTAATTTTAACGAACCGTGGGCAAAATTAGAACGACGCCTGTCGAATTAAAATTCAATTATACCGGAATTGCATTCTCGTAATTTTTTCGCGATTATTATTACTTTTCAATTTTTCGCGGAGGCGAAATCAAATATCAGGCCACAATTTTCGACTTTGCCGTGTCGGAGTTTAACGTATGCAGCCGCAACAAGCGCTAAATCTTCGTTCGCGAGACAACACGGAGCGCGTTGCGCGGAAGCCGCGCCACGAAAAACGAGCCAATGAATTTCGGTTATGACGTGGTTCCTTCCTCGCGCGACTTCGCGATTACGCGGAGCAAACCCCGTCGATCGATACACGCGCGCTCCTCGACGTTTGGAATAATGCAGCCCAAATTGGCATAACGGTCTTTACCGCCACGCTATATTTCGCGAATTAGTTTCAAACGTAGTTAGCTCTAACGAATATTGTCTTTCGAATTCTCAGCGATTTAATTTTAATAGCGAATGATTTAGTTCGCTAATGGCGTTTCGAATAATAAATTATTGTTACTGAAATTTTTCGCTTCTTTCTTCTGTAACGGAGAGAACGAATAGTTTTCCTCACGAGAATTTAATTTCCATTTTATTCAGATCTTCTGGCTCGAAAATAGCTTTTTATTTCTGATGTATAAAGTAACAGCGTTTTTTGTTGGTCTTGTTTGTTTACTTGTTTGTTTTGTAATTAAGAGAATGAAGTATTCGAAATTCGCAACAATTTAATTTTCATTTTATTCAGATCTAAAAATAACATTCTACTTTTGATACACAAAGCAACATTTTCGTTTGTTTTGTTTACGAGAGAACGAATGTTGTCTTCGAAATTAACAATTCAATTTTCCAAGCATTTTTTGTTTGTTTGTTTTTTTTTTAACTACAAGAGAATCAAAAAGAATAGCAGATCACATAAAAGTTCTCTCGCCACCATCAAGTATTCTTTTGGCAACATTTTCCCGTAATATCGTCGAGTTTCGGTGCTTACATCTAATTACACAGTCGAGGTGAATAGTTGGAGCGGAGAGTCCCGGTGTTGGACCCTTCCAGTACTTCGTAATCGATCAATCCTCCACTACTCTCCTCTTTCTCTCGTCGCGGACGGTATAAATAGCGACGTATAAATTTACACGCAATATGCCATAACGGGACGTCTGTCGCGATGAGAAGGATCGACGCCCTCAAGTGAAAAATTCAATCTTTCACCTGCTCGCGAAAAAAAATACAATAGAATCGAATTCGAGCGAAAATAATTTGAGAATCGGCTCCGCTCTTTTCTATATTCACGCGAAATTAAACTCGTTAATTGATTTCGGCGTACAAAATGACGTAGATATATCGACGACGCGATTTTCGACGTCTGTGTTGCGGGAATACCCCGTCGG
>NCVS01000618.1:317727-341010 GCA_003055095.1 Goniozus legneri
TTTCCGAAAAAGGCGAAAATTGATATCGATAACTTCGAAACGACACCCGCGACAAATCCGCGTATTTTTATCTCTTTCTCTCTCGAAAATTTTAATTGACAAAACGTAAATTAACGAACGGATCATAACTCTTCTCTCTTTTCCTGCCCCCGCGGAAAAAATTTTAGTGGAAAATTCGTCGAATATGTTGAAACGGGAAACGCGGCTCGGTGGTGCATCAGTTTCTGACCAATCGGGGCAGACTTCTCGCTGGTTCGAGCGAAGGAGAGTGCGCGACTGTGCCGAGGTGTGTTGACGAGTCGTGGGGGAGGAGAGAAAAAAAGCGTCGAGAGACTCGTAAAATTGGATAACCGTAAGACGGAAGGCGTCAACCTGTCGCTGTCGGAGGTGGCGAGCCTGCTGGGCCTCGCCGAGGACGAGGACGCCGCGAGGAGGGCGACGAGCGACGGGGACGAGTCGCCCGGTCGCAGAAGGCGGGTCGCCCTCTGGCAGTTCTACTCGTCCGGCATGCTCACGCACAGCCACAGCGACGGCGAGTTTCCGATCTACTCGCAAGGTCAGTTCGTTTATTTAAATGAATTTTTCCTCTCTGGAAATAAAATTTCGTAGAAGCTACTCGATATTTATCTGAAAATATAGAAATATTTTACTTGATATTACTTAGAATAAAAAAGTAATACTTTTAGATGAAAATTTGTATTTTCAATTAAAACAATTGGTTGAATTTAAATGACGTTTGTTTGAACGTAAATTCAACGAATTTTTTTTCAGTGTGTAGAAAACATAGAAAATAGAAAATTTTCATTGTGAAAGAGAGATTTTAATAAGAATAAAAAAAAACAATTTTTAATTAGCTGCCTGTTCAGCTAGCCCAACTCAGCCAAAATTTTCGTCAAAGATCGATTCTTGAGGTCTCGAGTAATCAATAAATTTATACTCCACAATGGCTCGTGGAGATAAGAGCTTCTGCCGAGCACTTTGTTTCATCGCCAGTGATAATATGCAGAGGTTCGAATGGAGGTAATGTCCTCTCACGGACGGGATGACACCTCGTTTCTCGTTCTCGTTCCCTCTCGCGTCGCTGAGCAAGACCATTGTCATCATAAATGTTCAGGCCCCGTTCCCTCGCATTTCTCTATATATCGGCCCCGTTAAGCGTTCGCCATTCATAAATCGCAAATGACCCGTGCGCGATACAGATATCGCTCTCGCGATAACGCTCGATCGCGTTCATCTTTTTCCGACTTTTTTTCCGCTCTTTTATTTCAACGTCTATTAAAAGCGAAAACAAACGAGTGGGAATTCGAATCTCGTCGCGATTTCTCCCAATGAAATATGATTTTTCATATATTCGAGAATTTCGGGGAATACAGTGAGAGAGGGAACGATTTCCGATATCGAGCGAATTCCTCGCGCAATAACAGCGAGCCGCATCGATTTAATCCCGGCGAGGGTTTATTAGTCGGGGCATCAAACGAAATCGATCGTAACGCGCCGAAAATATTCATGAGTCGACGAAAAAGCGAGCTCTCGAGAGTTCTGTGCACCGATGCTCTCGCCTATCTAGCCGCGTTTTTTTTCTCGCTCTGCTATGTGACGCGCGACAGACGTGAATTATTCATGCGCGAAGCTTTGAGTATCAATTTGAGCCGGAGGTGGGCACTCGATTGGCCCAGCAATGAAAAAAACGGAGAAAGTGAGCGCGGACACTCGCTCGGGCTCGAAAGTTTGTTTTTACTTTTTACGAAAATTTTTTTTTAAACTGGGGCACCGCTCCGATTCGTTACGCCGCTGAGTCCTCCTCTGCGTTTCTAATAGCGAGCCAGTGAAACGCTTCGCGACGTCGTTTCGACGAGTACGCGTCGTTCGGTAACGACTGCACGTACAATGAGGCGTAACTTTGCTCGAGTGGAATGAAAAAAGCTCCTAGGAACGTCGCGCGAGTGCTCGCCGATTCTTCGCCGATGCTATTTTGGTGGAACGCCAAATAGCTGGATGTTAATAAAATTGATGAGCTACTCCTCGTTCTTAGATACTCTTCCTTGTATGGAGTTATTTGTAATTTTTTTTTTAATCACTTTTGATGAAGCTACTTAATATTTATTTGAAAATATAGAAACAATTATTCGGAATTTGCACGAAATTTTTTTGAACATATACAAATAAATATTAAATAAATTTCTGTATTTCTCATAAATTTTAAATTATTAAGAAAATTTTGTTTCTTTTTCACGATTTTCGTTACGTTTCAACGATGCAAATGCCAGACTCGTAATTTCATCTCGATTACCGAATTACCCAGTTTCGAATCTTATTAACTGGAACGTCTCTAAATTTTCTCGAGCGGGCTCGGGAAAATCGAGAAAACATTTTCGCTCTCAAGACTCCAGCATGGCTCTTTGATCCCTTTCTTCTCTTGTCGCACTCGGGAGGCGCGAAGACGCGAGAGTAGCGCGGCCCGTGAAACAGCCGGCCGCTCGAGATAAAACCGCTTAAAGAATTTAATGACGAGCCTCGCGACGCTCGCGTCGCGAATGCGTGTTTCCCAGTCTTTTGAAATTCGGTGCCTGCACCTACCGAGCTCGCGGACGAATCTCGTATTCCGTCAGGGGAGTCGCAAAAGTCGTAGCAAAAATCGCGCACGAGGGAGGGATAAAAGGCCGCGACAACGCTCGACGGGCTCGTTTGACGCGCTATTTTCGCTTCGACGTTCAAAGCCGCGAGCGAGAGAGAAGACGGGGATTCTTTCTTTTTTGTTCAACTTGTCCGGTTCTACGAAACTCTGATTTTTGACCAAAAAATTTGCTGCAAAAGAGGAAAAAACTTGGCATACATTTTTAGAGAAGAGAGTATTCCGCTTGCGTAGCAAGTTTCGGGAAGAAAGTTTTTTTAAAAATATTTTTTTACATAATATTTTACACGATTCGAAGTTGACCTGTTTGAATGATAAATTTTGGATTTGAGAATCAATGTTCGAATTCTTGCTATGTTCGAGTTGGCGACCGAAAACTTGAAATTTTCATCTCGGTAAAGAGGAAATAATGTTTGTTCTAGCTCGACGATAAATTTTCCAAACGAGATAATTCGCCAACGGCAATTAGCGCGACAACGAGCGCACCCCGGTTTACGTTTGGCCAGATGAAATTAGCCCTCCGCAGGGGTGGTGGGCCGTCGAACTCCGGGTTCCGGTGTGTTATTCGGCGTAGATGTGACGCGTTACGGATGTCACAGCCGACATTTCCGCCCTCGGCAATTAACGAACCATTCCGAGCTCTCTCTCTCTCTCTCTCTCTTTGATTCTCATTACGTCCTAGCAAAACCTCGAATCTATTAATCGTAAAATAGATTTATGACTCTTACACTGAAAATAATAATTTGTTGAACTTACTTAATATTTATTTGTGTATGTTCAAAAAAATATCGAGCACATTCAACAAAATATATGTTTGATACGATCAATTAATTTATATTTTCAGCATATCATTTTGAAATTTAAAAAAAATTCAGGAAAATTTTTCTTATCAAATCCCCTCTATATTACAATTATTCTTTCTGTGAAATTATTTTTTTCTCTTCATGCAGTAATCGCGAATCTTCGTAAAATATTCAAAATTAATTTCCTTTTAATCGCTTCCTCGATTCGCGTCTTCTCAATCACAACTTCGACACGTTTCGGCTGAGTGATGAATAGTACACGTGAGAAAATCCCAGCTGTCTTGGATCGGTTCTTATTGAAAATTCTCAACGCTAGAAATTCGAGTAGCCGTGAGCCACTGAGAATATTTATGCGGCCATTTCGGAGGTTAAACGATGGGTTTAAATATCGTGATGGATAGGAGTGGATTTTTCCCATCGAGTTCTATGTCGATGAAAGATTTCACAATGCTAACATTAGGATTCGAGAGATCTAATTTCTTGAACTTTGTGAGGAATTAAGAATTTGTCGAATAATATTTCTTTCACATAAAAATATTTTATGTAGCTTTTTATTTAAAAAAATATTCTTATTAAGGAAGCAATTTAATCGATTGAAATCCCGATCGATTAACATATTAAACGGTACAGATGAAAATCAACCCGAGTGAGTCCTCAACTTTTACTTGAAATTTCCCCCGAGGGTGGTCGAGGTTGTTTATTTTGCTCGGCAGTGGTCATCGCGTTGGAAAGGCTGACGCGTATCGCTGATGAATGTGGACTCGGACGCATTCGCGAGATTATTCATACGAAATTTGCATCCGTTGCGCTCGCGCGCGATCGATATCTTTGAAAAGCGAGATTACGCGGAGAAAAATATCGCGGCGAACGAGTGTCCCGATAAAACGCGAATTAATATTCATGAGGATGGGCTTTTAGTCGGGAGTCTCTCCGTGGATTGTTTTCGTGTATACGAATCGCTGTTTTGGACCCACCGGAAGAGCGAGGACGGTCTAGTTGGCAGCGTGCGCTATCAGCCCTCATATAGGTCATCGATCTGTCATCGTGAGGACGTCGCGTTTTCTTTCTCCTCTCCCTTCGATGCACCCTTCGGATCTTCAACTATCAGAAAAACCGCTCCATCTTCGCCGATCAGCATCGATATTGATGAGTTTTCTTATCGAATCTACACCCGCATCTGAAATTCAGTGAAAATTTGACACCGGAGCGGAATCGATTATTGAATCGTTAAAAATTTCGTGAATTGATAGGGTTTTCTAGCTCACCGATACTAATTTATGAATTTGGGTACAAACCCTACCAATACTTCTTGAGTACTTCTTGGTAACAAAATCAAGATAAAAAATAATAGTATACAGAAAAACGTTCGCCAGTAATATCAGATTCAATTTTCATTTATCGTTTTCCGTCCGATAAAAATATTAAACTGAGTTATCAATTTTTTGAGTGTAAGCGAGACTTAAGCTCCCTCGTTAAATTTCCGAATATAACAACGATTTTCGAGAGCTCAACGGAACGGGACCGTTAAATAAACGCGCCATAAACGGCGGGAACCTAAAACCCGTCGCGACGAATGCGATCAGCATAACGCGAGTGGATAAAGTCGTAATATAACGCACTCGTAAAAGTAGCGTAATGTTCTGGTTACCCCTTCCGGGCCGTGTCTCGCAAATGCGTTCTTTCCGCGCTCATTCCTCTTCGGAAAAGCCTGGCACCTCCCGAAGGGCCGGGGGGGGGGGATGCTGGGAGCGGGCTGAAAGGTACTTTGCGTGGCTGGCAAGAGGCTTCTAGGTGTGTTGACGCCCGGGCGAAACGATTTCACGCGAAACGTGACAGCGGTTACATAACGCTAGCAACGTCAGCGCATCTCGAATCCACTCGAAGCGGTTTCGACAATTTTCACCAGCCTTCAGCTCTCCTACTTTTTTTTTTGGTAATATCGACGAAAGACGTCCTCTCTCCTCTCGCGAAAGTTCGTTTCTTTCGTTTCTCTTTTAATTCCCGACCGCTTCGTTTCTGTCGAATGAGGAAAAACCGTTCTCGGGAGCGGAAGTGCCATCCTGATTGAATACGGCAAGAAATATCGACGACCAACGTCGGGGGTAAAAGCACGTAGCGGAAAAAAAAAAAATAATGAGGGTACGAGACAGGGTCTATCAAACTCGTAGCGGGCTCTATTCTTCTCGCTTGATCAGCGTTATATTGTTAATATAGAATCGGACTTGGCTCCTTTTTTGGCTGGGGCGAACATATTTTAAGAATTGATGTCAGGATTTATGCGCTTCAAAAAATTAAGATGAAGCTTGTGAAAAGTAGACAAATCTGAACTGACAATTTTTCAGAATGAAGCTCGTATAACTCGATGAAAAACTTTTTTTCTGAAAAGTGAACTTCATTGTTGTTGGAATAATAAAAGAATGTATTTGAAAAATTTACCGAATGAATATATTTGTTTTCCGATCGATATATCGTTTCGCAAAGTTAGATGAAAAAATATTGTCAAAACAATCTACGAAAGACTGACAAAGTTCCACGACGTTTACGTTGATGGGATTTTCCGGGAACTCGGTGAAATTCGCCCGCGGTCATCTTCTTGCGGTATCGAGGTCGGGAAATTCAGCTAGTTCGGTAACGGAAAGCCACTTCCCAACTCGTCAAAATAATTAAAATCGAAGAGTAAAGAGTGACATTTAGCTGAAGAACAATTTAGGTTCAATCACCAACAAAGAAATCAGTGTCGGAATGAGAGGAATTAATTTTTAATTAAGAGGGCTGGATTTCGCGAATAATCGCTTCTGAAAGGGAATCTCAACAGCCGTGGTATGCGACAGGCAAGACAAATTAAACAATAAATGCTCCCCTAATTGCCGCTGCACGGAAAGAGGGCCCACAATTCATTTGCACCCTTTCACCCCTAACAATTTCTGCTAGATGCGAAACTATGAGCTGCGTCTTGCGATCAATCCTAGACAGCTCTTTAAACCTGAGAAGTTAGAGTTTCATATAGAAATATATGAAATTTGGAGATTAAAGAGATTCCAATTCTGTTAAAAACGGACAAATCAGGGAAGAATTGAAAATTTTAAGGTCTAATTAATCTGCTCCTTTGACTCTCTCATCATATGGATTGAACGTTTCTCCAAATTAAGCTGCTCGTGTCATTTCCAATTCCCTTTGCTCTTTCTGTTTGAATGCGTCCTCTAGATAAATTTCATTCCCACTGTGCGGGGATGGGAATTTTTCATGGCAAACATTTTGTTGGTGCGTTAAAGTGGCTTTCCCGTGTAAATAATTTCATGTTTGTACACAGCCACGGGAAGGATTTATATGTATCGTTTTTGACCAACTATATCTTGCTTGTGGCTTGTTTTGTCATGTAAATCCCGCTATCGCGAAACCTGCAATTTCGGTTCGGGGAAACCGTCGATTCCAATATTCTCGTTTTCCTCATGAATTTTAATTCGTTTTGATTTATCACGAATTCGTTCCGATGATATTCGAAAATTCGATCCGGTATGCGTTTATTAACTCGATTGTTTTGCTTTCGTCAACGCAGGAGAGATAAGATACAGTTTTCGCGGAAGGAATTCTCGGATAAACTGTTTGAAAAATTCGCGGCGGAACGTGCGTTACGCAATTTTGTCTCGACGCTCGCTCGGAGAAAGAATCACGCGCGAAATAACGTTTATCGAGTCGGCGCGAGAGAGAAAATCGTCGAGGCGTTATCCGTGAAACGAAACGATGGCCAATCGACGTTGAATAAACGTAAATGCGCAAACGCTCGAATTTTTGCATCTCTCGAGCTGGAGAAGACGTGACGTTACGTCATCGATCATTTATCGATCGACTAAATTTTTTATTTTTTTGGAAATGTTTGTCCGCCCACGGGAAAAATATTCGTTTCGGGTTATTAATTACGCTTCGTATGGACGTGAGCGAATATGCGTGTTGTCATGCAAATCCAGTATTGTATTGTAATTTATTTTTCTTTCCCCCGCAAAATACGTTTCTCGTGTTCGACACTTTCTGTCGAACTCGACCAGGAAACGAACATTTATTATGCTGATATTTTTTACACGAAGGTGCTTCACTTAAATCCACAGTGAAATATTTAGTCGGTGCTTAGTTGCATAGCTAAAATATATAAGCAGCTTAACTTGCATCGGTTTATAAATATTTTCCTCTGATATAACGAAGTGAGCAAAAAATTGTGTGACTTGATTTAGTCTTGATCTTGCTTAAATTTACTAGTCGGGGCGGAGGAGCTGAATTTATCCTCCTTCATGTTGAAACTCATTCCTCTCGTGACAAGGAGCACGTTGTGTGCTTGACGTGTAGGTTGGGTATTTGTTGCGAGATACATTAGAATTCTGCAGCGATGCAGTTACCAACCGAGAGACAAGCGCGTCCAATGTTCGATAAAAAAAAGTCACTCATCCAAGAAATCAACCACAACAAACGCAGTTTAACTCGGGGAAGCCATTGTATATCACAAATAGAGCGCTAAGCTGATTAAGCTAATTAAAGTTAATCCTCGGTGTAACTTTCAGGTTACATTTTAATTTATCGACATTTTACAAAATAATTATAATTTTTCACGAGATAGTGTTAAAATCTTTTCTATATAACGTTGCTAATGCAATTAAAAAAAATTTTTCAAATTAAAAAAATTTTTAAAAAAATTTAAAAATAAAAATAAAAATTTGTTTTTATTTGCGTACATAGTTTCATAATTTCTGAGTTTTTGTTCGCGAAATGTAGTTGGAGTTGAAAGAAAATATACATTCGAGTCACAGTACCTCAAGTAGCAGATTATTGTAATAAGTTTTGCTTGGGATGGTTGGCTTAGCGCAATCCGTACTATAGAACCGTTCCCAAGTTAAGCAGTGTCCGTTCCGGTCACTTCTTGGATGGGTGAGCAGTTTTTCTGTGAGCGTCAGTCCTCTGTCGGTAACTCAATGCGACAGAGTTCTAACTTATCTCTCAACGAATAAACCCCCAACCTTCGCGTTATGCACACAACGTGCTCCTTGTCATGAAAGGAAGACGTTTCAACACGAAGGAAGATAAATTTCGACTCCTCCACCCTGGCTTAGCGAGTAGGCATGATCAGGACTAAATCAAGTCGAACAATTTTTTTTCTTTTTTCTGTTCAAAACATCGAATGTTCGATTAATCGGCACGAGTACGGTTCGGTAAAATATGATCAGGACTAAATCAGGATAAAACAAATTGCAGCGCTCTGGTAGCTTGCCAATCGCGCGCGCGGTAGAGATCTCGCGATTTCGGCTACTCCGATAGAGCGAACGGAAGAGTGGATCTCGGCCAATAACTTCTCTATACTCTCATTTTTTTCTTTTTCATTACTGTACCTCTCATTTCCAAAATTTTCGGTCGCGACTTGGCGCAATGCGGAGGGCGAAATTTCGAGAAATATCGCGAAAGATGCAAATTCGGCGTATCTGTCTTTGGAACAAAACGGAGAAAATCGTACGGAAAGAGAAAAATTTTTTTAGTACGAAAACTGCCAGACAGGCTTATTGTCCTTCGGTGACTGGGCGTGTGCCAATGAACGTGACTGCGATATCGCGACGGAGGGAAATTCCGAATTTTTCCAGGCGGGAGGGGAGAGACGAAGAGCATAATTTTTCCAGCGGCCGCGAGGGTGAGCGGTGTCTCGCTACCGTATATCAGCTCGTTTCGGTCGGTGACAGCGACCAGACGATGAGAGCGAGAGGGAGGCGAGGCGAGATTCGCAGCGCGACTCGGTTTTAAATTAACCGGAGTCTAGACACGGGGCAACGCGTACTGGGAATAATACACCACGTGTTACGCGTTGTCGCGGGTGTTCCGAATGTTCGCGCCTGGCTTCGTCAATAAAACTATTACCCTCTTTTTCGGCCTGTTCAAAATATGATTTAACGCTCTGAAAATCTAGAAAAGATCGCTTGGTAACACAACTATTATAGTCCGTTCCAAATTGATTATAAAAATAGCGAATGCAACGCTGTTTACTCGCGAACCGAGCCCTCCAACTTCTCCCACTGCACGATTCAACAATACTCAACGAATTGTTTTAGCAATAAAACGGCAGATAAATCTTGATTGAGGCAATAAATATCGCCAGATTAAATCAAGTAGAAAAATTGTAAATGATCCTATTAACGTGTTGATCAATCAATCATAAAATTGAATATGAATCACAATTACCTCATTGCGAGTGTTGTTATTGAGGTCGTGAGCGTTTGTACCCACCTAAGAATTCTCTCACTTCGAAAGGGCCTACATAAAACGATTCTCTCGACGTAGAGCGGACTAACAACATCCAACCGGTCGAAAAATCGGTGAAAAACAAGCACGCGATGCTCCGTAGCCGTTGATCCTCGTTATCAAATTTATCGTCGATAGGGAAAGGGTCGTTATCTCGAAATAAAAAGATCGAGTTAGCCGAAACGGAGTATAGGTACACAACCGTCTGGCTCCCCACCTCCTTGACTTTGTAACCGTGTTATGTACCTCTCGCAGTTCGGCTCGGCTCGGCAGGTCTCGTGACTCTACGCTTGGTTTTACGCACGCCGCGAGGAGGCGCCCGCGTCGCATGGCCGCCCTCAGTGCTCGCGAGGCCTCGCACGGTGCCGTGTGTTTTTCGTGTTTGGCGTGGCCCGTCCCAGCGCGAGCGTGGATAAATCAAAATCGAGAGGACGAGAGAACTCGATCGTGAGAGGCGTCTCGGGCGAACTCGAGCGAGGAGCCGAGAAACCGTACGAGGCAGCGAGCCAGTCGTCTAGTTCCGCGTTATTTCGACGTCCAAGTTCGAAAACGTTCCATATTCCGTCGCGTTTATCCGTCCACTGGCGTGCGTGCGCGTTCTGTCTCTCGAGTATTTTTCTTCTCCGGTGTCCGAAACGTCGAATCTCGAAGGCTTCCAGTGGATAGAGCCGGAGCCCCGCGGAGAGGAAAATCGGGAAAATTCCGTTCGTAGCCGAGCTCGGCACGCGCGTGTCACGCCGAAAACCGAAACGGTTGATGTTTTGCGCGTACGAGTGTATCGGTAGTGAGTCTCGGGAGGTAAACCGGTCGTCTCGTGACGCGATTATTGCGCCTCGGTCGGAGTGAGAGGAAGAGAGAGAGAGAGAGAGAGAGAGAGAGAGAGAGGGATAGTGATTTTGTGTATAATATAATCTCGCGTGTGAGATAGTGTAACCCGTGTGTATTCGGGCATCTCCGTCCTGTCAATGTGTTTTTCTTTTTTCCGCTGGTGATCCTCTCTCTCGTATTTTTTTGTTTCGTCCAAAAAAACGGAGCCAAGAGTGGCTCTCCTGGATGCGCCGCGAAGCTATGCGAGTCGGTGGGTTGTTTATAACCGCGTTGCGTAGCGCATGTAATTCTTCTCGCTCGCTACCGTCACCTGCCCGAAGCGCACAGGTGTCGCGCGCCGGCCAACTCGTGGGAGAGGGGAGAGACGACGCCCGTCCCTACGCGATAATCTCGTGATGAAAATCGCCTTTTACGAGGAAGAGGATACGTTATACGCGCACTCGAGCCGAGCTTATCGGCCAAACGTGAGCATCGAGTTTTCTCCACGCCACCCGCTTGTGAATCTGGATCGTCACTCCTCGACTTTTCCTCGGGGGGAAAAATCCCTTCCGAGAATTTAAAAACCCGTTTAGGCACTTTCGGGACTGACCACCGCTCGGGAACAAAGAGTGTTCGCCATCTGACTCTACCTGCGTGCCCACTGTGGGAAAACTGTTGGGTTTTTCACGAGTTTTTCCGGAGCTACTACCGAAATAATTCCCTATTGAAATTTTTGGTTTTCCTCGTTTTCTTTTCAAATTTTCCGGCTACTGGAATATTTAATTGCAATTTAAAGCGCACTCGCAGAGGGGTTCCGCTCTTTGTTTACAACCGCGAACGAGGCTAGCCGGTTTCGGGGACTTTCCTTTTTTTCCCCAGTTTTCTTTCTCTCTCGATCTCGAGCACCTGCATTCTTCGCGTCCGTTACGAATCGGAGCACCGGAGTACGGACTCCGGTACCTCATGCAGAACGTCGAATTAGCATTCGAAACGGTGTCGCGGCACTTTGTTTACCTTTTTTTTTCAACGCTTTTAAATCCCCCCACTCGAGGCCCGTCCAAATTCGGCCAACCGCGATACGGAATTTCCTGGCTATCGGAAGCGTTCAGGAATAGATTTCATGAATGAGGGAGTCATCGGCGCTGTTTTACGACTCGTGGAATTTTCGTTCGAGGCTCGACCTTGTCGGGGGTCCGTGACGTGCACGCGCGCACGCGAGAGAACCGAGGGCGGTACAGGTTAGGTCCACGAACCGTCCCACGTTTCACGGAGCACTCTCCTCTGGAATTCTCGATTATCGTAATTCGGACGATTGCGATCTTTGAAAAAAAAATAAATTCACGAGTGGCTTATCTCGAGGAAGATTCATTTGTGTTTGAGTTACGTCATCGTGTTTATTTCTCCGGTTTTTTCTCTCTCTCGGTTGTTTCGACACGTATTTATTATCGCGCTGAATTCGTATTTAATCTAACCAAGGGCCGCTGTTTTCCTTTCAAATCGAGACCGGAGACAAAAACTCGCGTCTTGCTCTATCTCGCTACCCTTGTAAAATTTTATTGCGTTTGAACAAGTGTACAACGAGAGGTAGGCGCGTGTCCTCGTTTCGATCGTGAAATTTTTGCAGCGAAATTTTGCACAATTCACATTCCGGAGGCGATAAATTTGCCCGGTGACGAGCGAGGAGGGAGGCCGATCGGAGTATCAAAACAAAAGACGCGTGTGCAATGAAAGTAAAATTTTGCCAACAATTTTATACAAAAATTTCCATGTTTGGGATTTAAATTTTAAATCACTCAACAGAAATCATTTAAATATGTAACATTAGTTTATTTGTTAGGAGAATAAATTTTTTCCATCTACCAGAGATGAAACGTTTGTAAATACAAAAATATATGTGATCTATGGGATTCTCCTGTTTTTACGAACCGCGACAGATGACTCAGTAACCGGTTCAACTTTTTTTTTGTACGAATCTAGGAGACAGGAAGATTTTTTTCCGCGACAGTCCCGAGAATAGTCTCACACACGTCAGGGTCGTCCGGCTAGATTGTAATTAAATACCCGTTAATTAACGCACCAAGCCACGCGTCGAGTAAAGAAAAACTCAAAGAGTGACGATCTCGCGTATACCCAGGATTCACAATGCGCGGTATTCATGCCCCCAAACCCTAAATCAACCGATGTTAATTATTCTGCGTAGAAATAATCCTTCCTCGGCGTCACACTCGAACATTTTTCGAAGCTACGTCGACAAAAATTGCTATTGTCCGAACGACGAAGAGGACGAAGAGGATTCTCTTGACAAAAATTTTCGATAATTCTACAATCTGACGAGCTCAGGGGTTTTCTAAGGACGCGCATTGCCGAACTTTTTCGTAATTTTTTACTGGTTACGCCAAAAATAAGAATTTTAAGAGAACCACGTACAATAACAAGAGGAGACACGCGAGACTCTTGCCAAATTAGATTAGAGCAGCAACCGGGTACGGTCAAGGTCGCGTTATCGATAGCGCGATAAGCCGACCCGATCGATCGGCCATTTTATTAATACGCTACCATCGCTCGCGCCCGACGAGAGGCACCCGGTAATCCCCCGGAGTTGACTATCGAGAGGTCTTTTTTTCTTCGATAACGAAAAAAAAGAGCAAACCGTGGAGCTTGAAGACGAATTCGTTTCGGTGGTCGAGGAGAGGCAGGAGAGGGGACAGGTCGGGAAGGTTGGAAGAAATGAACGGGCTGGTCCGATAACCTCGTTCAGGAGCATCGTCGAGTTCTTGAAACCCCGACGTAGGACGAGGCGAGGTAGAGTCAAGGACATGTCGATACGCGTGAGCGGTGTTTACCTGGTCCCGACCTCCGGTGCGGAGCAGACTAACGAGAAGAACCCGGACAATCATCACCACCTGCACCATCACCACCATCACGCTTTCCAGCAACAGCAGCAGCAACAACAGCAGCAACAGCAACAACACTATCAGCAGCATCATCAACAACACCATGCCACAAGCAAAACGGTCACAATAGTGGCCACGCCCCAACGCAGCAACAGCCTCGACTACCTGAATTTCGAGGAAAAGAGGCAGATTATCGCCTCGTCGCTGTCGCTCAGCGATTTCCTGGCCCATGGACCGGCAGCGGCAGCTGCCGCGGCCAAGGAGGTCGCTGCGAACACCGTCATAGGTGAGTCGACTGGAAAATCTACCTGCTACGTTTGGAGAAAATTTTTTACCATCTCTGAAATTTAAGAACCGAAGTTTTGAAGTTTAACGCAAAATACGGCACGAAACTGCTAACATACGTAGAATTGCTATTTTATTCTCTATTTCAATATCACAATAGTCGAAAGGATTTTTGCTGATGCATTCATTCGACTCGAGTCGAAACTCTTGCGTAACGGCCGAGCGTGTGTTTATTCGTCGTGCGCAATTTGCTCGTTCGCAACATACAACGCATACGAGTCCTCTTGGACTCTCCCTCTCCCTCTCTCTCTCTCTGTCTCTCTCTGTTATGCTTTCGCTTGGCAGCGCGGCGCGAATTCCAACGATAATTCGCGGCGATTATCGATGGACCGATGATTTATGGGCCCGACGATAAATCGCTCGCGTGTAAACTCGAGCTCTATGTAGAAGCGAAAATCACGAGTCCTGTGTATTCAGGAAATTCATCGTGTGGAATAGAACTAGTTTTATGTCACATTACGTGGCTATTTTTCAAACTCGAGTAACGTCGTACCAATGAAAAGCTTGATAAAAAAAGCTATAGATAAAACAATACCGGCAAATATTTGTCGATTCGACTTGGGTGAATCATCGCTAGTCCTCAGTCGCATCACGACGGTCATTATCGGTATTACTTCCGTTCCGTGTTTGTATATTACGCAGCGTTTGTTTCGATGCGAGCGTATGCAACCGGAGGAGCTCTCGCTCTCCTCGATTCTCAGTGTCAAGGAACTCCCGCGTCTCCGTAAACACAATTCGGCGATGCAATCACGCCAGCGAGACGATTCTCGGGCACGAGTTTCGTCGAACGACGCGATAAGAAAATAAAAAGCCAATCGCGATCGAGTATTTCAGTGGCCTTTTATTGTGACCGCGTGCAGGAAAGAAAAACACTCTCGACTCTTATCGCGATCCCTATATTCTTCATTTTACGGACTGTAAATGTTTACGGAAGCTCATATTTTTCCGCTCGAATTTTAACATTTTTCTCAGAAGAGTTTTACCTTATCTGCTACCAATTTTCAAGTTATGAGAAAAACTGATTAACGCTATGACCAAAAAGTCCTAACGCTGAGCAGACAGAGTTGTATATTTTCCATGTATAGAGAATTATTAACACTCTGTAACGAAGTAATTTGAACGTAGTAACAAAGTTAATATGTCCGAACGTTATAAGAAAATTTTATTTCTGTCGTCACGTTTGAACAAATGGGGATTTGTTTAGTGATTTCTTTGATTTCACGTTGCGAGGCTAGGTGAAAAGAAATGGCGAGGGGAGGGGGAACCCCCTTGGAGGACGTAAATCGAGTGATGAGGGTAACCCTGTGAGGAAAAAACGGAGGCAGAAAGGCCGTACGTACACACGCGTTCGATATCGCTTAATAAAAGAACTGCCGGTGGAGGGTTAAACGCGTCGTCTGTGTAAAGAAAAATTTTATGTACCGAGTACACGCGAACGTATATACCTAATAAATACCCACACGTACACGTATATATCGTATAGTAATATATATCGTCTTTATAAATTTAATACCGCCGTGAAACAATCACCGTATCCACGGAAGGTTGTATATCCGCCGTGTCGATAATTCGCCTCACGTAAAAATAATCATCCGACGAGAATAGAGAAAGAGAGAAAGAATGGAGAAGAGACGAAGACGGAGAAAGAGAGAAAATTGCAACGTCGAGGGGCAAAAATCGCGAAGGTCGTGGAGGCAGCGCGTGCTATCCGCGGAAGGCGAAGAGAGCGACTTTCCGGTAGCGGGGAACGCTATTCTCATCTCTGTTGCGCGGCCTCGAGAGCGAGACGGAGATAATTGAGGTGGAGTGGGGGGAAGAAAGAGGAGAACACATCCCGGAGTTGGGTGGCTCGGTTCGATTCTCCGGGAGTCAAGGAACTCGAAAGAGAGTGAGAGAGTAGGAGGTAGACTTGTAAACAAACCGCGCGTGTACGTCCCTCCCCTCCAATATCTCCGCCAATGCGAAATAAAACGAAAGAGCGTATATCTGCGGATACGTATAGATATATAAAGCGCAATAAAGGAGACCGGAGGTGGTTCGTTTTTAACCTGTCTGTCTTTTTCTCTGGAGAGGAGCATCGCGTACTTTGAACTCCGACACGGGAGAAAGAGAGAAAGATGGCGTTAACATTCGGCACCCCGAAAGGCTGACGCGACACCCGGGGCTACTCGAAAAAGGAAATATATATCTCGCCGGGTTTTCCAGAATTTCCCGCTTCTTGAAATTCAGATGAGATTTTTTTTCGCAGTAATTAATTTCTTTCATCTGCCTCGCGTTTCGCCCGTTTTCCTCATATCCGTGCTGCGATAACGTCGGAGTCATCATCGGCGAGCAGCCTCGGAACCGGGGAGGGGAAAAAGCCGTATAATAATAAACACGGGAAGTTGAGAAATTACGCGGACGATTTCGTAACGATCCACGTATCGTTTCCATGGAACAAATCGTTGCTGTTTGCGTCGCTTTTTGTATCTCGAAATCCGTTACTCTGCGATGAAATTTGAGGAAAAGAGAATATTTCACAAAATTTTTATTATTCGTTAAATTTTATCAGAGTATCAGTCGAGTTTTTTTCGAGCTGTAAAAAACAGTTAATCGAAAGAAATTCCTACGAGCGTTGGAACTGTAGCCAACCCGTGTTCATTTCACCGTGGATCGTGAAAACTTGGATCTATCGAAATTCGTTTCATTCACTTCGTCCTTCCCCAAGGCGGATCCCCGTGAGCTCTCGAGACTCCGTAATGCAACGTTGCCATACTTCGCAGTCACGTGCTTTCAAGAGGCGTGGTGAGAGAAAAAAACGATGATCGATCATCGTCACTCGTCGCACGTGTTTTCGAGAGGGAAAGGACGCCATTTTTCGATTCGTAAATCGTCCGTCAACTACGCTTTCGACCCTAGCCCAGTCAATTTTCAAAAAAAATTTACTAATTCGTGTTCGATTGTTGATTACTTTTCCGGAAGTGTTGAAGTCACTTCAGCTGTACACGAGAGCAACAATTTTTAATTTTTTAAAAACTGTTTTTAACCTAAAAAAAATTGAAGTTGTGCCGAAGGCCCCTTTTACTCTCGGGAACGAGACGGTAATCACGTGACCGTCGAATAATTGACACGTGCGTCAGTTTCGCACTTGCTCGAGAAATTGTGACGAAACGCGATACCCAAGCGAGAGATCGGATCGGGAAACGGTTCGAATTGGGTGAGAGAGTCGAGCGCCGTGGGGCGATAAATAATTGAACGGGCCCGGTGTTGTAACAGTGACGTCGTAGTCGCGGCGCAGAAATGTGGCAACGCCGCTGGCAAAGGAAATCATTCATTTAGCTGTTTCGCATTGGGAGATCCCTTTCTGTCTTCCCAACGCCTCTCTTTTTCCTCCTCTATTTCCCAGCATCCGACCGATAAATATCGGACAAGATCTAGACAATTTAAAAAAACATAAAAGATAATTCCCTCCTAAAGCGTCGTTAATTAGTCGCTGAAACTCATCGAGAATCCAGACGGTCTTAAACTTAAACCAGATACGAGCTCGTTATATCGAGATTATGCTGTGGGAGGAGTCGAGTTGTTCAAGACGTCGAGTTCGCACGCGAATGAATATTTATCCAGCCCGCGGGGTTATAATTTTCGGTAGGAGATGAATTTTTATCGAGAGTTGATTCTACACAGAAAAAAAGGATCACTTGAATCAAGAAATATATACTTGATTCAAGAGAGTTATGCGGAAGAAAGAAAAATTCCGCCGTCAAAAAAATAATTTCTCCATATTAGTAGAAAATTAAATTCTTGAATTGATCATTTTTTTTCTTGAATCAAGTATTGCCATACTTGAACCAAATCTATTTTGTTTTATCCTAAGATAATTATTTCTCAAATAAAAAAAAAATAATTTAAAAATAATAATAACAAATAATAGTTTCTTGAATGAAGAATATATTGACTTATTCAAGGACACATGTTCTTGGATCAAGAAATTCACAACTATTGTTTTTAAAATTTATTTCTTCATTCAAGAAAGAAAAAAAGACTTGATATTGGAAAGCATATTTCTTCCGCATAACTTTCTTGATTCAAGTAATCCTTTTTTTCTGTGTAGCTGTCTGTGATTAACGCGTTCCTTCCAAAACCGCATTGTTCGATGACGTTTTCTCTGCGTCTATTTTGCGCGAGAGGCCGCAGATTACACCGGAGGTGCGTTTTTTCCGCTCCACCTCATGGAAGATTCATCCTCTCATTTCGCCTCGGCTCGGCGTGTATGCACGAGAGAAAACGCGAAGCTTTTCGCGAGCCAAATCGCCGAGCCGAAAATGTACACGCGAGATCTCGCGATCGTCAACCTCGCTCGACTCTCCTCGACTTCCGCTCTTTTTCGAAAAAAAAGAGGGAAAATTCTTTTTCTCCCTCTCCCACTCAAAAGAGATCTTTGACTCTCCCTCGCGTGTCCCCTTTGTTCTCTCGCCGAGACGAGGAAAAATTAGTTTCCGTCTCTCTCTTCCCCTCCTCCGTCTCTTTTTCAATTTCGCGTTGAAACCTCCGCAGACGTATTTTTTTGACGTTAGTTGAATTCGAGCTGATTTTTTCTATTTTTCACTTTTGCCTCGTCGCGCCTTATCCCGTCGTTTCTTGGGAATGCCAAGGTTCCGTCCGATGAGCGAGAACCGAGCGAGAGAGAATGGGGAATTCGCCGGAGCAGACGGAAGAACACTCGATGAGTGTGCGTCTGGGTTTAAAAAAAGGAGTTTCCCGGGAATACACTCGATTCGGCGAATTTTATCGCGTTCCGTGAACGGCTCGCTTGTTTTCTGCTTAACCGTGTTTCGCGTTTGGGATTCTGTCGTTTTGTGTGGATCTAATATACATTTCGCAAAAAAATTAAAGGGACAGTTATCATTTTCAAACGATTATCGAATGAAAAATTGAATCGAATTGAGCCGGTAATTATCTCAAAGAGAAAATGTGAAAATCATAATTGTGCCTCTAATTTTTTCTGAAGAGTGTATTACAATATTTAATTCCGTGTTCACGACTGCGCAAATTAATATCGCGTACGAATCTTGGAAAAGCCATTCTTCGATACTCGATATCGCTCGTCCGAGAGCAATATCGGTTTCATAGAGGCGAAAAGTATCGAGTGCGCGATTCGAGTCAATCGATATTCGCGTGGACGGTCGCGAATGATTCCATCGGAGCGAGAACCCGATCCCGAATGAGTTAAACGTTCCTGTTTTCATGGACGTCGTGCGCTATCGATCCGTCCGAGGCTCATGGCGTGGAACACCGTAACTTTCCGTGCACCGCCACTTCTGTCCGCCGCCAGCACCATCGCTGCGCCGCGTGCGCGCCACAAAACGAACCCCTCTTCTCGAGCAGCAGCAGCCCAGACCCCAGACGCTCCCGTGGCACACGCGTGTCGCGAGCAGGTCGATATACGCCGGCCATGCGTGTACCAGGTGTTTCTCCTTTCGCGTTCTATTATCATCCGGACCTCGCCGATAATAACCAGTCTCGATCTTGCTTTTCCCCAGATGTTACCCTTCGACGTTTCGCCCAGAACTGGATGTGAATTTTAATTCCTTCATTTCGCGTCAGGGGAGTCTCCGAGGTTGTAGATATCAATCTTTAACCCCACGTCTTTGCTGGAGAAAACTGCGCTGAATACGTAGCACTTTCTTTCTCTCCAATCTTTTGACGTTTTGTCGAAAAATCTACTCTACATAACGTATTTTTGTTATCGAATTTTCATGTTCAGTTTTTTCACATTTATCTCCTATTTATGTCTCTCTCAGCTTTTTGTCCTACAATGGAAATAAAAACTTGTTGAATTTGCTTAATATTTATTCGCATACGATCAAACAAATATCGTGTACAACCAAATATTTGTTTTTGAAAGTTCTAATTTTATTTCAAACATTATTTTTCTATTTTGAGTAATAATTTATTCCATCGGACAAAATGTTTATTTCTATATTTTCAAATGAATATTATGAGCTTCAACAAATTTTTATTTTTAGTGTAACCATAGAAAAATCAGAAGCGTAAAAATCGACCTTTACGGTTCTAAAGATGTTTTATTTCATCCCATGAATAAAAAAACGATCTCCGCCAAAAATAGCTCCCAAAACCGAGTACCTAGTTGCCTAAAAAATTTCGGTAATTACTCGAGGCGCACACTCGGTTAATTCCTGAACACATGCGGAATATGGCCCGGGGCTAAACGGAAGTACTTAGGGTTGGTGGAAATGAAGAGGCTTGATGTAGAGGGAGTGGGAAGCAGGATTACGTTAGGGAGAGAAGGAAGGAGAATCTTACAGAGAGCTTTCTCGCGTCTAATGCGCATGCGGCTTGCGAGAAAGAGGAAGAGAAAGAGAAAGACAGAAATATAGACGAGAGAAGAGCACGAAAGAGAAAGAGAGAGATGGAGAGGCGGGCAGGACTTTTAATCGAAACACAACGAATGCTCCCCACCACTCGGCCGTCTTTCTCGTCGAATTCCGCCGCGTAGCGCGGCTAAATACGATTTCACGGGACACGCGCGCTTCAGAACCGGCTGTCGCGTGCGTTAATTGGACAAACGAGGCGTTTAACGCGCAAAAATTAAGAAAAAGGATCAAAACGAGAGAAATTTCTTGGAAGCGTAATATTCCTCGTTTGTAGAACAAGACAAGTTACACGTTTTTCGAAAATATCGAGTATGGATTTCATTGCAAGGTCATTTAAAATGGTCAGATTATCGTAGATTTTCTTCTAATTGGCTTCCTCGACAGCGTGAATTGTTCAGAGATGACTAACTCCGCGTCTTTCCTCCTCCTCCATCTCCCAGGCGCCTCCGATCGTCTCGCGTTTTTCATTATCCCGGAGACTTTTACGTAACTCGAATGACGAAAAGCCATTTTTCTCGCGTAGCGCGCGAATTGTCTTGGAGGGAATCGGTTATGTGTGCGAGTTTATCCATTGTTGATTCATCGAATTCGGTTCGGTGGTGGTAGGCGGCGAAGAGGAGTCTCATTGCGTCACCCGCGAGAACTCTGACGCATGACACGCGAGTCGTGCGAAAAAGTACCGTCGGACGGGAAAATTCCGCCTTTCTCGATTCTCCGCCGAGATTTCCCGGCTCGATCGATTCGAAAAATAGATGGAAAATTTTGCATCGGAAACTCGGTGTGTGGGAAAAAACGGAACCGGAAATGAACGATTTTTTTTATAGCACAATGATTGTAACTAATAAAGCAATCTGTGGTATAATTTTTTTTTATCTAGTACAAAAATCGAGGGCTAGGGAAGATTTTTTCCCAAATAAGAATCTTTCTCGCAAGTCCACGCGGGACCTGGATTATACATATATAACGGTGTCATCAATGGTTGATCGGTTTGCTTATTTGGTTACTATTTGAAATAATAAACCCTCAAGTAACCAGTGGTAACCATACAAATAAATTTTGTTTTTTTTTTATTTTTTTGAGCAGTGGTACATTTTTTCGTGAAACTTTGAAACAATAGAGAACAATTCGGTACGATATCTAGAATAATACTTTTCAAAAAATAGAGGGCTAACTTCGAGAAATCGGATATGGCTCTCATTACCGATGTTTCACCTCGGTAATTTTTGCGCCAGGAACGGAGTTTCCGTTGTTGTCGCAAAAAAGTGCTAAATTTTTCTCTCTTTTTTTTCCCTCGACCGGCACTCCTCTCTTTTTTTAATAACTAGGCATCTTAGGTTTAATTACGGCCATTAAACGGGCATTAGTGCAGCCGTGGCGCGCACGAGGCGAACGAGCTGCCGTTTTTTTCCCGTTCTTACATCTCGCGCGGCGGTTTGATGCGGTATGAGATGGGACACAGTATATGGGAGAGAAAAAACTTTTACAAGGAGTAATCCGAGCGAGGGATCTATTATTTCTGTCGTATGAATTTAGCATACGCGAAATTATATCCTTACTCCGTGCACGTTTTGTATTACAATACTCATTTTTTTTCCAACGAAAGTACGAAGTTCCAAAACAGCAGATGATGGAGAACTTCCCGGTTCTCCCGAGTCTCGGTGAGGTCGCAGCCTCCCAGCCGGTTTCTCGTCAAGACGATTCGGCACGGCGAGAAATAGAGAGGGCTCCGGACGAGACCACAATAGGCGCTAGATAATGGCGTCGCGTACATAATCCTCGGACAGGAGTAAAAATTGCATCCCTCTCACCGTGAAAGAGCCATTGTCCCCCCGCGCGCGTAACGAGTTTTCCGCGATATACACCGAGGAATTCCGCTCCCGACTCGAATCACTCTGGATTTTCACGCCAATGAAATCGTAATATCGGTCGGATTCAATCAGCCCCGACGATTTATTTTCACCACAGTGAAATTGCACTCCGGGATTCCCCCTGCGGGCAAACAAGAGGGACGGGAGCCCGGGAGGAGGACTCGTCGCAATTAGCGGAACGGCGAGTTCCTCGCGCGACAGTCTCTCTTCTTATTCTTTCCGTTTCCTCGGGGGAGAGAAATTCCTCTTTCTCGGGATTCTTACGTCCCCTTTGATCTTCCTCGATTTTCAATAAATTCCTGCTGCGAGCTCCCGCGAAACATCTTGAGGGGAATTTTCCTCGAAATTGGTTTCCTGGGGAGGCTTTGGCTAACGATAATTTCGTTAAATCGGCTGATTAACCGGTCGATGTATCGAACGGTTGATTAATTTTCTGGGTTTCGTTAATACGGGACGGGAAATTGCCGATACGAGTTTTGTTGCACCGATCGAGTCTTACAGATATCGTCGAGTCTGCGTGCGAGTGTGTGTGTGTGTGTGCGTGTGTTTGCCGAGCCGAGAACTCTTAGCGATACGTTCCGTGGGATTTTCTCTCGGTGCTCGACTTTCGCCTCCGTTCCACATCGAACGGTCTCTCTGTACCGACGGTGTACGCGATAATTATGCGATTACGTTACCGGATGTGTCGTCGATACTCTTTTATCCAGGCTTGCGTTGAAAAAAAATTGTACACTTTTTTCTGCCTCGCTGTTGCATTTCCTCAAACGGAATTTGCAATTTACACGTACCAATTCAACTGTTCTTTTCCTTTTTCATCGAACTCGGTCTTGAAGACGAGCAGTCACCCCGTGGATTGCGCAATTACAACGTGCGTATAGTGACCGCCCACGCAGCCGTCAATTACGCTAATAAGCGTTGTCTAATTACGACTCTCGCGGACGCTTCGTATACGGAGTTGAACGTGCCCGCGTAGGTAGCCCACTGTGAGCTCTCCTCTTACCCACTCGCGGAGACACCGCGACAGCCGAGTATGGAAAAATTTCTCGAGTTGAAAAAAATTCTTATAGGAAATCTAATAAGAATTCTAGGAATTTAAAAATGACTCAGAGTTGCAATAATCAATACAATTTGCGTGTGTGAACTTAGCGTCTCATCTGTTGGAAAATCATTAGAAAAAAGGAGTTCTTGATTTATTTGAAATAATTATATAGTTCTAACTAATTTATATGAATAGTTCTCTTTTCCAAAACGAGATACGCTAAGGTCAAACTGAGACGCCAAATTCACGTA
>NCVS01000619.1:0-40146 GCA_003055095.1 Goniozus legneri
ATTTAGCTAGTCCAGATCTGCCCAGATAATTTTCTACCTGGGATGCGCGGTGATAAAAATCACTAAACAAAAAGTGAAAAATAAATTTTCCGAACAATTTTCATGAGATTTAGATTGATCCATCAGTTGAAAACTAAAACCTAGTTTCCCCGCGTAACGATATACACATGATACGCTGCGGTGGAGTCGATTCGTCATTTCGTAGTTGTAATACGAGTTACATATAACGAAGCCACCCCCGTGAATCTCGAGCGCAACCGAAATTTGCATCTAAAACGAAGACGATCGATTTTTCGTTCGACGCTACTGTAGCTTTTCCGCGTAATATATTTTCCGCGCGCGGCTCACGATAATCGAAACAACGCGCGCGGATAATCCCCGGCTGGTATTTGTTTTTCCAGCTCGAGGCGTTTAATTTATCCTATTAAATCTCCTCAACCCTCCTCCTTTCTCTCTCTCTCTCTCTTTCTCTCTCTCAGTAGTAAAATCCGTGGATCGCGCGCGGGAAAACGTGACTCGTGGCGTTATCGAATTTGGGTTGTAAGGGGACACGAGCGACGAGGCGCAACAGTTTGTCACACGAGCTCGGCTGTGTTTGTACGAGGCGCTCTCGACCGATGCAAATATTTGCTGCCATACGATAGGGTCGCGATGGGTATTATCGGTAATTTCGTACGAATATCGATGCTATGCATGAAAAATGCGCTCTCCGACAAGATTGCAAGTACTTAGAAACTTTTACAAATTTTTTGAATTCCTTTCTCGATATTTTCAACTGATGTGAAATTTAAAATTAAGTACTCATTCTAAAGTGAGAGATACGTCGTATAAAAATGAAAATTCATTGAATATATTTAATACTTATTAACATACGTTCAGATGAATATCAAAATTATCGAACAAAATATTTTTTTGAACGATGTGGAAAGATGATAATTTTTAGCACTTCCACAAGTACTTTTGTGGAAAGATAAGATTTCTAAAATTTATCTCATCCAGGCAATTATCAAATTAACCTCTCTTCTGAAGGGTACTTTTAATTCCTTTGAGTAGTACTAAATAATTACCCACAAATTTGTTCCCAATTTTCGAAATCAAACTAGTCAGTGAAACGAAGCCCAATATACGCAATTTGATCGATATCAGGTTAGGCGCAGAAATTAATCAGGTTGATATCGGATGGAGAGTCGATACAGAGATCGAGTTAGAGGTTCACGGTTGAATTAAACGGCGCTTGATCAGTGCCAATTTTTCGAAGTAATATCGGATCGAAATGAAAGTTTGGAACGCGGGAAGAAAATCTGAACTCATATTTTTGATAGACGAAAAAAATTTCACATAATTCGATTATTTAGTCATACAATTATTATAGGCTATCGAGCAGGGTGCAAATCCAGTGAATCGCAGTTGTCGATCCATAAATAACGCTCGAGCACTACCCTCTGATGGTTTGTCGAGAGTTGTCCGAAAAAAAGAGACTTTCGAGGCTTATGAATTATTTAAGAGAGAAAAAAGGACCAATAAGAGTGTCGCATTCGATGAGACCGCGTGGGCCGTTTGAGTTTTAGCGAGACAGGAATCGGAAGGGCGTGCTAACGAGCGAGAATTCTTCTCATTGTGTCGTGAAAGGGGATAACACTGAGATGTAACTTGAAAAATATTGACGGCTTACGCGTATGGAGAATTAAACCACGTGCTGTCAAGAATTCCTCTTTCCCTTTTTATATCCACGAGAACTTTATTTCACTGCCGATCGAATTCTTTCCGAATCGAACAAGTGCGACTCTCTAAAATCGCAAGTCCGAAAGCCGACAAGAATTCGACGTAGGTACCTAATCGGACACTTGCACTTATCATACACTTTCGTTCGCGTATACGTTCGAACGTACAAATCTCGACATTGTATTTGTTCGAACGTATACCAACGATGTCTATTGAACCTGGCGAATTACTTCTCTCGGCTTGTTCCGTACAAGCAACCTAGTTTATCGATTCGGTGTACCTATCACTGATTCAGTCTCGTGATTTCATAGAGCGGGAAAGGTTTATTTGAAAGCGAGTGAAAGACGCTGCGAGAATGAGATAGATAGATAAATAGATAGATAGATATAGAGAGAGAAAGAGAGAGAGAGAGAGAGAGAGAGAGAGAACGAACGCGAGAGTGTAAAAGAGAGGGCAAGAAGACAAGTAAGCGCAAACAGGTGTTCCCGCGTGGAGCGCGCGATCGCATACTGAACTCTGAAAGCTCTCGCTCGTATTCATGTCGAGGGAGAAGAGACAGCGAGCGAGAGAGCGAGAAGACCGAAAAGAGTGAGGGAGAGAGAGATAGAGAGAGAGAGAGAGAGAGAGAAGTTGGGAGCGCGCGCGCACACGACTCGGAATGGGGAGGATATCGGCGCGACGATGCGTGAAGTGCGAGCAGAGCGCGCGCATCAGCTTTCAAGAGCACCGGTCTGTTAGAAGTAAACTGACCACAATAGTAACAAAATGAGCTAGGAAAATTAATAATGGATTTTTACGACTACTCTTGAAGTTATAGCTAATGCAAATTACCACTCGATGTATAGGCAATATTTTTAATATTGCATAGTATTGTGATACATTGACCGTTAATTCGACGATTTTCAACGAAAGATTAGCCCGCGTATACGCAGCACTTTGCCCGAGAATTTTCCAATTTCATTAATGCGGAGCGAAAATATTACTCTCGGAGGTAAATCGAATCAAGGTAGAAAATGTTGGAAATTGCCACAAATTTGCATTTTTCTCTGGCGGCGTTTTATTTTCGATTTTCGTTTGTTTACATTAAGTTGAAATTTCGCAACGCGACACTGGCGAGTGTCTCTCGTTTATCTGCGCTGTTGCCGCCTTATCAGTCTCCTAACGCGATCTCGCCAGGTGATTTATTATCTCATGGACCGAAAATCGAGTAGGTTGGGTCGGTGTACGCGTCGGTCACGCTCGCCTACGAAAACTCACAAACGCGATTAGTATATCGGTCCGTGGGAACTTTACGAGTTAATGGGATGCGAGTCACAGTCGAAGCCATTAAAACTAGCTAGAAACGAGACGACAAAGTTGCCGGTCGGGGACGAAAATCGGACGCGGTTCGCGTGTCGTGGTTCTTCGTCCCACTCGCATCGACGCGGGACCGCAACGAAAACTTTCGGAGTCTCGTCGAGGCATCTCCCTAAATGATGATAAATAGCGATTTTGGATGAATTGCCGAGCCTGGAGAAGGTTCTTATTGAGATCAAACGAATTTCGATCCACTTCCCGTTGTTTCTCCGCTTCGAGCGGAAAAACGGAAATATCGATTTCAACTAAAAACGAGTTTATGTAAGAGCATAGTGAGTCGCCTACTGTTTTTCCAACGGGGAGTAAATAGGATGAGGGTGAAAGAGAAACACTTTTTGATAGATAAAAGCCTTTTTTTATTGGAGCTCGGCTGGTTAATCGTGCGGTGCCTTTCGTGCAACTCAAACTCAATGAGATGAATTTATTTGGATGAGACAACACGATGAAAGATGCAGAAAAAAATATTATATTCATTTTTTTTTAAAGATCAAGGAGGGATATACGTACATAAAAAGGTTTCAAAAAAAGTCAGTTTTTCTTCTTAAAATGTTAGTATAATATCTTAAAAATATGTTACCAAATGTTTTGAAATTAAAAGAAAAAAAGAAAACATTTTTACAATAATTGAAAATACAAATAAATTATATGTATACCAAATGTCAAAAAATTTAACGAGCTATTTAAAAAAGAAAAATTAATAAAAATCTTACTTGATTCTCTTAAAATTTACAATTCACGCATCTATATGTATCTCCCCCCTTAAGGTGACTTGTCATCGGTGCGTAGTATATTTCTGATTGCGTCCTTCGCTTTCTGAATGCCCAGACGAAACTGGTCGAATTCTGGACGAATCCTCATACCGCGATAGTAGTAGACAAGGCTCATCTCGTAGTCGCCGAGGTGATAAAGGGCTTCGGCCTTATAATACGTTGCCCTGGCCACGCACGACTCTTTCAATTTACCCTCGAGGGCTGACTCGGCGTCCCGCAACGCTTTCTGTGGCTCGCCCAACAGCAGGTGGCACTTGCTCCGCGCGATCAACGCGTTTTTATCGTGTGGACTAAGCTCCAGCGCCTGTAACACGAAATACAACAAAGCTCCTTTATTTGTCTTCAGTTTCGCGACGAGTTTCATCTGGGTCAGTAAAGTTATGCTTCTCGTGAATTGTTCGATATCGATCGATATTTTCTTAGATTAGAGTTGGTTAATTTTCGATATAAATCGATACACGCTCACAATAAAATTAAGGGGACACTCGGTTGAAAATTATCGAATCGAGATTCATTCGAGATTCTCCTCAGCCGTCAATAATGTTCAGATCGATTATTCATTATTTCTTTTTTTGGCGTTATTGTTTTGAATAGTATTTTGATTTTAAAAGTTTCGATTCCAAAGAATCGAATTACCACAATATCTCTGGCTACAAAAGACCCCACTAGTCGGAGTTGAACTTTATTTTCGAATTCTACCTTGTTGATGCAACTGTACGCGATATTGACATCCCCGAATTTGAGCTCGCGCACTCCGAGTTCCAATATGGCGTTTGGTTCGGTTTCCTCTGGTAATTGGAGTCCCTTCGTCCTGTCCTGGCGTCTCTTCATCTTTAAGGATTGCTTGATATCCTTGCTTCCCATATTGACAGCCGCTGCGCGATCTTTATCCGTGTAAACTTCCTCCTGCCGATTGACGGCATTGCTGCGCCTTCGTCAACTTTTCTTCGACTTCTGCTTCTTCATTTCCGTTTCGAGACTGTCGTGCTTTGGCGGGGCCTTCTTTTTTCCACTTTTCTTTCTCCTCGCGCTGGTCCCGCTAGAGCCCGATGGTTCCCCGGTCTTACCCGAGGATTCGCGATTTAAAATCGTGTCCTTGGAGTCCGTCTGCTGCTTGCCATCGGCACCAGCCTCGCCACCTCCGCGTACGAAACTCTGGAGTAGATCGATGTCCATGATCCGCGCTTTAAAGCTCTATCGACTATATGGGCGCGAGAACAACTTTTTCCACTCTCGGCCGGGGAATATTATTCAGGGTCGCGGAGTCGATAAATCACGATGGAAGTGGTGATAATGAAGAGGTTCGTGTTCAAAGCCTATTTAGGACCCCGTAAACAGTTAACGCCTGAGTTTGAAAATTTCATCAACTATTCGCGGTCTTTCGAAGGTACCGGCGTTGTTCGGTTGACTGTCAGCGACTGGGGTATTTCTTGAAGAAACAACGGAAGGGGGATGGAGTGTCGGGAGAAACGTGTGGTTATCGACACCTCCGCAGGTGAGCTGTTACCGTAGTAACCGTCAACAATGCGTCACGTTTGGCCCAGAGGTGTGCTGGCCCTAAACGCTCACCCTCTCCCCTTCAACGCGCCTGTAGAAGTGCATAAACGCTCGACGCGGTGTCGGTCTCGCGCGTCTCCGTTCACCGTTGTAGTCCCTGCGCCAGCCTTGGTTACGCCGAATACCTTCGGTCTACTCTTACACTCTCTGTGATATCGCGTAAGCGAAAGACCAGCAGGTCTTCCTTTTTCGCACTTTGTCTCGAATATTCATCCCCGAAGTGGATCGCGTCACCACAGCTAGGTAAATACGGTTAAGGCCGTTAAAGAGCACCGTTAGTGTGAAATTTGGAGAAAATACATTTTTCTGTTTGGAGTTTTTTCATGAATGCGTTAACTGTGAACGTTAGGAACGTTTTGAGAATTTTTCACGCAGCTTTATTGGTATGAAATTTGAACATGTATCATGATCATGGTAGTGTATAGTTTTGTTGATCGGTTTTTTGAGATTTTTTTCTGCGTGTAACGGGCTCGTTAAAGGCGAGAGAGAAAATGGGAGGGGGGGGGGGGGAGAGACTGTGGCGTAATTAAAAAAAATTAAACG
This sequence comes from Goniozus legneri, assembly GCA_003055095.1. Lineage (NCBI taxonomy): Eukaryota > Metazoa > Arthropoda > Insecta > Hymenoptera > Bethylidae > Goniozus > Goniozus legneri. The sequence goes on from NCVS01000619.1 coordinate 5,949, forward strand.
TGCAGCGTTCGTCGTTAGCAGCCGTCAAAGGGTTTGTAGATAATATATCAAAATTTTCTCCATTCTCGTGTGGGAGGAAAAATACGTTGAATTTCATAACATGGATAAGTCCGAAAGTTTTTTCATACATTAGACTAAATTAAAAATATAATAGAAAAATTTTATTACGATCTAAAATTCTTGGTTGAATTTCTCCCATGACTTACTTTATCGTATAACAATACGGCTTTGTGACAATTCCCATTCTTGAGATGGACCGTTGCCTCGTCTACCCGCAATTTGGCCTCAATCGAGGCGGAAGAACGCCTCGCTCGATTAGCGCCCTTTGCCTTACGGCGCGTCGGCATTGCGTATTAGTTCCCTGTTCATATCCCATCGTGAACGGATACCAATTTAGCGAATTGTTACAAAATAAATGGCATATCGATGATGAAACGACAGGTGGACAAAGAACAAAAATTTCCACATAAATAATTTTTCATCTAAATTTTTGCGTTATTCGTGTTATCGAAGTAATCAATTTTCTCAAGCATGGTTATTTATGCGATTTAAATATGTTTCGCGAGCTGAACAGAATTAAACTACAAACCTCCGTTTTTCAATACGATCATTTTGCGATTCTTATCTGATAATTAATCATTTAATTACGATTGTTGGAATATCTTGTCGAGGCTGGGATTCACATGACGTCACAATATTGTTTATCCACCGGAAGAAGGAAATGTAGAGGTTGGATACCGAAACAAAAATTACGGGATGCGTTCGGAAATGAACTCATCAATTCTCAGCAAAGTTAATTTTTGTGTCCTATGTAGGTATGGAGACATTTATGATAAAATGTTTTTTTATCAATGAATATTTCGTTTTTATTTTCCTATAAGTTTATGTAGATACTAAAAAATCTGTAAAAGTGCTATGTAATGGGAACAATCAAGTATCGCTATTAATTAAATTTTTTCACTAGTATGTTTACGAACATCTTTTACCGGCTAAGATTATTGATTTAACAGCAAGTTGTGTTTCGTATGGTTTTGCGCTAGGCAGCTGTCTCTCTTACCGACGCGTGATAAAGTGAAAATGCTGGTGAAAGATTGCAGAAATAATGAATATGTGGCAGCACTTGAAAGACTAACCAACACTAGGCCATATTATTTAAGATTTACTGTAGAACACATTAATTATTTTCGAATAAAATCTTACAAGTGTCTACGCATTTAAAATGCGCAATCAAGGTCTTTGATTTCCGAGCTCGCACTGTGTGTGTGGAAATACAAATTTTTTGAAACTACTCAATATTTATTTCAAAATATGAAAATATTTCGTTCGATGAAATGAATTATTATTTAGAATAAAGAAGTAATGTTTAGAATAAAATTAGAATCTTTAATTTGAACTATGCACATGAATGTTAAGTAAATTCAATCAATTTTTCTTTTCAAATAATCAAAATTTTTACACTTTTGATCTTCCTCCATGGTAAAAATCAAAATTATGTTATTCAATAAACGTTATAAATTATTAAACCCTGAAATTCGTTGGAAGTATTCATCAGAGCTGGTTGTATCGATTAAAGGAAATAAAACGGAATAGGATAAAAAGACGACTTTCGCTGAGCTCTCACGGAAGGACGAGACAATTCGACGTCAAGTTGAACGTCTATTTTACGATTTGTCGGACGTGCGCCAGGTGTAAGCGGCACCGGAATGGGAAAATAGTGGGAGGAGAGAAACGTCGTATCTTGTCCGTATAAAATAGATTGATACGCGGCTGGATGGTTATATAGGCGCGCGCGTGTGTTTCTGACAAACATGTCTCTCGTCGATCGACATGATTTATAATAAACGATCGCGGATGTGCGGAAGAGAAAATACTCGAGGCCCGCGGTGTGTCTCGCAGGATGCTTCAGAGGCGCGTTCGTCAATCCATAGAGAATTCCTATTGTGGAGTAAGAGAAAAAATGCCTTGAAATGCGAATTTAATTTCACTACCTCGAGTCGACTCTTCTCTTTTATTTTATTTTTATATCAATTCACATGTATCTGAAGTTTGCATCGTTGGAGTCCAACGAAAATTCGACAAAATTTTTTTTTCGCGAAACAAGTTGACATATCTCTTTAAAATACCCTGTAATGATGGAAAAACACATTTGTAAATGTGTTTTTAACCAACTTGGTCATTTTTGTCCAAGTTCGTCAAATTCACAGTGTTACGAGCGGCTTATGAAATTTTTCTTAGAAAATTCAACATTTTTCTAAGATTATCGATTAGGTACACGCGATAATATTCTTGTATTTCGAATTATAAATCCGGAGTATCGAGCAATATCATCCCTTGCGATGAAATTTTTTTTCTCGATTACCTACTCCCGCCCGCAGTCACGCGCAAAAACGCGAGTGAGTTCGCGCCAATTAAGGCGCATACGCGACATTCCAGGTGCGAGGCGAGTGTGTCGAACGGGTTATATAAGGTTATGCTTCTCGCGAGTACCGGGGAGGGACCGGTTCTCGCGCAGGGACCACCCGAAATCTCATCCCCCTTCGCTCCTCCCTCGAGCGATCCAACCTCGTCAAAAAGCCCGTGACCGTACCGAGAAGTCTCGCGATGCGATTTTTTAATCGGATCCTCGTTCCTCGTTATCTCCTCCTAGATTCTCAGGCATGGTATAACTCGGCTCAAAATTACACTAGAGAATTTTCACTTTTGTTTGTCACATGAAAAATTATGCTATATGTAATGATAATAGTTGTAGGTAGGTACTATTGGGAAAATTTTTAGGAAAATTTACATTTACATTTGATCTTAAATAGGTCTCATTTTAGGCTCTGAATAGTTCTCATTTTTCGACTCTGGGAGCTTTTATATTAGAATTACGGATATGTGTAATTTTTTTGATCGAAAAGTATGTCCAATTGTGCAATTTATCGAACGTACAGCGGTTGATTTTCTCGTATTGCGCGTAGTGAATGTCGTGCGTTTATTGACACCGGGTAAGAGGTGGATCCAGGACGATTTCTATCGAGTCTCGCTTCCGCGCTCGTTATCTTCGTCATCGCGCACCGCGAATCGTTCTCACGCTCTGGCCCGTGTCCCCGAGGACCCGCGATCTTATTTCCCTCGGATCGAAAAATCGAAATTTTCTCGACTAAAAATCCTCAAACACGTTCCATTTTCTGTCGGCCCTCGAGGCCTATCTCGCGCGTTTTCTCTCGCCGTGGCCTTCTTCCTCTCGACACGATTATAGTCTTTTCCCCGCGCTTCGTAATAACAACCGACAAAATCAGTCGCCTCGCTCCACGAGTCTTCGCTGACGATATTTTCGACGTAACGCGTCGTTCGTTACATAGGGACTATATTTATTTAATTACTTTACTCAACGTCGCTGTTTAACAACAATGCGGTTATCGACGACCTAAAAAAGTAAATAAATACAGTTACGAGGTTACGTGGGGTATTAAATTAAATCTAGTTGAGGATACCTCGCAAAGGACGGAGAAGCGAATTTGTATTCGCGATATCGCGAGCTACGAAAGGAAAATATTATGAAATCTCGTCGAGTGTGGCACTCTCCTATCGGCAGCCAGAGATTCGCGAATTGCGGCAATTGCGCAAGCGACGACATCGCAAATCCCGAGTGATATTCTCGTCCAGGGTTTGTATAATAACGTGTACTCGCAATTTGCCATATTGTATAGGTTCTTTATTTTTCTTTCGTGGATACAGGCACTCCGGTACGATTGCGTAATTGCGTTTCGCACGGCGTCGTACACACCGCGCCTTTCATCGAGATTGTCAATTCGAAAAAGAAAAGACAATGTTTGCTTTTATATTCGACGAAAGATAGCCGAGTTGAAATACGCGCCGTGGTCCCGAGATATATACGGCGCGTTGGTTAATTAAACGCTCGCTACGCGTTACGTTTTCTGTCGCTGCTCTCTTTATAAATCGCGCCGGGGACAGATTGGACTTTAAATCATTTTGGTTACGAGTGTATTTACGAGCTTGGTCTTGTAACGCTTTTCAGAGGCTACGATTTTCGCGCGGACCGAGTCGTACGCCGATTGAGTCGTCCGAAGCAACGCACCGTTAACGCGATTCGCGCTCTTCGGGAGATTTTTTTTTTGCAGTGAACAAGTTAGCAATAAAGCAATTATCACACGTAGCGTTCGCTAAGCCGTGACATCCGCGCTGCCGAGGCGCTAATCAGCCGCTAGAGAGTAGAGAATCCTTTTAACAGAATTCACGGGCTGACGAAGACCGTAACGGTAATTGACTACTTTGATGAACATTTAAAGGCGTAAATCTGTATTAAATAATAATATTATTGTCCTTGAAAATAATTAGTTGCATGTTGGTGGTGCCTGAGAGGTACAGTCGAGTATTGAGGATTAAAGTCGATACATATATTTTTCGCGAGTTGAAATAAAAAATAAAACGATATAATAATTTCTCTGGCACCGCCCACGCAATAATTCGGAAACTTTTCCGATCGCGGAGGGAAGAACCGAGCTAGGCGTGGTCCTCTCGCGCAATAATTTCATTAACTTTTGCGGTGAAGAGGCTCCGGGTTGCGTCAACGGTGAATATCCCGATTGGACGAAAATCCGCTCGCGAAAGTCACTCGATTACGCAATTTAATTGTCATCGTCGAGGTTCGCGTACCGGCGAGGCCCATTGTAACTCGAGCTGTTTGTCGTAGGGAAAGAATCTTGCGACAGACCGAATCGCATTCCGCGCAATCTCTCTCTTTCTCTCTTCTCGCGTGCTGCTGCAGGCGCGTGGGCGCGAGAATTACGCACCGGTGAGGCAGGACTCGACTCGAAAGTGAAACCCATGCCACAACATAACGCGTATATGTATATATTAATATTTTTCTACCGACGAGTCGAATACTCGCGCTAAAGGAACTAATGAGTTCCCTCGAACGTGTCGAATCGTCGGCGGAATTGCGCGCCTCGGCTTCTCGCTCCGTTAATCCAGAACGTACAGGAGCCCGAAATGAATTTCCGAATCTCCCCGGCTCCTCGATATAGCCTGGAAAATAATGGACGCGGCGCGGAATGGCCGATGAAAAAATCGCCCAGAGAAATATAATGGAGCTTTGTAAAGTCCGCGGTAAAGTACGAACGTCGATTATAATTTACGGGGCAATTAAACCGAATGATAGTTTGCCGAGCGGAGAGCTCATTTTGCGTTTTACTGCGCGGTGTGTATATCGTTGTCGTCTATCGGTGTAATTGAATTTTATCGATTTTTTCGTCGGGAAAAGTACCTCGGAAAATTTACGAGTTGGCCGTTTGTTGAGAGAAGAGAAAAGAAAAATGAACGATCGATGGCGATGGCGCGTTGCTCAAACCTACAGGCCGCGCCGCCTCGCGATCGACTCTCTCGTCTGGGATTCCTTTTTCTTGCAAAGGGCGCGGAAATAGACGGCGCGAAGGATTTTCGCGAAGGGAGTGGGCTCTCCTCAATATTGATCTTGGCGGGTCCACGTCTGCGTCTTTGGGAGTAGAAAGCACACGCGGAATGATGCATTGCGGCAAGTTTGCGCTCCTTCGATCGCACCGTGCGATTGGATATGCGCACACCCAGTGCAACCGAGAGAGATAGCCGGTGCGTTTATTTTTCCTGTCTATTACTTTTTCTCTTTTTCGTTTTTCTTCGACTACATTCTCTCTCTCTCTCTCTCTCTCTCTCTCTCTCTCTCTCTTTCTCTCTCTCTCTCTTTCTCTCTCTATCGGTCTCTCGCCCTTAAGGACGCCCTCGCGCCCAGTATTTACGGCTGGCCGTCGTAAAAATCATCTTTACGACACGTGAGCGCACGATTTTACGGTTCTCCTCGAGAGCCATGCAAAACGCATCCTCATCTTTCTCTCCCTCCTTTCTCTCTTTCTTCCCGACGTGTAAAAATCGAAAATCCTCTCTCGCATATTTCGGCTCGAGGTTTTCCCTTTTTCAATTGCGCCGGCTAGTGCGCGTGCTCCGGCGTTAAATCATTTTTGTTGCGGCCTTGGAGATTTTCGAGATCGACCTTTTGTCTCGAGCTGCTCTCATCGGGATCGGCTGCTCGTTTCTCGTTTCGGACCGAGGGAAAATTTATTGCGAAAAATTCGGGGAGAAAGCTGACCGAAATTTCGGACTGAGCCGATAATTGCCGAAGCGAGATTGCTTGGAAATTAGGAAGTGTACTCTTTTTACGATTTTTTGCGTTGAATCCTGAATCGAAAAATTTCATCTGGCTGAAATTCGAATGATTTTTTAATTATATTTTTTGGTGTGTATATACTCAAATTTTGGATTCATAAGTAAAATATCGATCCATTTCGACAACGATTGTCGATTGTTATGTCCCTAAAAATATAATTTTGAGGATATAACAAGATCAAACTCAAAATCGATATTATAGTATTTCGAATGAGCTTGGAATTAAAAGTACAATTCAACGGGGGGGTTAAACGTCACTGGCGAGTCTATGATACGAGTTCAAGGCTTTTTTCTCGAGAGGCTCACTTTCCCGTGCGTGAGCCACCTCCTTGTCCGCGGACTCTTCTCTGCGCTCTTTTTATTTTAACGAGATCTGGCGCCGGTTTACCGATCCTCAGCCTCGTATATACACACGCGCGAGACATGCCGGGCTTTGGCCTTCCGCGGTGCAACGAACCTGACGCGCCGCGCGTTCGAGTTCTCATCGCGAACGACTTTGCCAAGATCGGCTTTTCGAACTTCGACTATCGTCGTAAGTTTTCGACAACCGTTTCCTCTGAAAATGTAAAAAGAAGCAACGGAACGTCAGTATTTCCGTAAGGCGAATTTGTACCGAACCCGTTCGACTATTGCATTATGTATTCGACGCGTTAGTGTATTGTTTCGAGATCGGTTGCTAGATACGAACGAGTCTGACGAAACGTAGAATAAAAATTCTCAGATATCGTAACTGACGTATTGCAACGATTATCTGTTCTAAAATGTCAATTTCTCTGCGAGAATGTCGTTGAATGATCGAGAGAGAACAGGATCGATCGAATCGACGCGAGATAACTAGCCGAAGGCGTGTGCACCTAGAAGCGATCTTCTAGCGATCTCGTCCGTGGGTTGAAATTAACGACGAAAGCGCGAATATAACGTGACACGTTTGAACACCTGGTCGAGCATTGTTGATTTAGCGATCCGGTTATCACAAATTTCACGCTCTAGCCATAAAATACTCGATACGACGAAACATGGAAGGAAATCTCAAGTCGATATAAAATTCGATTTCTATTGCGGAGTACATCAGACTTATTCCCGCCGACAATCGCAACTAAATTAAATTATTTTTATAAAACTGGAAGCTTTGTTTTACCAGGGTCAATGTGGTTATTAAGGAATCAGAGGATCAATAGAATTAAATTATTACAATGTAGTAGCATCCTTACACAGGGTCAACATTATAGAAAATACTACCTACTGTGATATGATAAAACATAATACATTTTAACCACGTTATTTGGCAATATCCTAAATTCAATTCACTCAGAACGAGACTCGTGGAAAATTATCCAACCCAAAATTTGACCTACCATTAAACGTGGAATGCTTAGACGCTGCCAAAATCAAAGCGTGAAAAAATATACTAGTTAAAAGATCAAGAGGACTATTACATTTCTCGTCGATCGATTTAAAAATCTGAATCGTACGCAACCGCGCATCGGATTGCGCAATCGTGAAAAGATTCTCACGAATCGGAAATATGGATGCGTTGGCGATCGATACTCGGCGCGTCGGCGAGGTCGAAAATGGGTGAAGGTAGGAGCCGTGTAAACTTCGCAGGACGATCCCGAGTTAATACAACGCGCGTACTTGCCCCCGCTGAAGAGAACCAGAGTTATTAATAAGCGATGACATCGACAGACAAAATTGAAAATTTCCAATTGAATTTCTAATCGCGCGTAATTTGTGCTGTCGAGGATGATCTCGGTCGAGGGTGACGATTATCATACACCTACTGTATGAAACCTATTGTACTACCGAAACGAGCCAGGTCTCACCAATTTTTCCGTTACTAGTACGTTATTTGAACAAGGTATTGTAGCAGAGAACGTTTATATCCTGTCATACTGTATCGCTGTATATATACCGAACGAAAATTTCAATATTTGACTTCTCTCATATCGTTAATCAATTACATCAGTGCATTTTGTACTTTCACTCGATATTCTCACGCGTGGCTCTCATCGAAAATGGTAGATGCACAGACTCGATAACGCTCCGGGTATCCCTTCGATTCCACCTTCCTTGCGATTTCCATTGGACACTCGCGCGCCCTGATACCAATCTAAAGCTCACGGTGAAATTCGAAAGCCACTGATATTGTTAATTGCGAAAAAAGGAGTCGAATTCCAACGTTTATATGCACCTGCGAGATAGGAAAATTATGGAAATCGAGTCACGCCGTTGGCGAGATATCACAAGCGCGAGAAAATCCGAACTTTCACGACCCGTAGTCCATTCGGTGGATGGACCCTTCCGGGTTCGATTCTACCAGAAAGAGAGAAGAAAAATCTTCGTTTCATTGAACACTTTTTTTTCTTATTTATTACCTATGTGCTCATAAATTCCATAGAAACTTAATTGCACCAACTAGATAATACATAAAATTTAAGATACAGTGTAGAAAACAAAGTTTTAGATTAGTTACGACTATATTATTTGAATTTAATTAACATGTTTGTTTTCTCGAGGAAATCACAAGTGATTTTCATAACAGAAAAATTGAGCTTATAAAGAAATTCATATACTTCTATTTTATAGGGAGGAGATCTCGCTTGAGTTTTAAAAGATTGTTTAGGAGAGTTCCCGTTTGTCTCGTGAGTTTGATACTGTCAATTGAATATTTATCGCGAGTGAAATAATTGCAGGTAACGGCGTTGCGCTCGAAAAATCTTCATTTTCAGGTACAGAGGAGAATATTCAATCGATTGGCCATAATTAGCCATATCGGATTCACCGTGAACGACCGAGGTCTTAAATCGGCGAGACTCATTGACGGTGCGCGAAGCCGATAAAATCAGCAGTTCGTTAATATTTGGGTAATTGATTCTCACGTTGACGGGAATTATTGATTTACACTTATCGAATAACGGACTGTCGATTACCTCGAGGCTTTTGTGCTGATCTATAGATGCATTAATCAACGCTTCGTTGTGTATACATTCCCTCCTCCGTTTTATCCGATTAGCTCGTCTACTTATACGCGAATATCCATTTGACGAATCGGCGAGCGATAATCGTCGCGATTATCGATTGGAAAAGAAAAGCGCGACTGGTCGCGTCAAATTCATCGAGGCATCGACAGCCGACACGACGACGTTATTCGATTTGTCCCGGCCGGTAAATATAAACCTAGATATATACGCTTTATAAAGCGGACAATTGACGTCCCGTAGTGAAAGTAATTACGTAAAACGTCCGTAGAGGGAGAACTTGTACATCGAGATGGAAAAACAAACGAAAAGCTTCAACGATAATACGAGAATCGTAAAAATTGGCATGTTAATCAACGTCGAGTCCGGACCAGGTAGCTATCGCGAATGCAGCGATGATTGAATACGGCATTGTTGGCTGTCCATCTACGGTAAACGCGCGTGTACGAACTACAACGCGCTTTCGGCGGAAAATCAGCTTTCCCGCGCCTCCGTAACGATTTTCTAGACGCTCCCGGTCCTTTCACCGCTCGCGGATAATCGCTCTCTCGAATCCTGCCGAAACACTCCCTCCTATCGCGGCCTATCGAGCCTACTTCGGAGCGCGAGGTCGATTTCAAGGTCGAGCCATTGACCACCTCGATCGCCTCTTTGTAATTCGTATGCGCGAGAATATAAATATCGGGAGCGTGTTGTCAATTACTTCGCGACATTGCACCGGCACTGCATTCGCGCGCGTTCACGTTCGCCTGTAAATTCCACGAATAATCTAACGAACGTTGAAAGAGATGATCGGAAAAACTTTTTTTTTTTTTGAAATCTAGGTAACAAAGTTAACCCAAACTAAATAATACCAAATATCAAAAAGTATTGATGATAAAAATCAAGAAAAGTAAAAGTTGAAGTCAAAGTCGAGATAGATTAGGTTAGTGGTGTGAGTTGTAGCCAAACCAAATCAAAGCTAGTAAAAAAAGTTGATTCCATGTAATTTTAACTAAATATCATATATTTTGTATTTTTCTTCCCAAAAATTAAACGAATCATCCAGCGGAATTTCTAGGACACCCTATAGAACGGAATCGCGATCTAGCATTCGGTCAGTGTGTTGCCCACGCGATTCAGCGGGCTTTTAATCGCTCGATCCCGCCATCATTGTAACTGTCGCGCGTGCAACGAACGTATAATAATCGTAATTCCGATCGAATCCGTTAGTCCGAGGTTATTAATCGACACTCCGCGTCGTGAGAACACAAGCGCGCTCGGCGCACTCGAGGAACTTTGTCTAGCGGAAAGGGTCCGTGAAAGATGTCGAAAAACGTGGAAAAACTGAAGGAACTCTGACCGACGAGCGGAAACGTCGGACTGGCCATAATGGACATTTATTATCTAACGCATGCGCATGCGTCTCGAGAATATTATCGAAACAAATTTTCGCCGATTTTAAGCGAGAACTACAGCTAATCGATTTTGGTACTTTCATCGGAAAAATTTTTGCCAGTGCGAAGTTATGTTTCTATGTATTTAAAGGTATATCTTATCGGCGAGTTGGCGAATACGAGAGAAACGATATTCCGCGAATATAAACGGCACGGTTCCCACACAGTGCGCGGTCCTCGCGCTTTGCGGTACTCGCCATTTTTTTTCTTCCACGCGTGTCTCTTTTCTTTATTATTCACGACGCTTCGGTATGTGTCGTGCCTGGGTCCTCTTTTCGTTCGGTCGGCTTGATCGATAGCCCCCCTTCGCGAAATTCCGTTCATGATTTTTCGCCAGCAGCGTTATACAAAATAAGATATTATACCGCTGGTTTCCGTCAACGCGTTTAAGTACAAATCGGTTACTTTTGCGATTCAATTCGTTTGAAATTTTATGACAAAATCGATGGGAAAGTTCGAAAGGCAGTTAAAAAGATTCAATTGGAATCCGAAGAATCGAATTTGTCGCTTCGACGTGTTCACGGGCGCGCAAAAAGTTCTAACGTCGCTGAAACCCACATAAGTCGATGGTAAACCCAGTTTCGGTGCGGCGAGAGAAGGAAAATGCGTTCTCGCGTTGTGAGGTCGTAAAGAAGCGATCGTAAAGGGTACTTTGTCGCGCTTCCGGGAGGTACATGCACTACGCGTTTGGCGCCCGGTGATTTAAAGGTCGATTCACATAAACGCGCCAAAGCGAATTTCAATTACGTGTCCTATACGCGGATATTTAATTCGCCTATCGGTTTGTATCGGTGAAAGTCGTGATAAATTGTTTTGCAAATCGGACGAGTGAAATATAATTTGTCTCTACGGTAGTTGAAAAAAAAAAAAAATTTCGTCGAATCGACTGAGTATAAACGATCTTCGGAGGGGAGTGAAAAATTGAACCAATATAAGAAACGCGGAGAAGGAGGAGACGTCCGACGTAGACTGCTGGCGACGTCTGGGCTGTCTCGGGTACGCGCGGTTTAACGCGAAATGACGCGATGGCGGGTTGAGTGAACGCTCTCTGAATGGGATCCGTTCGCATGGAAGAGCGAAGGGAAGAGGCTTCGTGCATCCGCGTGACGATCGTTGATAAGAGTCTCGGAAGTGCGGGGTTGGCTTTCATTGCCAAGGTTGTCGCTCATTGTTGTCAACCTCGCGCGCTCCTCTCTTCGTTGTTACGCAAGCGCGCCTCCAGACAATCGAGAAGCGAGAACAACCGCACGGGATTCTCGAGCGAATCGAAATTAGAAATTCGCTATTTAGATCGGAAGCTGAGAATTCGCGAGAATAACGAAGACGCGAGGGAAGTCGTACGCGTTGGTTATCGAGTAGCAGCTCTACCGCGTGGCCGTGCTATAAATCGTAATGGGATACACCGGAGCGCGCGGACAGGAGCTGGCTAGCTCGCTCCTTGTTTCCCATCACAATATCATTCTCCTTCGCGCTGAGTAATTTCAACCCTCGGGTGTAACGGAGGAAGAGAAACCATTTATCGTGCCGAGATATACGATGTCTTGCTATGATTTCTTCTTTTGTATTTCGTTTATAAATTGAACGTGTTTTCTTTTTTGAAATAACGAATTTTTGTTTATGAATTTGGTGGATTCGAGAGACTCGAACATACACTGAGACATTCGCTGATTTTGAGATCAAAGTTGTAGGTAGTAACAGCCAGATCCTACTTCCACGAATTAAGAATGTTAACATCGAAATAATCTATACGATTCGATATTATATCAATGTACCCAAGTTGAACTCTTGTCCAAAGTTCAGCCACGGTACTTCTCACGCGCTTCCGCAAACGAGCCCTCTATTACGACATCCTCCGATAAGGCTCTGGGAAAGAAACTCGAAGAAACGTAAGAATTCGTGAACGCGATAATTTTAACGACGCGGAATCTCGAGAGAATCGCTTCCGATCCTGATTCGCCTTTTTTTTATAACGCAAATAAAACTTTGGTAACGAGATTTTTTATTTCGCGTTTTCTTCGCCCGGTGCAAGACGTTTCCCACGCGTCCCGATAAGCGTGACGATCCTCCGTCGTTGTTGCGTCACGTCCGACGAATCGAACGGGATGAAAAAATAAGAGAGAGGAGGAAGAACTCCCGTTCGCGAGCATCGAGTAATTAGCGGGACGAATCATCCGAAAACAAACATCTCTCATCGAAATGTTCGCGGTTCTTTTGTCCGATGAGACAAAGAAGCGTACCTCTGGAGCGGCCTTGACTCGGCCGAGTCCGGTAATTAGTCGACTCGTCGCGCTCGCGTGAATATACTCCTCCTTGCCGTATGTATGTATACAAAGATATCAGTGGGGTGGAGTGGTGTGGGAAAGTACGCGACGACCGGAAGCGACGCGCTCGGCTTAGCGTGCGTTCCCTTCTTTCGCGCGTAACACACATCGGAATGGAGAACGCGCTGCAGGTGGCTTGGCTCTCCTCGGCCTTACGCGATCAACAGGTGCGCTCGTTTTCGGTCAACCCGCCGGAAATTTCGGTTACTTTTCTTTTACTCCGAAGATTCTCAACCCCAATTTCGTTCATTTTTTTCTAGGATATTTTCATTTCTTGCCATTCTTCGATATTCTTTGTTCTTTATTGACATAGGTGACATTCGTGAGATTTTTATCGACAAAAATTTAATGAGAAATTTTATGAATATCTTACATGTAACTGCGCCTAAAACAGGAATTAGAAAAAAAAATTTTATCTAAATAAAATAAAGATAATTATTCGCTTGAATGTTGTTTGAAATTTTGATTTTGTTTGGACGATCGGTTTGATGAATCTTTCTTCGAGAAGAATATCGTTGAAAAGGATCAGTAAGGAGCGATCGAGGGGAGAAAGTGGACGTACAAAGACGCGGCATTCACCTCGAAAATTTCGATGGACGAATACGGACGATAATCGGTCGTAAAGAGCAAGTCGTTTCATTGCTCCATTCTGTAGCTAGCGCGCAATTTCCCGCTCTTTACACACGCGACGTAATTTAATGTGTAACGCGATATAATAGGGCCGTTTGACCGAGAGCGATCGCGCCGGCTACGAATCACTGACGTAAACGAATTATACAACGTCATTAGAAGCAATTAGCTCGACGCGGAAAAATACACAGTGGAAAATACGAGCGTACTCTCGAGATAGGATTTCGGTATTACACTCGCGCGAAATCGAGAATCGATTTTCTTATCGTCGCGGTTATATAGAATCGGAGTAATTAAATCGATAAGGCAAATATCTTGGAGCGTAAAGCACGCCACGTGCGAAAGTATCGTATTTTCCGCGGCTCGACAAAGTGTTCTCGATACCGCGATAATCCGATTTCAGCGACTCGCCGATGATTAACCGCGAGGCCACACCACACGCCGACTCGATTTTTTCTCATCGCGTCAGCGGGACTCGTTACGAAATTCCTCCTTTTGCCGATTTTCCGTTCCGCACCGGGGCACCGATGTATAAATCCTCTTTTCGTTTCTAACGTTTTGTCATTCCGAGTTTCCCGTGCGTGTCAAACGTTTGACAGTGTCGCGGCAAAAAGATGTCGCGTGTGTTTAGATCGTGTCGAGAGAAAAAAGTCGAACGAGTGAAAGTGTGTAAAACGAGATTCTGAATGCGACACTTGCAAATTCTAGTCCTAAGCCATTCGTTATCGCTTGATTGTTCTACTTTTTTTTTTTTTTAAGTATCTATCTTACTCAATGTCCCATCGGCGACGAGGCCATTAGTCGAGTTCTTGAAGTTAGCCCCCCATTTTTTGAAAATCATGATTATGAAATTTGTTCCGAATTGTTCTATGTGTGTTCTATATTGTTCCAAATTTGTATTAAAAAATTCGTACTAATTACCGAGAAAACACAATAAAACCAAAATGAGGCCCAGCCCCCCATTTTAGTCCAAAATTGAAATTAAAGCGCTTAATGGACTGTTCTATTTGTTCCAATCATTGTGCTATCATTTTGAAACTCATATGCAAAATTAAAAACGCAGAACAAACTAACTTCAAGGACTCCTATTAGTCTTAATTCTTGATATGAGTTTTGATGTGAGAGTAAAACAAAAGTATGTATCCCCGTAATCTTATTTTGTTTCGTTACAATCACGACGATCATATGTGAGAAATTGTGTATTGTGCACTCTTACGTAAATGTAAACGCCAATTGGGATGTTTACGTTATTATTTTAAAAGGCAGTTGGTATTTTCGCGTAAAATTTCTCCAGTCATTGGCACGATATTCGGGTCAGGAGCTCGACGCGTACACAACGGGTCTCCCTCTCCGTCTCGCACGACGATCCGCGATCGTTTCCTACCGTGAATCACCTCGCCGTATATATCCCTCGAGGATACGAGTCGAGCAAAAGAATAAAAAAAAAAAAAAAAAAAAAGAAATGTATACCGAGGAGAGCTTTTTAAAGAAATTCAAAGTCGTGAGATCGAGCGGACCCAGGGCGGAAATTAAAAATACGTCCGTTTAGAGTCTCACGACGCGAGATTGAATTTCGTTGATCGGCTTTCACCTCTCGCGAATTATTCTCTCGGTTATATCGGTCTGCTCTCGTTTTTCGTATCGGCTGCGGGCGAAATAACGAAACGCAACCGAAGTCTTGGAAAAAATTGATCAATAGTGGATTTATTGGCCGAATGAATCGATTAGCAATTCATTCGTACTTACTAATTAATTGGTTCTCTATTCAATCGTTAGGTATACAGTTGAATAGTTAATTCTCATACAAATGATTGAATAACGTAGAGAAGTACAAATATTTTTCGAATTTTCACTAAAGATTCTGGCGAGCGAAAAATAAATCTCGTATCTCCAATTTTTCGGTTTCCAGTCCACATTCGATAATTATTTACAACTACGAGCCATAACCCAGACCCAATTACTATAATCGACACTCTCGCGTGGAAAGTCCCCGTCCTTTATGCGCATTTGGCGAGATGGATTTATAGTGTGAGAATTTAACAGCGACACATTTTCTATCGACGTTAAAACATGTCAAAGCCGATATCGCGAGTGTTTCGAAATTTATAGTCTCAATTTTCCGGGCCGTGCGATCGATAATCGACAATTGCGGAAAACTGTTTCACGATATTAAGTTACCGATAGAGTTGAGTGAAAGCATCGACGTGGTAGGGGAAAGAAAATTTATAGTCTACGTCACACACGACCACAAAATGATTTACCGATACCGCGAAACAGTATAAACAATTTTAGTCAAATTATCCCCTCGACCCCGTGCAAACCCCCTTTAAACAATGAAATTACTCCCCGTCTCTTCTTCTGGAAGAAGACGAGTAGAAAAATGCGGAGGTCTCGTCGTAGTAAATCGTCGTCCAGCTGGCTCGTTAAATCGTGGGTCCGACGCTCAATTACATTCTGAAAGTCAAATTTCGCATCGTATCTGAGAAACTGAAATCAAAGTTCCAGGAAAATAAATTTCCGCATTTCAAAATTTAAAAAAAAAAATAGAGGAGAATGCACCCCTTGTGTGTATAAAATAATATCGGCGGGGTCGTAAATTACACGAAAGAACCGCGGGACGTGGGAGTCTCGTGCCGGGCTCGTATAATCGTGAGCGACGGATAAAACTCGTCCGCTCACGGTGACTTTCCCCTCGTTTATTATTTTTCGCGATTAAACGACTCGAACACCCCCCTCCCCACGAGGGCATCGTCGGCGCGTATTACCGGTCGCGGGACCGATCCCGCTCAACGATAAGGTCACGCCAAGGTACAAAGAAACTCTCCTCTGGCTTGATCTTGACAGGATGACCCGAGACTTTTCCAATTTTTCAATCTTATTTAAATACAAACAGTTATCTGGTTGAATGGACGATAGTTACGGCGAAAATTGTTTGTTGAATCTGAAACACTTAAGATTTTAAGGAATGTTACTCGAATAGGTACTGTTTATAAAGAAAAGTGGAAAGTAATTTAAAATAGTAATTCAATAAACGAAATAATAAACGATCGATCCAAACTTGGACAAAAAATTTATCTAAGAAGAATATCGACAAGAAAATCTCGAGCTCATGGAGGAAAAAGTCACAACTTTAACAACGACGAACAACAACAAAACAATGAAATTTATAAAATAATAATTTAAAGACTTTAAAACTAAGAAACTGACAAAAAATGTAGAAATCAGCTAACCAATCAATAAATAATTCGAAGCAAGTACAAATACGTCTGACTGTCAAGTGCACTCGAAGCCGCTGGTTTGTTTTCTGTATTTCGGTAATCCGAGAACGCGGAAGACAAGATAGAAGAAGAGAAGGGAAAATCGTGATTGGAGAACGGTTTTTCCCCCATAAACGTTAGGACGAGGAAGCGCGCGCGGTTCGGCATCAAAGTCGCTCGCTAGCCCGGAGGGTAGGTCTCTACTCGCTAAAGTGGTAGCGAACGACCTCTCTCTTTCGTGCCTTGCCAAAATAATCCGCCGGTGGACAACAATGTCTGGCACGTTCTTGCGTGCATACACTTTCACTCGTTTGTTATTTTCTCGATTAAAACGAGCTGGCTTTTTCGCGATAGCATCGTTCCTCGCGCTCAATAAAATTTCGCAAATTCGCGTATAGATGGAGAGGTGACTCCGTGCGGGTCAAGCCTGTTCCTCGTACAATCGCGGGGTGAAATTAAATCTTCGATGATGTACAATCGTCTAGGATGAAAACTTTCCTCCTGCGCCTTTCCTAACGTGTCGATTTTTTTGGTTTTCATTATTTATTCTCATTTTGGTTGCTGTTGGTAGATTTTATAGATAAACTCTTCGCCGTTCTAATGATTTGGAAGAAATGAAAACATCACGTAAGTGGTTGTTAAATAAAATACGTACTATTTCGACGCTACAAAGAAACTTGATGTAGAGTAATCTGAGGTATGAATAGCGTGGAAAACTGTCAACTTAGATAATTGTACGTAAGGCGAGAAGAATGCCGTTCGCGAGATGATTCTCCTCGCTTTTACTTTCGTGCGACGACAACGACGCGAATTCGTACATCCGTTCCGAAAAAGGGACGGCGAGCTCGTAAATTAAAGACGCTTCTTTGTTCGTAAATTTAGCTCTCTCGCTGGAGGATCGCGCCGACCTTGACGCGTTTTATCCACCGGGCCGCTCGCGCAGTTTGTTTTTCCCCGCATAGTAATAAGGTCTCGCTGAAATTGTGCAAACACTAGGACGCGCAGCGCGATGCAATTGTGCAATGTCGCGAAATTATACGCGCGCAGTTTGACCTTGCAGCTGGGCGCGCGCTTTCATTATAGTTATCAAGCAGAGATCCCGAGGAGGAAGGAATTTTTCGGTCGCGGGATGACCCTCTTGCGAGCTTACCGTTTAATAACGCGAGCCGATCCTCCCGAGATTTGCTTTTCCCAAGGATATGCCGATCTTAAGACTCTCTTAGTATAAAATTATTATATTAATTTCATTTTAATACGTATTCTGTTCGCAAAATACGTTGATTTGTCTCAACGTCAGGTTGGACAGATTTACGATCGTAAGTGACTCCATCGAGTTTTCCACGCATGAAGAAGACGAGAAAAAAAAGGAGAACGCAAAATCGATCAACGTAACACAATGGATCGTAAATCGAGCTAGTACTTCCTACGACTCGACGCTTCCTAGATTTCTACCATTTTCCTTTTTCCATCGACCAATCCTCTTCGATATATTTTCAACTGGTATAAGATCGAGAATTCTTCACGAGTCGACTTCAAATCTCGTTACGTCTTAATAAACAGTAAAATGGAAGAAAAAACTCGACTCGATTACGGGCCCGTTAAAAGTTGCTAATTTTTTCGACTCGTAGAGCGCGAGTCGTCATTCGCGAGGATAAATAATAAAACGTTTACGAGGTCTCTCGTTTATCGTTTCGTTTATTTTCCTACACAGCCGGGCTACGACATCAAACACCTGCTCGCGCACGCACGCGGATACGCGCTGAAAAAGAAGTTCCGATCGATCATTACTCATCGGCGATCGCGATCGTTTCAAGGCCACGCGCGGTATTTTCGCGCACCGAATTTCACCGTTTCCGCGATCCACGGCTATGTAGGTGACCCGTGTTCAATTAACGCGCCATTCCGCGAATATACGCCGACACGTGGCTAAGGAGGATGTGTGCACAAAACGGAGTAACTTTTACGGTTCGGTCGAGCCTCGACTCGAAGCCTGGAATAGCTTCATTAGCGCTCTACGTGGAACGAGTGGCCTCTCTACTATACGACACTCTTGGGTATATAATGCACCTCGTCGTTTTAGAAAGCGCGCCTCTCCTGACGAAGGTGTAATATATGTAGCGAAACTATCTTTTCCCTATACCCGGTGTTCCTACCGGAGGCCAAATTTATTATCCTGTAACTACACGGCCCTTTTTCATTTTCTCGCTGTTCTTGTTTTCCTATTCTCGAGAATAATCGCTGACGCGGGTGAATGATTTATCGATATTTTTGATATATAGCGGTAGAAAAAAGGCTCGCCGATACTAACGACGATTATTCCTCATTATTTAGAGGTTAATTACAATATCGAGGTTTTAACACACCTTGTATAACGTTTTCCCTTCTTTCTCGGTGGGACGGTTAATTAGGTTCGGATTTTTCCAAGTGGCATCGGGTCGGCACACGCGCGCTACTCCGAGACGGTAAACTAGTCGGTAGTGAAGGTTTGCTCAGCGAGGGAGTGTGTACAGGAGAAAATATTAATTAGGAAAAAATGAACGAGAGGCCGTTAACTTGAGTACTACGGCGAGTCGATTAGCGTGTAGCCTCCCGAACGCTTTTTTCGCTCTTACCATCCTGCTAACCCCGCATTAAAATATTATTGAAATTCACATTCCCAGCACGGCTAATCGATTTTTTTTCTCCTCGACAATGTCGATACGTGAAATTTTCGACTCTCTTTAGCGATCCGTCCCGATAAGTCGGCCATAATAAGATGTTACTCTGCAAACAACTCGGGAGCTTGTTGGCTCTCTTTTTCTCAAATTCGAGAAGCGTAAAAAAGTAGCCGTGGCTCATGGAGGCGCAAAAAATCCTGTTAGGTTGTAGAACTCGAGTGTCCGCGTCGGAAGACGGATTACGTAGGTTTGTAGGCTGACGCAGATTGCCAGCCACCGGGACGTGTTACACGATCGGCTCTATTTTACTTAGCCACGGGCGGCGAGAAAAATGAACGAATGCGAACGAACGCAGGAAGAGATT
This sequence comes from Goniozus legneri, assembly GCA_003055095.1. Taxonomy (NCBI): domain Eukaryota; kingdom Metazoa; phylum Arthropoda; class Insecta; order Hymenoptera; family Bethylidae; genus Goniozus; species Goniozus legneri. Next base: position 25,793 of record NCVS01000619.1, read on the forward strand.
GCGAACTCATCGACGGGTCGATAATTTCGCCGCCGGACAAAACTTTTATATATATATATTTTTTTTTTCCAATTCAGAGAGCAGACGAGTCCGCGAGTCATCCGTCGTGAAATTTCGAGCCACTCGTGATTGATTATGGCTCGGCTTTTATAGCTAATTTCAATTTATCCGCTTGTTCGATAAACACGACTAAATTTCGATTCTCGAGCGTGATTAATGGCCCCGCGCGGCATCAAAGAGACAGGACCGAAAATTTTCCTCGCGAGGAGCTTTTCGCGAGAAGTAAAAGGGAAAATTGGCCAGTTTCGCAGCGGGTCAGACGGAATTTGTCCAAGGCTGCCGAGTTTGATAATGATTTCGCAGAAGCTGCTTACTTTCACCGATGGCACCGGGACGCGTGACCTCGCGCGTTTAACACTATCGAGAAAATAAACGCTCCGATGAAAAATATCCGCGAGTGTAATCCGATTAACAGGATTGGGGGGAGTCGTAATTTCCCTGGATCCGTTTAACCAGCGATTATTCGCGCGTTTCCTTATTAGGATCCAGATCCGTCCCGTTTCGAGGTTTATCCGCGAGTTTCAGTGCGCGTGCTCCAAACGACGATACTTATGTTAATTGAGCGACGTTTCGAGTTTCGCGCCGTTTAAATCGCGAACCGTTAGACGCGCGACTACTCGCGAGAAGAGGAGCGCTCGTATTTCGCTCTCCGCTCGGCGAGTTTCTCAATGATCGCGGCGAGAGCGCGAAAACTGTCGCAATCGGCCGATTTCGACGTCGTGGATTCGATTTTTATCGAGATTTAGTACCTCCCGATATTCTTCGTTTGGTGTCGGGTGTAAAACTAAAATTTTTACAAAGCTTACCATTTAAATTTCTGCGTGTGAAACAGTGGCTATCGCCAAGCCGATCAAAATGATAATAGCTAACCACGCCCCTCGTTTGTTCGGCGAATCCAATATTTGTCCGGAACTTCTTGTATATAATTTTATCTAGCAAAAGCAGTAGATTATGGTTTTTAAGGTTTTACGTCGTCTAGCGACGATTAAAAGTCTGGTTACGATAGCCGGACGAGTATTGCGAGAGTCCCGAGCTCGAAAAAAGTGGAAAATAGAAGAAGAAAGGACGCGGCACGCCACGTTTTACCGGTCGACGTCGCTAATTGGTCGTGGCAGCGAGCGCACGCTACGAGCGGCCACGTTAGGGCGTTAATATTTACGCAACCGATCCCATTACGAAGACGATTATTTTTAACTCTCTCTAATTGCAGAAAAACCTCAGTCCCCCGCTCAATTTTCCGTCCGAATTTAATTTAAAAAAAATGAGCATCTACTCGTCATCTGTAACATCGTTCGTTCTTGACAATGCGATAAATTGAACGACTGAACGCAACTGTGTCCTCCTATTCCAGCTTTTCATTTGTATACTTGCGTATATTCATTGCGACAATTGCGACAGTTGCTTCAGCAGAATATTTTTCTAACATTAGATACGTAATCTATGAAATTTGTTCCAGAACTTCTTTTTCGAATATACTGCAAAGGATTAGGTAGGATAATTCTAGGAATTGATTTTTCGCGGTTTTTCCAGTCCGACTCGTCGGCGGAGTCCGTTAGCGAGCGATCGATCGATCCGTATCGGGGCGTGTAACGAGTACTTATCATTCGGACGTTCGGCTCGTTCCCCATGGCGCCGATGTACCGGTGTACGGCACTTCTCGGAATGTCCATTATGGACATTAAAACCAACTCTATAACGCGTATCCGCTGCTCATTTTTTTTTTCTCTCTTTATAATCATTCTCCCTTGGCGACGACGCATACGCATTACAGATGCAAATCCAATAGGGCTGAATATTCATAAGGTTATAAATCGCATGATTCGCGTGCGCGTAGGAAGCCGCAAAAACGTACCGGCGACAGATCTCTCAGAGCGCGTAGCACACGCGTCGGACTAGTTTCGCCAATTTCTAACCTCCGTCGAGTTACGCCAACTCTTTCGTCCGCAGGTGCGCACAATGCCGCGAAACGCCGAATCGCGAGAGCTGTCGTCGGTAATTAAATCCGACGTTTTACAAGCGATTAGTCGTGACGATAAAACGCTCGTAACTCCCGCGGCATAATTTCGCGCGAAACGAGCTCATTTTCGTCGGTTAATCGCGCCGATTAATTAAGCTCGATACGATCTCGCGGATTGTGCGAAACGATTAAATTTGACAATCGACGAACCGGAAAATGACTTTGTCGAAAATTTACGAGCCCGTTTGGTGTACGCGGGCGCGCGAGCCGCTCGAACGTTTCTTTATTTTCTCCCTCCCTCCATCTCGCATACGTCCTCCTACCGCGTGCGCTTTCAGACAGGAAGCCAGTCCGAAGGTGTTTTTTTCGCGTCACGGTCAATTTGAGTCACGCACCTGTCCGAGTTTTGTCGCGAGACAAGCTGTTCATGCACTCTAGATCACATTGGATTCCTACGAGACTGTACATGCATTTTTCTTCGCGATAGTGATTTTTTATCCGAGATCGGCAAAAGTGTAAACTCGGAGAGGGAAAGAACCGATCGAATGTAGCGTACGTTGACCGGTGCTAGGAAAAATTTCACCGGAGTGTATTCTTTTCGAGTAGCGAAGGAGCGTTTGCGGTCGCGTTCGTACACCGCATCGCGCTGTATTACATATTTAATACATATGTATAAATTCAATCTGGGCGCGATATACGTGTAGGTACGTTTATATAGCGAATGCGAAAGATCGCTCGAGCGTGGAGACACGAGCCTCGGGCCTCGGGGGGCCTCGACGAGGACCGGCAGTCGGCGTAAAAGAGAGAAAACGAAAGTAAAGAAAGAGGTAGGAGCGGATTAGATTTGTGTTAGAGCGTTTGTATAGAGTATTCTCGACGGCTGTCGAACGCTCGCCAGACCTCCTCGTTCATTTTCTCTCTCTCTCTCTCTCTCTTTCTCGCTCGCTCGCTCTTTCCTCCTCCTGTCATTCGAGAACGAGCAAATATAAATTGTCGAAGGAGCGATCAATCGACGATTTCGCTCGGTTTATCGACTGCGTGAATTTCTTTAACAAACAGGCTGATGAGAAATTAACGACAAGGAATTACGAGGATGATATACACCAAGAATGTAAAAAGAGGAATAGCGTGTTCTAGCTTACATAAAATTAAATTACTATTTCACAAACGAGAATATTCTAATTGATCGAAGTTTTAGGTACGAAAATAGACGATATATTTTAATTTCGATTTGAAGGGTCTACGATGATTTCCGAACACCCTGTATACGCAAATATAGAGAAACAATTGGAAAAAATCGGTTCGAAAGGCGCCTCCGAGCGACTCGAGTCAACGCGATTTTCTCCTCATTCATTCTCGAGTTAATAACCGAGTTGTGTATATCCATAAAGCGACTAGGTAGGGGTAAAGTTTCGACGATTTCTCGCCGAGACGCCGATCTGGATTGCCTTCGCGAGGCAGCTCCGTGACTCTGTTGGCCAAGCGCGAACGAGTTAGGAATGAGTTCGATCTATCACACGGAACGAATTCGCGGTAGCCCAATACCGGAATTAACGTAAGCGAGCTTCCACGATCGTTTTCATTTCGATCCACGAAACGAACTCGAGGAGAAAATACAGTCGGGCTAATATCCAACGACATTATCGCGCGCGAAATTATCCCGGTTAAGGAGGTGAAATTTATAACTCTTGTAACTCGGTAAATCGCGCGTGACCTTGAAGTTTTAGAACGCTCAGGAAGGAGGAAGTCTCGGCTGAGCTTGGATTAAAGCGAGTATCGCGCTTTTACCGTCGGTGAATGTATTAGACACCTCGGTTGAATGCTTTCTTAAACCGTTTCAGCGGGAACTTCATTTACGGCCGTTCCGGTAATCTCGATTTCATCGATTAAACGAATCGAATCAATTAACGAAATCTCTCCTGAATTCTTTCCTGCGCGATCTATAATAATTGTAATCTGACAATTTACGGAAACAAGTTGATCTTCTAGTCCCACGAAAAATTATCGACATAGTTCAAGACTACTTTTATCGAGTACCTTTTCGAAATGAACCACTAACTCTCGGACTGATAAGTCTGAACAGACTCGATCCGACAAGTGGGTCGATTTTGAATTTTATGATTCCCCGTGGGTCGTAATTATTCGTACGCGTGTGGCGGGTGACGTGGAAAGTAGTCGGACCGAGTTGCATCTAACACGTCGGGTGCATCCGTAGACGCTCGCGACTAATTATACACTGTTGCGTGGAAAGCGCGCCGTTTTAGCGAATACGTCCATTCGAATTTGCCGATTCACTGTATCCATCGTGTTGCACTCGAGAGAGAAATTAATTTAATTTATTGAAAAATAATACACGATCCGATAAATAGATGGTTAGATCGTATAGCAGTCCATCATCCAGCATTTTACTTTTCTCAGGAAACATTTTTAATTCGACATTTTCAAGAGAATGAATTGGAACGCCAAAAAGTTCTGGAACAACGCTTGCTTAATTCCTCAGCCCATGTTACGTTGTGTTTACCTATAAACTGGGAATCTCTTAATTCGAACCAAGAGTACGTTCCGGCAAATTTGAAAAATAATAGTACCCCTAAGAGTTTCGATGGTCGTGCGATGTCGCTTATGTTGATTCTTGCCTAGGTGGTCAGGAGAGTGTCAACGGAGAGATATAGAAGTGCTCGAGTGGATAAGGCTGTGTAACCTCGTTAAATCTCGAGAAACCGGCGTACCGGTCCCTACAAAGCTCGCGCGTGCGCGTATGTGTGTTAGCCGTTCGTAGCAAATTCGCAGCTTGTACGTTTCGCGCAAATTACACCACTCGCCCGAGGTCCTTCCGTCTCTGGAATGCGAATAGCGTGAAACGCGATCGTCCAACGTGATTCTCGCTTGTCTCGAAATACTTCTCCATTTTTTTTTCGCGATCGGTGCAACATGCCCGTCTATATACATATTTTGCCACTTTCACTGCTCCAGTCGAGTTTTACGGTCAAAATATCGTTCAAATGTTTATAGTGCGTTTGCTCCCTCGCTCTTTCTTGTTTCTCTCTTTCTCTCGCCCGATGCGATAAATTGCTACGAGTTTACGCGAATTTACAAAAATCTCGGCTCGTATGAATGTACTTATGTATGTATACGCAATGTGGAACGTGGGTGTACATTGTTGCGAATTTCTCACCTCTCATACGGGATTTCTTCGCGAAATTATATATTAACCGGGTATAGAATCGGCGTGACGCAATGCGCACAACGTATCGAATGCGGGGAAAAGTCGATCTCGGGACGAACAAAAGAGGGAAACGAACGCGGATGAGCCCGTTAAGGCGGTAAAAGGGAGAAAATTGCGTTACGATTTCGGTGAGAGAGATCGACGTTTTAATAGTTGTGTGTTTGTGTACACTGCGGCTCAAAAGTACTCGCCTACGTTAAATTCAATTTTCAATCAAAAAACAAATTAATCTTCCAGGTTTTCGAGGTAGATAAAATTCAATAAAAATGAAAAATTTGATAATAAATATGAAGCATTTTAAGAATAATTTCTTGTTAATTCTAAGCGAAGCAGTAGTATAAAAAATTGAATACCATAGGAGAACAGAAATTTTTCGTACCCCATCTTCAAAGTCCTGTTTTTTCATTGGTAATAATTTGAAACATCCGATTTCGAACGATCCATATACTTTTGAGTAACTGTGTACGTTTGAAACCGAGCACGAGCTCCCCTTTCACGCGATTCACGGAATAGAGATGGCCTTGCCCGTCCAAAGATGGCCATTTTACGGTGTTGCGAGCGCGTTTATAGAGAGATTTTTACCCTCGCTAACACGCGGGATAGATGAAAACCGCGAGATCCGCGCGTGGTGCGCGTGCGAATGCCGCCCACCTACGAACGAGAGCGCGGTTTAAGGAAAATGAAAGTGAGTAATATTCGCTCTCGCGTATCGCCCATTTAAAACGCGAGCTCTCGAGAATCGACTTCCGCCGCCGTTTATAATCCCGAAACCGAGCGAATGTCATTTATCTTGCTACTTTGGAAAACTCGTGTCCCACCTCTTTTCTTTTCGTCAATTTTGCAAGAACGAGAAAATATTTTTCTTGATATTTCATCGCAATCAAAAATAACAACAGCCACAATCATTTTTGATTTCATATGATATTGTTCAGATTTGTATTCGGGATTAAAACGAGCAACGAGCAAATTGTTCTTGTTCTTCATATTCATAAAGAACTGGTCGTTCGATTTAATATAGTTTTCGTGTCACGAGCAATTATGAAATCTCGTGTTTCACGAGAGCCGATTGTTCCTCCTATTGTAATATACACAGAGGCCCGGCTGAGCTTGCGACACAAGGCTCTCGTTTTTTCTCTATATTTATGATCATGGCCGATCTTAATGGGACGATCGTGTTGATTCAGGTGGTTCTCATCGGTCTGCGCACCAATTTCGCTCGCGCCTATGCGAAGCCATATGTCGCACGAAATACGATCGATTTGCGTCCCAATGCGTAAGTCGACGAACGAAGAGTTCCAGAGTGGCGCAAGTCGAAATCTAAACAATCGTCGATACGATTCGACGAAAGATCTCGAGATTTTCTTTCCAATATTACAAGCAGTTATTTTTGTCATTCAGAAAGAAACATTTAAAAATTCTTGTTCCCATCATTAGTTTATTTTCATAACTCGCATTAACGATATATTATAACAATTCTCAAGATTAATCCAACCAATTAATTCACGAAAGGATTTATCTGCACAGTAGGAAATAAATAATCCTTGAACCGTCTATTTAGCATGTACCCACTTGAAAGGTCGTAAGAACACACCGACGCAACATGAAGTTATCGACCTTTACGGCGCACTTGCTCGAAAGCCTCGAAATGTTCCCTATTGTCGTGATAAAAACACCTTTATATTCGTACGTACTCGATAGTACACACAATCGGAGCCGTGGAAGGCTCGCGTAATGCGCCGATTGTAACACGCGACGATTATTATTACGAAGCGAGTCGATCGTAAAATCATCGACTCGGTTGCGAGGCCGCGCGTGCGAAGCAACCTCCGTATTAAATTATTATTGTCTGCGCGCATACCCATTTGCGAAAAACGAAGAATAACGTTAGTCCATCCGCGATAACTACACAAATAAGAAATCAAAATCTAAATTTCTCCATCGACTTAACTCACCGCGGCGACTCGTTATTTTAATGACTATTGTTTTTCTCCAATACGCTCGTAAAACACACCGATGTTTCTCCGTATCTGATAATCGAAATGGCGAAAGTGATAGCTCGGTCTTGTGAGATTTAATAGTCTTGATTTTATAGCCGAGTCGATTCGATTTTTTCGAATGTGTATCCGAGTGGGTAGAATTTTTGCTCTTGTCGAGATTACAGATTCGCTAGGTGTAGGCACTTTGGCAACCTGCTTAATTGAATAAAATTTGTTCATCGACTATTAATCAATTTCCCAAATTAAAAATTACAAAACTTTTACGGACCTTTTTGTGGTTTTTCTTTTTCGAGCTATCTGTGCTTTAGAATCTCGATGTCCTATGAGTCTGAATCCTTGGAATGCAACAAAAATTCAAACAAAATATCTTATTGTTCCGCACCGAGAGCGGAAGTGATTCGGTAAATAGCGCGACCTTTGACGCGATCTTCTCCGTCTTTCTCTTTCTTTTCATATACCAGTCCAGTACGGAGAGCACATTGCGTCTTGCGGTCCCCCAGGTATTTATATACATAAACATATAGCGAAGCAGGAACGCCACACCGAGAAACAGGTTCCTCGCGGTACCGTAGATCCTCCCGAGATATCATTGAGTCAAATGGTAACCAGCATTTCGTCCCGAGCCTCGAGATTTCACTATAAATGTCAACCGCGTGTGGTGGTTGAGATTTGCCGAAGGGTTGGGACAAAAATTTTCGCGTTTGTATCGTGGACAATAACGGAGAGGCGGATAGAAATTTAACTATGAATCGAAACTGAATTAAATGTGCATTTCTATACTGCTAAATTTATACTTCGTAAGATGAGAACAGAGAGTTCATTTGAGTAAAAAATAGATTATTAATTTAACCAATTTTTTAAGGGAATGTATATTTAGTTGATTTAAGAAAATTTGTTCCCAGTGTGAAAAATGTACTTGGTCTAGCGATAAAATCGAGAACAAGCGTAAAAAAATTCTCCCCTCGAAAGTTAACTTTTAATTCTCAATCCCGATATCTCGAAATCGCGCATTCGATAGTCGCTACTACGTACTAGTCCTGAGATAATCGCCGCCAGCCAGCCGCTTCGTGCAGGAGATAGATAGTCGGTACACGGATTATGGTCAACCGTATCCCCCCGACTTTACAACGGAACACAGTTATCACATTCGCGAGCGATCTCGACTATCTCGCTGCTATCTTCGCTTCCGTATACGCGGGAAAAATCCTCGCCGGCTTGAATTTTCCGTACCGCCGAGAATGTTTTTCTCTTTTCTTTGCCTCTTTTTATTTGGCTCCATGGGTTATTTATCGTCGCGAAATTCGCGATATTATACACGGCGTGATTTATCGCGATAAAGGGCGCAGGCCGCGAGGAGATACATGGCGATGGCGATCAATGGGCGGCTGATGAGAGGGACGTTTCGGCGAGAGGGAGAGGCATGTAGCACGCGCACGGCTGTTTACACGCGCCGATAGCGCCTTCCGATCCCGCGAGGAAAATCGTTGACTCGTGAAATTGCACAGACGACGTTCTTAATATTCTATACGTCGTTGCGTATCTCGCGACAACGCGCTACATAATAAATCGTTAACTTTCTCGCGCTCGAGAGATGATTGTCTCGCGTACGACTTCCTGTTACTCGCGTGTTCCCCGAGTAATCGGACCGTGGAAAATCATCCCTCTCGGTCGCATTTTTCCGCAAAGAAATTCTCGCGAACGATTATAAAAATCGAAGGGACGTCAGTCAACGCAGCATTGAAATTTGTTGATCCTGTAATTTGAAAATTGCTCACCATAGTAATACCGACTAAACCAGTCTTATCGCAGCTCTTGTTAAATGGCCCCGCTAGACTATGACCCCCAATTTTCTTCTCGAAACTAGCTTCGTAGTTGATAATTAATTTATATTCATGAAAGAATAAGGCAATAAAATAATCGTTAACTCAATTCTCGAAGAACGGTCTTGCTATGGGCTGGTTGAATTTTCAGGCACGTGTTCAGCTCGGTGCCCGAGTGATCACGAAATTATTGAATTTAATTACGTATGGCTTCCTCGGTAATTAATTCTCAAGCTGGCTCCCCGATGTTATGTACGAGACCGGCGACTGTAACTCAGAATGATATGTGGTCTATTAGCGCCTGGGTTAAGTACCGAAACACTCGTAGATATACTCGTGACGGTTGGAAACCAACCCGATCGCCGATTGCCTATAGTTGGTGTTGCATCAAAATGCATACAGGGTGTCTGACTTATCGTTTGAAAAATTTTCGTTCTTTCTACTTTTGAGTAACATTTGAAAAAATTATGTAAATTTTTTGGTCTGGATAAAATTTTCTCGTGTTTCATCCGAATCGTTTTCACAAGAAATACATATTTCCATTTAATCGTTAGGTCTTTAGCGAACAGCGAATTGGAACACCCCGTATATCGCAAAGAAAAGGCAAAATTGGCGAAAGTAATTATCCTCGTTCCACTGTTTTCTACCGTCTGATATTACCGCGATAGCACCGCCGTGACTATCCTCTTAGGAAAGTCGTTTTTGCCTAACTTATGGCTCGAGTTTCGTTTCTTTTTCCGAAGAAAAAGAAGGGTGATATCAGAGAGAGGGTGAGTCGTGAGATACGATAGCCGTGTATTGAACTTCCGTTCGGTATGCAAGCCTTTCACGATTGCCATATAAACCTTTACGAAACGAAAAAAGTACCTCGTAAAGCAAAATCCAATTCGCCAAAGCGATACACCGATTTCGAGTCATGACATTATTTTATCGACGATTTTCGGTCTTATCTGAAATGCTTTATATACAGGGTGTTTCAGAATGACTATGTAAACTGAATTCTTTGGAAAGATTCACTACTCCAGCTTACCAATCATGTATAATTTTAAATTCAATTTTCAATTATTATCAATAGAAACTAAATAAAGCTTCAATCTAACGTGGGCTCTCAGTATTTTTTTCGATGTATTTCGCCGAAAAGAAATGGCAACCCTGTAAAAAATTTTCATCGATTCCAGCTCGCGCTACCCTCGAGAACCGCCCGGGACTGTGATCAAACTCTCTCGTTTGTTTTCGTTAGCCGTCTCTCACGCGCAAACATGGTCGAGTACTCTCCTCGAATTTTCTCCGGGAACTGCTGTCGCGTCGTTCGTGACTATTTTTTCTCGCTTGTGGGTGAAAAATTCTCGGGCCTCGAGAAGAAGAACAATTCCATCGCGAGGGGCCTGAAATAACGCGATTTATCAAGATTTATCGCGTTATTATATCCGCGGATTTTCGAGCGACGTTTGGTATTAGAAAATGCCACGATTATATCGAAGAGGGATATTTCGCGGCGAGCGTAGCCGAGCGTATTTCAATAATTCATCAGGATATAATAGATAAAAAAAGCTCGATTCCGTTTACCCTTTGGTATACGCGAGACGAGAATGGCAAACTTGTGGAGAAGTGTTTTGATAAATCGCTGTCTTTTCAGGCGAGGAAAAGGAAGACGAGTCCCAGCTCGTTACAAGATACCGGTGGGACCGAGTACTCCACGTGCGCGCGTGAGAGACTCATCGCGTGAAACATTATATCGGCGCGCAAAACAGTGGACAAGTAGGGTTTATTTGGCTAAACGCCTGCCGGATATTCAAATCGGAGTATCAAACTTTCTGTATTTCGATGTGATTCGATGCGAAATGAGAGAATCGGAATATTTGACACCTCGATAAAAGAAAAAAAAAATACAGATTTGAACGTTTTGAATATTTAAGTAAATCATTTTTTTTTTTTTTGTAAACGGAGAGTGTAATACTTTTTTTAGGCTGATTAATGTATCTTTCAACATATTCGCGAATAGAATACCTCGTCCGCTGGAAGAAATATCGTTCGGTGATTGTTACATTGTGATCGAGAGTGGATTGACGAGTTCGTGAAAGCCGATTGAGGCAAAATTCGCAAGGATTTTGACAAATTACGAATCGTTAAAAGAAGAGTGATACGCTCTCACGCATACGACTTACATGGGAAAGACAGGTCCCGTTCGATTTGAATATACATATGTATTAACGAGAAGGAATCATACGCGTTGGTTCGAGATGACGTAACGAATTAGCATGGATCGTCGATCGATCGAGACGCAAATGGAAAATCTTTCAATAGACTAATAGAGAGGTAAAATTTGAACCGCTAAGACGAACCGCGCCAGGCTCGATTTTTCGTGAATATTTTAAGCGTTGCATTCCATCGGTCGTTCCTCTCTCTTCTTTTTTATTTTTCTCGCGTCTTTAATACCCACCCTGTCCGGTTCTCTCCCTTCCTTGTTACGCCAATGGTATTGTGAGTACATGGCGGAATCCAACTATTAGTGGTGCTAACACTCGAATAATTGATCAAAATGGAAAATTAAACTATCGAATGAAAAATAACCAAAAAAGTTGTAGTAGGTTATTCGCAGCTGTGGATTTTTGGTTAATCAATTCTAAATTTCGACAAATCCTACGACATTGGAAAAATCGTTAAATCGGGTCAGAGTAGTCAACATCGAAATCAAACATATGGCTGGTCTAACCACTTTTGGCTGTAAATCGGGAATTCCGTCGTTATCGGAGCTAGTATTCGATAAATATAATAGTACCGCAAGTTCGAAGGATCTTTCAAAGAACGCGTAATCGTCATTTTTCGCCGATTTTTGCGAAGCCATCCGGTTTTCCGGGTGAGCCAGCGGAACGGCACTCCGGCATCGAGTGTCGGTGGCGCTGTGGCGCTGGCGCGCTATCCACCTTCGAATTGAGACTGCCGGTGCTCCGCGAGGATGGTGGCGCGATGGTGGGGCCGGAGCGGGAGAGAAAGAGAAAGACAGACTCCCCCCACCCCCCGGCGAGCGTCAGCAGCGCGGGACCGGCCGAGCCGCGCGACGTCGCGCGGCTCGGCCGAGGTTTCGATTTTTTCCCGTACCCACGCCAGTGAGCGCGAGAGAGTTCGGTTTTCCCATTCGTCGCGTGTTAGGACGGAGCATCGGCGCGCCGGCTGCTCGTCCTGCCGGCCCTGGCGCCCCTTTCAGTACGGAGCCGGCGATCGTGCCAGCTGCATCCGCTGACACTCGACTCCTCCTATCGATAAGTCGACGAGTCGTTATCGCGTCTCTCTTTCTCTCTCGCTCTTTCTCTCTCTCTCTCTCTCTCTCTCCTAAACGGATCACTTTTGGGATTATCGATCTTTTGTGATTAGTTGTTCAGTCTCTGTGCGCCTGGATTTCTCTGGAATTTTCCGAGCCGAGGCGGTCGGCGTCTTCGATTAGCGCGAGGATCTTACTGCGAACGGTAAGACCGAATTTGGTATGATATAAAACCGAAGTTGGGAGGATTTTTCGGTGACAACGAGAACGGAGGGATGCTCGTATGCGAGTCTCGAATTTCGGGACGTGTTTTCGCGCTCGCGAGAGGGCCGGCTCGCGGGCAGGATCGACACCACGCAGGAACCGGTCTCGGACTTTTTTCGGACTCGTTTTCTCGACGTCGGGTGCGGGCGTGCCGAAGGGCCCTCGAGATGAACGAAAGAGACGGAAGACGAGAGATATAAAGGAGGAACCGAGCGCGTGCTGGACTCCGTAAAAGTGAAAACTCGTTTCTCTCCCTCTTCATTCTCTCGCGGCTACTTCGTTCCTCTACTTCTTCCCCAGTGGTTCTCGCTAAATTTCAGCAGATGTCTATATCTACGCGAACTTGCCTCGGAATATTTTGGGCTCCCGAAGAGTGCAAATTTTCAACGAATTTATTTCGCTTATCGTACGCTACGAAAACAAATTCATTGAACCAACTGAACGTGCATTTTTATACTGCCAGAAAGGTTATTCTGTGAGCTGAAAATGAAATTCATTCGAGTGCAAATTTATTGGTTAATTTAGCAAAATTGTTAGGATGCTCCGAGTATCTAATTGAACTGTCGATGCAAAAACTGGCGGTATGCAAATGCTCATTTGGTTGGTCGAACTAAATTTCTTCCCTGTGTATTCCTACGCTATTGCCTGGATTTTCGAATTATCGATAATCGTAAAAATCCGGGTGGACCAATCGCAGTAGTTCTCCCGGAAATTGGACGTGGCTCGTTGACTTCTCGCTATCTTCTTTTTCTGTCTGAGGCTCGGTACACCGTCCGACGGGCGACGACCTTGAAGGCACCCGCAGCTGTCAACTGGTCCTCTCGCGAGTACATACGCGTGTAATTACCGTCTACTACCGTGCGAACGAACGTGTCATTAGACGGCGGGTGAAAGATCGCGATACGAGGAATACCGAGAAAAGACTTGACTTTTTTTTACGACACCCAGCTGACGTAAGATCGACATCGCCCGAGCTGATAAATCGTGTCGAAAGATCGTTCTAATTGTCTCGATTCCCATTGTCGTTTTTCATTTCGCTATTTTACGTCCCGCACGCGTGTTACGTGTCTCGGGCTGTTTTTGTCGCACGCCACACTCGGCCTTGATTCCAAAGTGTTAGTAGAGACAGGTAATTTCGTGGAGGTATTTCTGCTCGATACCAGCGACGACCTTGAAACTGCGCTGACCGGCTAACGTCAGCGAGTCGCGTCCTTCGACTGTGGAATCGCCTCGATTAGCCGGCTACGGTTAACAGCTAGCGCAAACCCGAATTTGGGTTAACCGAGTGCTATCGATAATCCTATTATAACGACAAAATTTTTATCCAAACAAATATCGAAATTTTTCCATTTCGTCAATTATTAATTTTGCATCGAAATTAACACAAATGCCGATCGCTGTCGCTGTTTCATACTCGTTGCAGATTTTGCGTATACCAGTCGGATAGTTTTGAGGAGTCGATCGGTTCGTTGTAACGACGTTCTACCGCAGAGCGTAAATGCGCGAGAGTCTCGAAGGCAAATTGAGTGTTTCTCGATCGAATTATGACGAAGAGCGGGCCCGCGGTGAGCATTGCGTGCCGGCGCCGAGTCCTTCGACGATAAATTCCAGCCTCTGCGGCGGCTGCATCCCCCACCCTCAGCCCCTCCTGCACCCCCGCTCGGGTCAAGAGCGGTCAGATCCCTGGCTACGGCGACGTAGACTGGTTTTCGCGTTCTATGACTCCCTCACCCTTCGCGATTCTCCTCGCCGAGTCCTTCGATTCTCTCTC
>NCVS01000619.1:40165-68915 GCA_003055095.1 Goniozus legneri
CCCTCCTCTCTCTCGTTCTCTTTCGTTCCTGGTCTCTCTCATGCGAGAAAACGATAAATCTCGTCCCGATCGCGTTCTCGCGCCCGTTGATGGGAGCCAAGACCTGGCAAATTATCCCTCCTATCGTTCGCCTTATTACAACGTCCTACGGGTTAGTCTCGACGTGAATTTCCAGCCTTCTGGAAAAAGATTTTATTTTTTATCGGTGTATTTATTGGGTCGAGATAAAGTTGAATTTGAGAGTTTTTTTCTATAATTAAACAAGAGAACGATTCATTTTTTCTCCTCTCGGTGAACTAATTCACGAAACGAATTGACGAAAGTAACACAGCTGCGACGCGGTCGAACGAGATCGCTAGATGTAGTTACGTCAGAGATCGGCGAGAAAAAGCGGCACGGTGATCGAAGGTCGATCGTTTCAATTAGCCTATCCGAGAGCGATCGCGGTCGTTAAATGCGTTTTTGAGTCGGCTGCTCCGCGCTTCCGGTGGAATTGCAGTCGGCTAGTTCGTCGATAGAAAAAGAGTAAGGAGATTAGAAAAAAGGTAGAATCGAGAGGAAAAATGATTTACTTAGAAAGCATAAAAGAGACACTCCATTAAAGCCGATTGACGGTTCGCGGTGCGCGGGAAAAATCGCGAGTGGCAAGAAACGCGCCGAGACGCGGACGAAACGTGACGCAATTTATTTATTACGGCAGACCGGACCTTCTGTTCACCGCGCTCGGCAAAAATACGTTTATACGATCCTTCTTTCGAAAAAAAGAAGGCTGAAAGTTGTTTAAAATAAACATTAATAATAAAGATGTTTCTATGACTCGAAAATAACAGTAAACATAAACTCGCATATTCATTATTGCGATAATGAAACAAGAATCGCGCTAACATTTTGGTTGCCATGATAATAAAAGAGAGAACGGTAAATTTTCTAAATAGTAATTAACTTTAATCTAGTAAAGCTGCGTACTGACTAGAGCATTTGCTCGCGAACAAACGCTGTTCGTGAACGAATGCTCAAGTGTGTATGCGTATTTTTATGTGCTCGCGAGCAGGCCGAGCACGAACGAACGCGCTCCATCAAAGACCGCTCGCCCAAACGTATGTTCAAACATGCAACAAATTTCTTGTTCGCGAATGATCAAAAATTTCAACGAATGAGCATTCGTTCGCGAGCAAATGCTCTAGTCAGTACGTAGCTTAACAATTTCATTGTCGATCCAATGTTTATTTAGGCGAAAGAAAAACCGATGAAATTGACATTCCATTACGATTTGTGTCGATCGATATTGTACGAAGAGGTTCGATCGCGTAGTCGCGAAAATAATTTCGATGTTATTTCTCGAACGAAATGGAGAGAGGTAAAATCGTAAATCCCGATTGACGTCTTATTCTCTCGGTAAACGTAGCTGCAAACTACACATTCGTGTTTCCATCTTACCTCGCTATAAACACTGTCTCGCTTTTATATTCCGATTGCCAAACCGCTCGACGAGCCATCCGAGCGTAAGGTCAGTAACATTTGGCCCCCTTCTCGAAGGCGGTACGTGAATCACCGAGTCCTCGCCCGTACGCGAACCTGCGCATTTCTAGAACTCTTGAATTTTACCTTCCAATTCTCAGGATGTACCAACAAAATTATATATTTGATAATTATTTAAAGCATACGTACAGAAAATTACTATCTCTTCGAAGCTATATCAATTCTCTTTTTATTCGCATGTAATTTATTTTAGGCGCTATTCTAACCGAGAAATTACCTAATAGACAATCAATTCGTTTTGTTTTTACGAGCAAATTCAGAGCGAGATATTTTTTTTCTTTTTCGCGTTTCCGACCACGTAGTCTTGGGATTGCAAAATACGAAAGCTGTCCCCTCGAACCGAGTAATTGATTTACGTAACGGGCGACTGAGCCGAGACTCGTGAGGTCCTCTCGCGAGTATTTAATCCCAAAAATTTTTGTTACAAACAATTTGGACCGCAAATTGTATCACACAGGGAAAACATGACTCGATTTTTCCACGAATTTTCATTTTTTTCGTGAAAAGTTGACAATTTTCGGGAAAGCGACTTTCCTGTTTTCTCGAGGCCCGAAGTGTACCGAGCGTGTAGTACTACGATTACCGCAGTGCGAATCCACTAGCGTCTCGTTTGCCGCGGCTTCGCGAATTATCGTGTAATACGCGATGTACGGGGTACCTCGGAATATCGGAGTGCGCGCATAAAGCCCAGATTGTACGGGGCTGATCGGGAGATTGACGATAATCGAAAGGTTTTTTTATTCCTTTGTCGAAACTGGCATTAATGGAAGTGAGCAATCGTTGTACTTTTCGTTACGACCGTGAGCTCGTTTACGTGTGCACGCAAAGTTCAAGGCTCCCTCGAAATAGAAAACGATCACGTAGCTCTTCGTGCCGTTCTTGAAAAATTTCACCAGTTCGCTGCCATTATTTCTCAAACTTGCACTTAAAAGAAAATTGTATTCTTATCTCCGTGAATTGGAGACATTTTATGCTTAAATTTTTCTAATAAATAAATTTGTTCTTTCAAGTTTAGCTCGACCATTTATTATTCTTAATAACTGTTTAGCATTTTATCAACTCTTCTGGAACACCCAGTATATATTTGCTTTTGGAAACGAGTAGCGATCCGAATAAGTTTTCTCAAGATCGTCTCTCGCGCTCACAATGAAAACGGTCGTTGCCTTAATAGTATCGTAACTTGTGTTTTTATCCGGTGTTCTCTCCCCTTTCACGAGTCGTAATTCAACTCTCGGAAGAACCTCGACTCGGAGCGTTTTTGAGCGCGTATGTAGGATGTATGAGAGAGAGAGAAGGAGAGAGAGAGGGAGAGAGGGAGAGAGTACAAGGCGACGGAACGAGGCTAATGGGAGAGCGATCGCTCGGCGTCGGCTTTTCAAATAACCCAAGCCCGGGTAATTTCTCCTACGCTCGACGCGCCGGGAAAAACAGGAGCGCCGGGGAAGCAAAGAGACGCGGGTCTTTTTAATACGACCGGCCGCGGGGACGTTTACCGGCCAAGTACGGTGTCTCTCTTCGGTTTTATCGTATCCATTCTCAGCTTCCACGGAACCCATCGAAATCATGTAAATCGAGGATTCCCTGTGATTGTAACTGGCAAAATAATTTCAGTCTTTCTCACGAACAATTATTCCGTCGAGCTGCAATTGTTTGCTTCACTTGGAAATATTTATTCAAATGTATAATTCGATGGTGGAACAATCGAGGCAGTCGAGTGACCCGATTATTTCGTGATCTCAAGGTTGCGAGACAGTCGGATGATTTCTAGGCGTTTTCTCGCGAGGTAATTAGTCCCCGGGGCGAGTCTAAAATCGTTTCTCACCGGTTATGGAACTCGTCGTTCCATCTCGCGATATCGATCCTCCGTACGGCCCGTTCTCCGATCTCGATGATCCTTTCCAGCAACTCGGAATACGCGTTGGGCGTTGGAACACGGAAGACGTATTTATAACGAAGGGATTCACCGATTGGCACCTCGAGGGGAAAGGCGTCCCAATTAGCGCGTAACCGGTCTAAATATAGGGTGTCCCGCAATTTTCGATGTCTCGCTTTGGAGACAAAACCTTTTTTACGGTTTTTCAATTTGGTCCGTCATTTTTTATCGATAAACAATTAATTTGACCAGAATTTTCAGTCAAATTGGCGTGACTATAACTCTATGAGGGATAATTCTTTAATAAATATCGATTTTGCAATTACTTCGGAACACCTTGTACATCTCACTGTGGGTATGCTTCACCTTGCTAATTGCTCACGCGTCATTAGCAGTTTTCGGTAGCGCAGGCCGAAGGAGGCCATCGCGGGAATCGTATACATAAAATCATCCGGGTTTTCGCGACTTTATTTTTACGATCGTCTCACGATACCGTTACCATCGGCATTTATTGACTAATTGCGCCTATATCCATACATGCATAATACACGAGCCGAAATTCCAAACTCGATTCTCGTCCGAATTTTAACGGTTTCTTAATTAAACGTATTGTTAGGCATGCGTACTCAAATGTTACAGTTGTAAGTGAATAATTTGTTTTTTTATACTACTGTTTTTGAAAATAGTACGAATTTAACAATGGAAGATTATACACTTTCGACTTCTCAAAAGAGTATGAAAAAGTGTGCAAATTTTTCGACTGGCACATTTATTTAAAAAAATTATAAATATATCATCCATCTTGTTTTCGTCGACGAGCTCGGTTAGGAATCGGGCGAGTCGGTCCTGCGATTCGGTGTGCGAGCACGACATACGCAGCGTTCGTCGCATACGTGAAATTTCATCGTCGCTCTCGTGAAATATAGAAGCCCCTCTTTGCTATTACGTTACCGTATAGTGGCATTAGATACGTTACGTTGACATTATACGTCGGGGTACCGGTGTCTTACACACCCCTCCCACTACGCGAATGCTATTCAGAACGAAACGAAGGACGTGTTCTCGGTACACGGATATACTCCCGAGAATATTAATAATACACTGTGCACCGAGAAAAAAGATTAGCCGTAGCTATTGAATATTCATTCGCGCACTCTCGATATCAAATTCTATCGGTTTTTCTCCCGCTGGATAACTCGGCGAGTATCGAATTAAAATTTCAGTGGTATAATTTTGAATTGTAACAGGTAGGAAATCGGCTCGTGACGAATTTTCGACTCTACGTAGATGTGTAATTTTGGTGATTATATCCGAAGCATCGAGAGAGAGAGAGAGAGAGAGAGAGAGAGAGAGAGAGAGAGAGAGAGGAATACCGTCATTACAGTATATACGGGATTCCACGGAATCGAAAGTTTTTCGATCGAGAAGTGTACGACGAGCTCGATCACGTATTTCATTATGATTTACGTACTCGTCGTAGTCGAGGAGACAGGGGGATTTATGAATCCCCTGAACGCGAGATTGCCGTGTGCGCGCTCCCCTGGATTGCGGAATATGCGCGATATACGAATGTGGAACGAGGCTCCGGAGCGTTAGAACTTTCCGCCCACGCACCTACTTTATAGCATAATGCGTCTCATTAGCTGCCTACTTTTTTTCCGAATCGAAATTCTATCGGATTGTTTTCGCGGTGTCTCCGATCCTCAAGTGTGTCAGTCGATAGCTGCTAATTTATTGGACAATGCTTTGATGTTAAATATGCGTCGATAGCAGATTTGAAACGTCAATATCGAAATCGGACAAATTGACTGGTTGTGGTGAATCTAGTATTGAAGAATAAATCTCGAACAGAGCGAGATGAATTTAAACGCACTTGAAAACATGGTTGCGTTCTTCGAATATCTCGCGAATGGGAGATTTTAGGATCTTTGGCGTGATTTTTTTCAAAATTACCAAATAGAGGCTCGAAGTTGGCTTTATACACGCGCGATAATGATCGGCGCTGCTCGTCAAAGGCATTCCCACGCCGTCGCGAGTTCTGTAATCCGGCTCGTAATCTACCGCGCAGCTTCTTACAGTTTCGCGCACGTAACGATCCGATACAAGCGGAAAGATAGAAAGAAACGGCTAGAGGAAGTGCAAAGCTGAATACTCCTTGCACATTCCTTCATACTCATATCTATCGGAACGAACGAGTCCATTGATCGATTATTAATATTCTTCTCTGTGAAGCTGGCGTGATGTGGGGGTTGGATGAAAATTTATTCATGTACTGAAAATAAAAATTTTCGAAGCCACATATTCATTTATTCGAACGTACCTATGTAAATGAATATTAAGTGCATTCTCTACAAATTTTTATTTTAAATGCATCGAAATGACTCGGTAAATATACTGGAATTTTCTGAATTCTCAGGAGAATTTCGTTTTCTAAACTCCGAAATATCAATCTCGAGAAATTCCCAAGAATATCGAGAGCACGGAGTGCGCGAGTTCACTCGGCGGGGTCGGGGCAGTTAGAGAGCCTGTATTAAAGAAAATTTTCGCCCGGTACGATAATGCACGTGCGAAACGTAACACACATCCCGGCGGCGTGAAAACCGACGCCTATTATCGGGCTTTTCACCGCACGGCCCACTTGGCCGATACGTAATACGTACGACACACGTTTCGTATTTTATCTCTCTCCCTATTATACACGTACGTATATACGCGTATGCTATATATGCAGAACGCTTATTGCGTTTACGAGAAATATATTCGCGTGAGATTCGACGCCCATCGGACGTCCCATTTCCTTCGGCGTCGGTAGATTACGGATCGACTTCTAGCTCGCTCGTTTAGCGCCGATTTTTGCACCACCGTCACGATTGATTTAAGTATACACGCAAGTTATGCGGGCCCGGGTTGTGTCCACGCACGACGGTTCGCTCGGGTTTCTATTATCGACGGTGATCGATGACTTTTAGGCTAATAGTCGTACACGCCTGTATTTTATTTTTTCCATGCGGTGAAAAATGTCCTAAATTATAGATCGGGAAATAATACATACATATAAACTATACTCGGTGTCTTGAAATGACAGAAAAGCATAGTAGATGAATGAGGGATCATTCCGATTTAAATGTTTAAAAATGAAGCAATTTAGTAAATTTTCTCAAGACTTCTACCAGCTGAGCCTATAGTTGTACCTGGACACTCTTTATACGTATTTATTCCACCGAGAATTTTTTTCACTGTGAAATAAGGAAAACGAGAATAAGAAAGCGCGGAAACTTCTCACGACGTCATACGGCAAAAGTAAATTTACAGGCAATCTTGCGAAATTTATACCCTTTTCCCTTTATTGCTTCCTGCGCGGGCTGTCAGTACCGATCGGTTCTCCGGCTGGGAAAAAGCGGAAAGAAGGAGAGAGAAAGAAAGAACGAGGAGGAGAGAGGCGAAAAGAAAATGGTTGTCACGAGTCTGTCGCGTACGCGATCGCGCAAAAAAGAAGCGCTGGGAGGATCGAAAATCGACGCGAGGCTCGCGCATATCGCGATTCACAGCGGCGATAATATGTTATTATAGTCGGGCGCATCAGGGGTAATTACAGTAGAATCGCGTCTTCGTGTGAGGTGAATCGATATTTTTCCTCTCTCCTCTAATTTCGTTTTTCCTTTTTCACTTCACGGTGAATAAACGTCGAATTATATCTCGCAATCGATGATAAAGGATCGCGGGGTTTGATGGATGGGATATAAAAATGTCTAACCCTGAGTGGAAAATTGTACGGTGGCCCGTTACGAGCTCCTTCCTCTTTCTTCTCGGGTGTTTTTATCGAAGACGAGAGGAATCGTCAGGGTTCGCAAATACAATCGGAATTGGAAAATCGTCTCGCGTGAAAATTGATTTTACGCCCGCGAGGTAGATTTCATTCGACGATACACATACGGTAGAGTGTGATATGATTAATATCTCTCTGCTCGCTCCATTTTCCATTAGGCGGTGCCATCGATCACGTTTCGACTGTGCAAACGTTCTGGCCTATCGGTAAAAACACGTACGTCTCGACGGTCTCGCGCGTGCGAGATGACGATGAAAGCATCTCTGGATCGAGAGGGGAAATTCACCTCGGTTCGTTGAGTTGTCATTAGCCCGCAATTACGCGCAGTTCTGCTTTCGGAATCTTTCTTCGAAAAGCGAGAGCTGATTGTCCTTTTCTCTCAATCAGCTGTTCGTTCGAGTCTTTCTGTTATATCACTTCGATAAAAGTCGAAAAAAGATCTCTTTCGAATGAAATAAAAATAATGAAAAATAAAATAAATTTTTTTCTCTTTTTAATGGAATTCGTTGAATAATAAACGAGACGATAATTTCGACACGAGAGAACCTCGTTCTTCATTGTCCGGCGAATTTGAGTACGCACGATCGATCTCAACTCCCACACGAGATTGTTTGTCGCACTTTCGAGACGATGTCACTCCTTCGTTTTAGTCTCTCTCTCTCTCTCTCTCTCTCTCTCTCTCTCTCTCTCTCGAATTTCATGCTTTCTCTCGCGTGCGTGCAGTAGAAAAAAAAGCAAAAGAAGAAGGGTAGGAAGAAAGGAACATCTCTTCGGACTCGGATTTCCGGGCGAGAGGTCACACCGTAACTCATTAAACATATCTCACGAGTTTAACCCGCGAGTTATGGCAATGTGGATCAGTTTCATCGGTGTAGCCCTCTTGATGCCGAGCTGGATAAAAAAGAAAGGGAAATACAAGCGAGCTAGCGAGCGAGGGAGAAAGAGACGAAAAAAAAAACAGCGGAATACCTTTCGTTCTTTATCCGACGCGCGGGCCCTAAAACGGCTCCGTGAAAGCCACCTCGAGAGCGAGGGAGGGAGAGAGAAAACTGCGATATAATACACAAGAGACAACTATATACGTACTTTTTAATTGCCTCGCGAGCGTTTATCGCGACGCGCCGCGCGTGAAGAGTAAGAATTTCTAAAACCAAGCGGGAGTTGGTTGATATCGCCTCGGCCTCTCCATTTCTCCGTTTTCCAGGAAAACATCTCGCCTCGTTCACAGGGTTTTGTACTCGAAAGAATTTCGGTCCGGACCCAAATCGGAGAAGAAACTCGTGACTGATTAGCGATACGTACGTGAATTCCCGTGTATTTCTGTTATTCGACCTCTAAGCTTCGCTCTCTTCTGCAATCTATGCAAATCGGGTCTACACGCCTCATTTTTGCCACGAACTTTGCACGAGAGGCTCGTGTAAATTCTACGAGACGAGGCTCTTGAGTAATAACAAAAACATTGCGAAAGTCCTTTGAGCCTCTAAAAATGAGAAAAAAAATGACTCGGTCGAATTGAAAAGCGAGGAGTAAGAGCAAAGAGATTATCGGTAATCGTTATTTTAGCGAAAATGAGGTATCCCGGAACGTCTCATTTCACTATGAAATATAATGCCGGTTATTTGCGATGATTACACGGAGTAGGAGCGCGCGTGCGTTATTTCTTACCCCTCCCGGTCTTCCACAGGAGACTCGGATTAAGTTATATACCCCTGCCTTATCTAATTTTGTCACGCTACATTTTCTCATTTCGTGCCTTAGAGTCGGAAGCTCTCGGCAGAGCAAAAACTTATGAAAATTTTCAAAACCAGTCTCGTCGCGCGTAACACGTTCGTTCGTAGATCTCGTTTAAGCGAAGCCCGCCGAAAATAAAGAAACGGCGCGATAACCTTTTTACGGCTTGCGACACGTATAATGAGCCTAATATCAACGTTTAACGTGGGAGCCCTGGTACTCGAAACGCGGACTGGTAGAGGCCGTTGCCCTTGAGATAAGTCGAGTTTCCGTTTCGAGAGAGCGAGAGAGAAACAACCCAAACGGTAGAAACTCGCTTCGGTGTGCACATAAGCGAGTTTGAATTTTTTTCTACAAACGGTTGAGATTTAAATTTCAAATTTTTAACAACAAAAGAGTTATTCCTGTACACGAAATTGCGTTCACGGGGTGTCGCGTATGAGGAAAGTATTGCAAAGTCAAATATCACGTCTAAAATTAAACATTACTTCAGATCGTTGCGTAACCGGTAATAAATTCGGAGAGAGAAAAAGTCACGAAGTTGACCCTAAAATTTCACCGTCTGGTGGGTTGCATCCGACACAGGATATCCTCGAAGCCCCTTAACGGTTCTGCAACGACCACCCCGGTATTCCTCTCCGAGTACGAGCCGCTTTCCCGTACTCACCCCCTTGTTCTCATGACTCTCTCCGCTCTTCGTATCGCTAGAGAGCGATCCTCTGGTCTGCGTCGTGCCGTTACTCACATTCAGGACACCCTCGTACGCGTGCCGTTGTTATCGGCTTCTCGAATTTCGGCCTTTTCTCCCGTCGCGAAGAACGAAATCGAACGATTCGTCGGATGAAATTCGACTCTGCTCGTGGAGGAACTGTTGTTTCATTTGACTCGAAATTTGCGAGTTTGCGAATGAAAATAAAAGGTTCGGCTAACAAAAATTTGAACTTGAATTAAACTTTAATTTTGATTCGAACTTAGGTTTCAACTCTGAAGTTTACAGCTGAAATCCTTTTAAAATTTCCGAGACACCACGTACGAAATGTCGTGGAGTGGCAGAATTCCGGGGATGGATTATCTCATTCGTCGACTCGAACATTCGCAAAATGGGAATTATGTATAATACCGTATACGAAATAACTCGGAGTTTCTCTATGCGGTGTGTGATCGATGGCGGAACGGAAGGATTCTCACGACTCCTGGCTCGCATTATTATTCAAATTACAATGTCGCGCTCGTCGTGCACGTAAGAGAAGAAAAAAAAAGACGTACGAAACGCGAACGGAATGAGGAAGAAAAAAATGAGGATAAGAAGCAGGGAGAGACGGAGGACGGATTACGGTCTTTTCTAGATTCCTGTCTCCCTTGTGGAAGTTTCCCGCGACGTGTGTTACGGTTCCGTCCTCATGAGCGTCCCACGTTCCGCGACACACGCACTAACGCCAGGTTTCCAACTCTTCTTGACTTTTCATCGAGGAAAAAAATCAGATTAATATGAGCATTAATAAATGCTATTAATTATTTCAGGATATTCAGGAGTTGGAATAATTGCGATAACAAAAAAAAATGATACACACTGGCACAACTCCGATACCGAAAATGACTTAAAAATAGCTTTCATTGTTATAATCACTTGAATTCATACACAATAATGAGTTTTCGTACTGACTGTTGTAACTACAAAAAATCCTCGACTTAATAGACAATTGAAAACTGAGTGATCGTAACATCAATCGGAACGTATAGCGACTGTTTCTCCGAATTTTTTCCTCATTATACGCAATTCGGAATAAAACGCTTTCGTAATCGGGCGTAATTAATTTATGCGCTCGGACACTCACCCGGCGTATTACGCGTGCATTCGGTGCGAGTGTACGTACGTGTTAGCGACGGAGCCCCGTTACTTTCGTCCCCACCGCGTTGGCTGACTCGGGATCATCTGCCATTAACGAACGGCGAAAGAGCGAGGAGGAGAGAAAAAAAAAAGAACTACAAAAGTACACGGCTCGCGACCCCGCGAGCACTCACCGTCACGGATGTAACGCTGTAACGAGTCGAGTCGAATTTTGTCAAGCGACGTTCATTTCGCTCGTGCGCATACACACGCTATCGATGTGTCTTGCGAAATTCACCTTTCTTTAACCCTTTCGAAGCCAGTGGCGCAACGTTCGACGTTCGCTGAATTAAAACCTACCTCTGACGTTTTACTGTTCGTAAATTAAAAATCCCGTCGAAAAGCCACTCCGACTGAAATAATTTGGGCTTTCGGTAGGCGACTATAAATTCTTTTTTAATTTCCAGTCACTCGTGACGGTAATTTACGAATTTTCTCCCCGTAATGGATAATCAGTTACGATCGAGTCAACTTGGCGATAAACATCGGTTAGAAACGGAGCGGAACGTTGAAGGTGACATATCGATTGTTAAGAATATCGATTCTCGCTCGTGACTTCTTTATCGAAGATCGCCCCTTTAATTACGTAACAATTTAATATCCCGATCTCACGTTCCCGGAACGTGACGAAGATCTCGATGATATAATCCCCCTTTCTTTCCTGCTTCGCGATTTGAATACAAAATCGCACTGCGCACGAGAATTTCCGAGATGGGGTTCTCGGAGATTGGAGTCCGAAATTCGAAATTTTTGCAATCTAGTTGTAAATTTTGTGGTCAATCAAACGAGAACCGAATTTGAAAAGTAGGTATACTCGCGATGGAATAAATCCCGAGTCCGCAGGTTCATTAAGCAAGTACAATGGCACAACTAATTGCGACACTCGATACGACTCGTAATCCTTTTTCGTAATCTGGAGCGAGACGCACTGGCATTCCTGCGCGTATCGCGACTCTCGTGTTAGACACGTTTCGCGATTGGTCGATGCCACGGCGAGCCCTATCTACCCGACGTTAACCTGGATTCCCCGGATTTTTGCGAAATTAACGCACGCCGGGATGAAAGTAGGATTCGATTCCGCTCGCACCTAATACACGCCGGGGCTAACTAATCCACTGGTCAGCGAGAGAAAATAGGAAGATGGGAGCATTTCTAAAAACGCCTCGCGCGCTGCCAATTAAGCGCGCGCGATACGCGATCTCGATTCTCGATGAGGATCTCGCAGGCCCAAATGAAGAATCGAATCATCGCTTCATTAACCGGCTTCGTTCGCGGAAGCGGATGCCCTCTCCATTCTAATTGACGTTTTGTCGTTCTCGGCTCTCTTGATTTACTCCCGAGTCTATCCCAGTCGCCGCCCGTAAAACGCGCAATTTTATTCCTCCCTTAGGATATAAAAATCTTTCCGTTACGTAATCTCGCGTAGACAGAAAGAAAGAGAGAATTGCGCAACGACATCCCGCGAGGACGGCTAGTGTAATTGCACGCGCTAAAAGAAAAAGAGAATCCGTAATCGAGCGACTCCGAAGGTCGCCACCGCGACTATAAAAATCCAACCTGGTGTTAGAGAAAGAGAGAGAGAGAGAGAGAGAGAGAGAGAGAGAAATGTTTTTATGCAAATTCTCGGATTGGGATATTTACGTAAATCAGCGTACAGAGGCGAACCGGAGGACTCTATTCTCTCGAGTGATTTAGAGACGTGGCAAGGATTTTATTATCCCCGTGATAAAGTAGTAAACGCGAGGACGCGATCGCGAGAAAGCTCCTCGCGCCGGAAAGAAACGCAGATGGAATCGTCCGGTTCGCGTTTGACGAGCGTGTGGGCGGGCTAAGCCGATCCGATTCCCGATCGGTGCTAAACCAATCCGACTCGACGAGTGTTTTTATTTTATCGATAAAATCATAAATGGACCGATCGTGCGAAGCTCCAACTGGAAAGCGAGTGATGTGCCGCGAAATGAGCGAAATTTTTGTACGCCGCTCTCTCGAACTGGCGAGAACATACAGACAGCTCTGTTTTCGATCCCTCGGCCGGGCGTAATTACAGTAATAAACGCGTGCGAGAGCGGAAATATCGCTGAGCTCGAGCGGGTGGACGTCTTCCGAGGGCGATTTCACCTCGCGCGATGGGAACGTGTGCGATATCGATCGAGAATTTATACATATATACATATAAATCTATATCTACAGTATGTTCAATTTCGACTGGATCTCTCGATAGATCTCTAAATTTCAAACCGAAACTTCCTTTTTCATTTTTTCCTATGGCAAACTAGTAAAAAATACTGAATAATGAAACTTGAGAGAATAATTTCGTTTTATTGTTTTGGTTGAACGAATGGAAAATTTTCATCTATCTGTACGATGAATGATGTTGGATCGCTCTGGAACACGCTGCATTCG
Organism: Goniozus legneri; assembly: GCA_003055095.1. NCBI lineage: Eukaryota > Metazoa > Arthropoda > Insecta > Hymenoptera > Bethylidae > Goniozus > Goniozus legneri. The sequence continues at coordinate 53,426 of NCVS01000619.1, forward strand.
CGGTGGCAATATGTAACAGGACAAAGTTGCACGAAATCGATTTCCGAATTCGACCCACCACTGAGAGGAAAATTGCCGAGAGTCGCGCGACGTCATTAATCCGAAGTCGAACAAAGTAAAGGCACACAGAGCGCGGTGATGTACCGTTCCGAGATTAATCGCTCGCGACTTCCCGTTTCGCGGCGAGTTTCACCGAGAGTGAAAAGCGGAATGATCCTCTTCGATTCTGAAAATAAAAACTCGAAATAAGCCGACAGGAATCGATAAATCTGAAATTGCGTAACGGAGTTTTGGTTTTGTACTCGTTTTGTTATTTATGGAACAATCGGAGGAGAGGGAGGGCGCTGTAGAGACCGGAAGATCGGTATGAATGGGGCCTGACAGCCGCCGGAGACTGGAAAATTAATTCCTCGCGAGGAGGTGCCGTTCCGTGCCGTGCCGTGCGATGAAGAAGCCGTCCCATCTTCTGCGTTCGTCGCGATAAATCGCCGATTAAAGCACCGGGTCGCGACCTCGGCTTCTCTACCTCTCGCTACGACGTTGACCTCAACTCCGATTTCCGGGAAAACCCGATTTCTTTTCCTCGCGGCACATCGTAGAGCATCGCAATCGAACAAATTTTCCGACTCAAAAGACATACACAGAAAAAAAGGATCACTTGAATCAAGAAATATATACTTGATTCAAGAGAGTTATGCGGAAGAAAAAAAAATTCCGTCATCAAGAAAATAATTTCTCCATATTAGTAGGTAGAAAATTAAATTCTTGAATTGAGAATTTTTTCTCTTGGATCAAGATTTTTCTTCTTGAATCAAGTATTACCATACTTGAACCAAATCTATCTTGTTTTATCCTAAGATAATTATTTCTCAAATAAAAAAAAATAGTTTAAAAATCATAATAATAAGTAATAGTTTCTTGAATGAAGAATATATTGACTTATTCAAGGACACACGTTCTTGGATCAAGAAATTCACAAGTATTGTTTTTAAAATTTATTTCTTCATTCAAGAAAGAAAAAAAGACTTGATATTGGAAAGTATATTTCTTCCTCATAACTTTCTTCATTCAAGTAATCCTTTTTTTCTGTGTACATATGTGATTTTGACATATAAACCTTGATAGAGTTCGATATAAAATTTGCCACCATAAATCTTCCTACTTCTCCCCGTAGAGCTAACAAACGAATTAAATTTCTTTTGGAGCACCATCGCACTCATTTCCGCTTTATCGAAAGTTTACGGAGCGTCACGATCGGCATTAAAAAGTTGGTTTCGGCTGTTGTTGTACAACGAATAAGGAGGCGGGAAGAACGGACCAATCTCGAGAGAAAAGACGAACAATATACTCGCATTTGATTCGCGGAACGCGCGAATCGTCACGAGGTAATTACATCGAAGCCGTTAGGTCGTTGAAAGTCTTCCCACTTTGCAATCGCGTTAACGCCCTCATTAAACGCCGCGCGGATCTCTACCCTCGGCTCGATTTATCACCTACCCATGGGTCCTCTTTTACGAGCCATCTCTCGCACCTTGCAATCACGATCATTTTTTTCTCGACGCGAAGAAATTAATAAATTCGGAGCGCCAATTGCCGAGTAATTGGGCGCGAGTCCCGCGGCGATCGATCACAGCGACACGCGTTCCTTGCCGAAGAATAAAATCGCGAACTTACCGATCGTGAACGAAAAATCGAAAGAGGTCGAGCGTAATTGGCTCATTTTTTTCTCTTAACCTCGTGACCGTCTCGAAGCCTGCCTTGTTGATATTACCCGAGTCGAAATTTAAAACTTGATTGGGACTTTTCTAACGTGTTTTCTTTTATGTCGCTGGTTTGCCGACAATTTTAGACTTATATTCTACTTTTTAATCTTAACAGAAAGTCTTCTCGATTTAATTCTATCTTATTTATCTTATTTGTCTTAAATTCGACTTTTAAGTACAGTTTTGGGTACTTAAGTAAGTCTTAGAAGTCGAAATAAAACTTCTTCGTCTTGTTAAATAAGACATTAAAAACGAGAAACAAGCTTTAAATTTCGATTCGGGTATCAAAAAAAAAAAACGTCATAACGTTATTTATGGAACCCTTTGCGGGTTCTATTATAAATCAACATTAGTGTTGCTCTCAAAACAAATATTATCGAGTACAGCAAGTCTCTGTAAGAGCCAAGGCAAGATTTTCTTGTAGATATCACTGGCTCCGCGATGCACATATGATAAAGGGTTTTGCGAGTCTTGACTAGCCCGAGAACAATCTTGTCGAATCTAGTCAGTTTCGATAAGACTCGATCTCGCGTACACGTCAATAATCGATTTATCAATATGCGCGAAAAAAAATTCTCATCTCTTCGAAGGGACAGTAAATTTTAACGTCGAGTACTTTTTTTTGAGTTTTTCGTACGCGGAAATTTGTCCGGGCCGATAATTACAGGTTCGGGTATCCAGCGCGTCGTGTCGAGCAGGTATCGTTAGAAATCGGTCCCGATAATCGGCACTCGGGCAAGGCGAATGTACGGATGAAAAATCGCTCTTTATTATCAACGATAATACGTTATTATCGTCATTATTTTTCGGCGAGGGCGCGTGTAAGAAGAAACCGGGCGATCGATCGCGGGGCCCCGAAAAAAACCGCAAGGTGTGCGGAGCGCAAAAAGGAGCAGAGGAGAAACGAAAGCGATAAGAGCGCTCCGAACGAGACTCGTATCGGCTGGCCCGATCGATCGATCGATCCGATCGGATCGATCCCGTACACCGAGATAGACGTCCAGAGCTCCGAATCTCGGTCGTATGCAAATTGCGTTTCATAACTCGTTACTCGGTATCTTCGATCGGTTTCGGATCGATTTGGGATCGGTTGCTAACATACAGGCGCATGTGCGTGCGCATAGCAGGTTTCTTACCCGGTCAGGGCCGTTCGTACTATCGTTCGAAAAATTCTTCGATTAACGCGATCGACATTCCACAGAGTTGCTCTGAATAAAAATTTCTTTTTCGACTTTAAAAGGAGAAATAGGCGTAGACAAACATTTTTAATGTCTTCTTGTTTTTAATGTCAAATTCAAGAAAATTACTCAATTAATCAATTTCATTTTGTTTCAGGTGAGTTGTCTTCTCATGGATAATCAGTCCGAAGATTCGGAGACTCACGTGTGGTATCAACCCCGACTGTAACAGTAAGTTTCATTTTTCTGAGCTACACCTGCAACTAAAACCAGAAACCATACGATCCCGATCGGAATTTTTCGAGTCGATAGGTACTAGTTCGTACCGATCGATTTCCATACGAATGGAACGACATATGATATTTTATTCTTCTCCTACTAATACTGTTTGCGTGGACCAATAAATATTAGATTCTTTTAGGCGATTTTAAAATTTCTTCTAAAAACGTCGAACAGAATTTGACCGTCTAGAGTGCATTTTTAATGCGATTCGAGGAAATATTTAGCGAGATTCTATTTATAATACTCGGGTCCGAAGTCTCGTTCCTTAAGAGCTCAGCGTCGCCCCAGGTATAGTCGGCAGTAAAAAAAATCATTTCTTCCTCCGACGAGATTCCGGAATAGCCGAGCCGCATTTTTCCGTATCCGGCCGCTTACGAAACCGAGTCTCAAATTCAGGTTCAAATTCTCGAGCTAGACTCGGTTAATACACTCTCGATTCTCGAGGAAGATTACTCGTAATGAAGAATTATCCGGATTCCCGGGTGACATAAAAATGTCGGAGTCTCGGCTCGCGGTGTGTGCCGTTAATCGCATAAATCGGCTTTTATCTTTTCCCCGAAGATATTGAGTATTCCAGGCTCTCGGCGAGTCTCGCGTACGGGACGAATCAATCCTTTCCTGGGACGGTTTTACGCGGAAAAGGGCACTCGCGCTTTTGCGGATCGTTACGTGTGGCTGCGTGTAACCGCCTCCGTTGTGGACGACTCCCATACCGAGTCGTACCTCGCAATCGGGACGAGCATCTAGAATGGACGATACTGCTTTTAAACGACAGCTGTTCCGATGAGACTGCTCTCCAAAATCATCGCCGACTGGAAACGCGAACAGCTGTTAGATCGGTTCAACGTGTTCCAGCATCGTTAGAGGCTCCTCATAGACGAACCTATCGGGACTCAATTTTGAACCGCCTTTTGTCGCGACTGATTGGAATCGATACAGGGGATCCCACTCGTACGACGGATCTCGAAGAATATTTTGGAAAAGTAGTTCGATTGCGACAAAAGAAAAAATCTCTTAGACCAGTGCTATCCAGTTTCGATTTTTAGATCAGATTGGGGAAACAATAATTCGCAGCGGCATCGAAGCTCCAATGACAGGATTGAAATTTCGACTGGCGGATGTTCGGCGCAACCGGTCCGTGGGTTCGAGGGGCCGGTTTTTCGTCGTTCAGGGCCGTAGGTAGTCGGCCGAGGAGCCCGCGGTGTCATTACGTTGCGGTTTCTGCGGCACTGCCGACTCGCTCGGTCACGGATCGCGTGTGCATTGAGTTAGGTTATAGCTAAGGGCTCGCTTGTGCCCACCCAAGATCTCGCGCGGAGTTCGGGCTCGACTAGAACCTGTATCCAAAGGGTTCTCAACTCGCTCGTCCCCGGCCGAACAGAATTCGTCGCGATTTTTACCAACCGATCCCCCAAATTGCGAATCAACTCTCGTTTTAATCAAACCTTCAGAACATTTCGCTATTAGCTCTCAGAGTTCGGGCCCGAAAATAGTTTCCACGAATATTTCACACAACACACAAGGCCACTTTATTTTTCATTCAAATCTGGAGAAAAGTTTCCTGGTTTTTCGTCGGATCGATAAAAGTCCTCCCCGCCTTTATTCTTTCACGTTTATCGCCGTTACGAATCTCAATTAGCTGTCACATTGATATGTTGTTACGACCTTGTTTCGGGTACACAAAACTGGTGTCCCGGTCTTCGATATCTCGTCGGACAATTCTCCGATCTCCCTCGATCTTTTATCCGCTCGGGCAACATTGATCACGGAAAACGTACGGCAGTGAGACTTTATTCCTCGACTCTCCGTACTCGCGTCGTTAATTGCCGGCGACTCGGTTTTCACCTCAACGCCGTAGAAAGAGAGAGAGAGAGAGAGAGAGAGAGAGGGAGGGAGACTGGAGAGAGACGCGTGAGAAACTCAATCCCTCTCTGGTACATACGTGAAATTGACATTGACATTACGGATTCGCACCTCTTTCATCGCTTATAGACGGTTGCTGGCGGACTTGTAGTAATTGGCAGGTACGAATAAAAATAAAGATATCAAGATTTACGCTCAATCCGATGAGTCGAGTAAAATTCAATCGATCGAGTCGAATGTTCTTGTAAAGGGTGTCGTAGAAATACGAAGATAAATATTATTTATAGTAATTTAAAACACATTTAAAACAACTTTTAGAGACGGCATTGAAGAATTATTTCGAGATGAAAAACAGGAAAGAAATAAATAGTCAACAGACTCGATCTCAATTCTTTCCCTGTAGAAATTTTAATTAAGATGAGAGAAAAAGAGAGAACGAAAGGATTGTCGAATTATACACCGAAAACAAAATTCATCGAATTCACTAAATATTTGCATACGATCAATTAAATATTAAAATTATAAAATGTAAATTAAAAAAATATTGATTTCTAAATTTTCAAATAGATGTTACATAGGTTTAACAAATTTTCATTTTTAATGTACTTTTCGATGAAACAGAGTAGCAAACTCAGTGAATGGCGCAATGCTCGTAAATTCTCGACTCTTTGGACACATTGCATTAATCCGACTGGACGTGTTTCCTCGTTGGGAAAATGTCGAGTGGCTGATCTTTCTTCCGATCTTGAGTATAGCCTTTAACTTAGGTATATCGATTCGCGCGCGAAAATTAATCGAGGCATTAGCGGTTTCAAAGGTTGTGATATACCCGCGTGATTTCGCGATGTGCCAGAGCTACGCGCGCGTTCCGTTTTTTCGAGACACACGAGCGCGAAAGAAAGTCAACGAACGGGTTTGTTTCTGTTTATTTTTTTTTTCCTCTTTGAGTGCGAAATCCCGCGCGGTACCGCAATACCTGCATTGTACGCGTTGTGTGTCCACATTTATTCGCGCGTTCATTCAAAACTTCGGCCTCCTTTTACGGATATTCAAGCGCTTTTACGTAACGTCGTTGCGCCAAACCGTTTTCGGGACGCTTTATCACGATGTAAATCGCAATTAATTATCACTGTGGGTTCTTCTCGCTCGAAGGTGAAACGCATCTTGTTATGCTGTACCGCAACGCTTATTGAATTGTTAAATTATTAAATTTTAAACTTAGTACGTACTCTTAAGGACGAGAAAGAATAATTCAATGACGTTTATTTTGCTTATATTTTATTTTCTTCATATCTTATACTGGACTTAGTTCCATTTTTCATATATTCTTTGCGGGAGTCCATCCAGCATCATCGGTAATGACCATTACCATGACCATTATTTTCCTGCGATACTATCTGTTGGAGCAAAAAATGATCTTAAGAATCGATTTGTCGATTGATATCAGAATACTTACGTCTCCGAGATCGCTGTGCAGCGGTCACCAGTGACATCAATCCTGACATCATAAGAACAAAAAGTACCATGAATTTCATTTTTGCGCTGTTTTTCGTTAGAGTAGAAGTTACACCAAGAAGAGACTGAATGATGCCTCATAACCCGAACTCTTTATATATATACTGCAAGTATTAGCTACGTCATGCATTGATAATAAAAAAAGAAAAAAATAGAACGTTTAATTCGCGAAACACAAAAAAAAGTGGGTGACCTCACCACTTTCTTCCTTAAACTTTTTTTTCGAGATAAGAAAACATCGTACGTGAAGTAATAAAATGGTTAAAGAGCCGCGTTATTACAGGGGTTATGGTGCAATAAAAAAGCAATTTGTTCAGTTTTATCAAGTTCTCTGCCAAAAAGTAGAAAATAGAAAAATAATTGACGTTTTCTATCGGCTCGCCCGTGTACGCGGCTAACTCTCGGAACGATCGAATAGCTCAGAACCTACTTTGACTTTCCATCTCGAGCCCACAGTTCGAAAACATTCTCCTTTTAATTGCCCGCTTTCGTTCGCAATTTCATAGGCCCCTCTCAGACACCGAGCCATCTAATTTAATTATACCAGCCGAGTATGTTTTTCAATTTTTCCTACTCGCGCGAGCCTCCTCTCGATTTTTCCTTCCCCCTTTCGTTTATTTAGCGCGCACGGCTTAATTATCCGTCGCCGACGTAATTACACAACGTAATAATGCGCATCCGGAGGCGGCTCGTTCACGGTTACGTCGGGACGAATCGCTAAATGGGTTAATATCGCAAACGATATCCCAAATTACCGAGAAGAATATGTACCTATCTCCTCGAGTCGAAAAATTTATATGTTCTTTCGCTATTGAATTCACTGGTACTATAGGAGGGAATACTAATACCGATAGTGATATTGATTAATTATGGTTTCTATGTTCGAATACAACGTGCCGCTGTTGTATTTGTGAAAATCGCGACTACAAACCAATCGAATTTAATAACGAGAGCGTATAAAATACCGATTTCTATAATGCCGTATAAATTTTTTGACTCTAAATAAATAAAATGAATAGTTTTCGTACAATTGCGCGTGTAGCAACGGCTCATTTTTGCTTCGGCTGGGGTTTTTTCGCCGACGAATTTTTTCCTCCTAGGACAGAAATAAGTCGCAGGAAACGCTCTCCGGCTCGCGCTCTGTCGATTTTACTTTCGAATTCCGTGTCGGGTGTTCGAGCTAAGCAACTTTGTTCGATCCTGGGACACGTCCGGCAGGCCGTCGCTGTTGGTTTAACGATTCACTGGAATCAATAATACAATGTTCTCGAGGCTTGCCGAGGAATTGATAAATCCCGAGATGGAGCGCATTAATTAGCCGCGATCTCAATTCGCGCGTTCGGGAACGACTGGCTACGGATCTCGTCGTCATCGAGACGAGAGGAGGACGGGGTACTTTCCTTCCTGCGTTTAGCCACGCGCCTCCGTATACGTAGCCGGGGACGATACGGTCGTCTGTCCGACTCGGGTAGAAAGTACACTCGCGCGGGCTCGCTATTGGTGTCCGTCTACAATCTCTGACCCTGCTGGAAGCCGGGACACTCGAGTAAAACAATGCTGGAGTGGCCTGGCAAGAACGCTACTTTATTCTGCGCGACTCGATTTTCTAAATCTCTCGTGTTTTGCAGTATCGATTACACTGGTAAAACGCCGTTATTCTCACAAAAATTTTTTGATAATTCTTGAGTGTATTTGTCTTCTCTCATTACAAAAACAAAAATTCCTTATTACGAAAAATTGAACAGCAAAGTATATATTTCCGTTATTATTACTTATTGTTGATATTTTGTAATTTTTTGTTTCTTATCATGCAAGAATGCTTTCTTATCGCTAATGGCACAGTTGTCGATGCCACGTTAAATAAACCAATTGAAGAAAAAAAAAAACGATGCTCTAACGTTTACTTCCTTAAGGAGTAAAAATGTAAAGAGTCGGAGCAGCGGATAACTCTAGACGACCGAGAATTGGCTCATCGCGGCCCACCGTGTGACGGGTACCGCCTCTGTACAGCTTATACGGCATAAAATCGCCGTTTTCAGGCCGTTCGCGAGTCGCGCCTTCGCCGATGAATAACCCGCGATAAATCGAGGATGGAAAAGCCTGGCTCACGCGAGCCGCGTGATTTCCAATCGATGCGCCATTAGGACCATAAATGACATTGTTTCGCGGCTCGTGGCCCATCGACTATCTAGGTACCTCGAGGAAAAACAGCCGATACTTGTCGCGTGATTATTTTAATTGGTCTCGGATACGAAATATTATTCAAATTGGATTGTCTCGTAACGAGCCACTCTCCCAAGATATACGTACGCCGTTGTTTTCCACCGCAGTCTGCTTTTCGTCGAAACTTTTGTGGATCAATAGGGCAATAGAGTCGACGTACAGAACCGGGGAGAACTCCGTTGGACTTTCACGCGCGGTGGGGCCTTCCGGTGCTACGTATAGACACCGAGAGGAGAGAGAGAGTGAGAGGGAGAGAGAGAGAGAGAGAGAGAGAGAGGGAGAGAGAGAGAGAAATCTCGCGCGATGAAGACGAAAATAATGGGCAGAGCCATTAGAACGGAGCATTGTTCAACCGTGCGCGGCCGAGCTTTTTAATTGTAACTTAATTAGAAGCGCTCCGAATCGTGTAAACCGGATGTCGAATCTCGAATCGTATCGATATATCGATCGATAACCCCGTTGTGTCGGATCGATCGATCCGCCTGATAAAAACGGGGGAGAGAAGATCGAGTGTGAGAAAAAAACCGACGTCCATTGTCCGATCGCGTTCATTTTGTTTCGTCAAACGTCTATTATTTTCGGGATCGATAGAGATCTCCCGGTAACAATCGTTTGTACGAATTTATTATTTTCGCGCGCGTATATTTCTCTCTTTCTCTCTCCCGCTCTTGTGGCGGGAGCCTGATGTAATCAAGAGCCGTCGCGATTTTAATCGGGATTCGTAACCAATCGTTCGTTTTCGTTCGCAAGGAACACGTAACTCTTACAACGAAAATTATTCCTCAACGATTTATTGAAATCGATGAAAGATGCTAGAATTCTCACGGAAACACGGGTTATTATTTTTTTTTGTTTTCTTTTATAATTTTTTACGTCGAATTTTATACATTACTGTAAAAAATAAACTTAATTTAAAACGAAACATGTCTTAATTGTCGAAATCTTTAACAAGAACTGAACTAACATTGTTGCAAACAGCTGCTCGTTGTTTGTCTGCCATGACAACGAGGAAACAATATGCATTAGATATTTTTCCAATGGCGATGAAAATTACGTTTTGTTAAGGCGCGTTCTAGTTTTTTGAAAATTTCGACTCCTCTGATTGGGTTATAACCATCTTATGTATCACGTAAACGGTAATTTGAACTCGAACCTCCGGCGTTTCTTATTTCGCGGCGTCCTGCCCGTCGGCACCGGGCAAGTAGGCATAATCGGGCAAAAACCGTTTCGTCTACTAGCGCTTTATCCTACCCTCGGTATTGCGAAACGAACTCTCGCGGGGCCATTCAATTACCTCGGCTACCGATCATCTCGTAGAAAACGGTAACGGCCGTTTTCTTTCGACCGTCCCTCACCGATTTCATTCCCGTCTCGTTCTCACTCTCTTCGTCTTTTTGTCGACCGTTTTGCTTATTCTCTGTATCGTAAACTCATAGGGCTAATTAATTTCACCACGTAGTTACTCACGACCGTTGTTACGAGGGACCGCGCTGATTTAATACACACGGAGATGAAAATTTCATTCGCTAAATAATTACATCGCTTTTTATACTACAGTGGAAAAAATTTTTGTTGAATTAACTAGCTGAGTATTTGTACATTGCCAAAAATTTTGACAGTTCGGTAATAAGACACTCGATTCACCTCAATGAGCATTTACTAATCGGTCAATATATCTTTTTCAGTCAAGTGAATTATATTTTAGCCTTATAAAATATTTTGGCAGTATAGAAGCGTTCTTATAGGTGGTTCAGGAAATTTGTTGGACTCCTAGCTTTCATGTCGATTTCAAGAAATTAGACAAAAATAAATCTCTCGAGTTAGGAAGTTGAAATGTAAGAGGGAGAAGAGAATAACTCATCGTTGATTGCACCCAGAATTTTTCTTTCTTCTCTCTCCCCTCGGAGCGTCGCTCGGCATTTCCGAGCACGCGTCCGTATCCCGTACGAACCCCCCCACGAGTTTATTCGAGACTCGTATCCGGCGTTTTCCACCGACGGGAAATTAACGCGAGCGCTGAAGTTGGCGGATACGGGAGGTGGACGGGGGAGGAGGGTGGGTGCGCGTGGCCTCGCGGACTCGAGATTCGTACGTGAGGGAAGTGAGAAACGAGCTGTACGAGGGAACGATGGATGAAAAAGAAAAACGAAAGGCGCACGAAGGTGAAGTTCTACTTCGTGATGGCGACCACCTCCTCGCTCCACCTCGAGTTGTGTTGTGTCGATACACTTACAGGGTGACTCTGAGTTGCGGAGTGAAAATTAATATTTCGATATATTTGTTTTTTTTTTTAATTGTTCATTCAAAATTGGCATAAAACATCTGTCTCATCAGCGAGTATACCTTTACAATAGAATGAACATTTATTTTCTAACGCTATATCAACAAGTAACTGCAATATTTCAAGAAATAAAGAGTTTCTTCAAAATTGTCCTGATGATATAGGCAATCCGAAAGAGTTGTTCGTAGGGCGCTTTCATTTCCCAAGATAGCTAGTCAAGAAGATGCTTGACGATCGTGTGTTCTTGGCAGTTGATACATAAGTGGGATTTTTTTTAGCGATGAGGTCAATATGGGAAAATTTGGCGTGTTCTATTCTCATGCGAGTTCGGATCACTCGAGTCCGACGTACAGATGTTGTAATTGAAAGGTCTTTTCTAGTGATTTTTTTTAAGTGATGAAGTTTTCGAATGTTTCTCCTACATGAATCAATATTGTTCGTAGTCACCCGGTATAATTATGTGGCGTGTATATATATATAGACAGATAAACCTAGATGGGGCTCGAGCCTCGTACCTTCGGGCATCGATCTCTTCGTTGCGCGGACGGTGCAGACCGCTTCTTTTTCTTTCGCGACGCCGCGCGAGTCGCCTCCCGGCGACCATTATCCACAACGTCGACCACACCCGCTCTCTCGTCTCTCGTTCGGCCTCAAATTCATCACCTGAGATCGTCAGTTTCATCCCCCCTCGAGTTCGTCAACCCTTTCATCGTCACAAAAAAATTCAATTGATTCCTATAAATAAACTATTCAACAGTTTCTTCTCGTTACACAATTTATTTTATATTAATGGAGAAATAGTAAATGATTCTTGTAAAATGTTTCTAGAATTAAAAAATTTACTACGATTCCCATTCTTTGCGATATCAGAGATACATCAAAGTTGATCAATTCTTCTACATATACACTTTTGTCAATGAGTAACTCTGTTATGTTAGATTCTCTTTGTAAAGAGCTGAGTTTCGTTATAAGAGCGCCCGTAAAACGTCTAGAAACAATGAACCGAGAACGATTAGGATCAGCTTTAAAAACCCTATTCCAATTTGCGCATTTTATTTTCCGGTTTATCCATCATCAACGGGGTCCTTTTTCCCTTTCTTTCATTCCGTTTTTAAGTTTAAAAGTACGTACGATAGTAATTTTCATCGTTTCACTTAATTTAATGATAAGGGAGAATAACCCGGTAATATTTATTCACATTTCATTATATCTTTTATTTTTAATTTTCCATGCACTAATTACACCCACTGTGGCCATTGATAATTCCCAATGGTATTGAAGTCAACGAAACGGGCTGGGTACTATTGGAACAAAATATCGTTTTGAAAAGTTGATTCGTTAATTGGAATAATAAATCACAAACTCACGTGTGTGGCTCTCATAAACTTAATTACATCTTTCACTCTTAACATGCCGGTGGTTAAATATAATAAAGTCCTCATTTTTACGTTAGACCCTCCGCTATGAAAGTTATTTCCGAAATGAAACGAAATGTCAGTATTCCTGATAAGGCCAAAATGGCAAAAAAAGTGTTGAAATCTCAAAGTGCAACAAAAAATTGATGACCTTACGTAGTTGAGTGATTTACTTACTTCATTTTACGTATTGACAAATTAAAACCTATAACACAATAGTAAACTAAACGAAAATAACATTTTTTCAATGCCAAAACATTAATAAAAAATGGTATCGTTATTTATCTTTTAAAATTCATATATTCAAAATAAGAAAACATCACCGGTGAGATAATGGAAAAGACTTCCTTGTCGAGGCGCAATTGCACGCGATTACGCGATATGAACATTGTTAGTTCTCTCACGATGTTTTAAAGATACGAGATGTGTGGTAGACCCGACTCGTCAAGGCAGACTGCATTCTTATTTTGCCTCTATCTCTTTTCTCGCGTCTTGGCTCTTCGAGTACCGATATCTGAATATTTCATCAAATTTTGAAAAAGGAAAACGAAATATCTCATATTTTGTACATTTATAAATATATTTCCAAGAGAAAATATTTAATCGACTCGACAAATTGTTGTTGTTGAACGACCGTGATGAAAATTTCATCTTCGTCGTATGGGCAAAAGAAAGAGGAAAATCAGCTCCCGAGTGTTCGACTCGCATTATCATTACCGATTTACGTGTACACGCCGGGCTCTCGATTCACGCCCCGTGAAAATTTTTCGCACCCCGGGGCCGTTGAGCCGACCAGATCGTTCTATCGTTTCCCGCCACTCATTTTTTTCAGCGGCCCGGTGTTCGCGGTCTAACGAGAAATCGGCGTGCCGCTCGCGGCGTCGTTTTCACTCGCGAGAGCTTTTCCTTTCCATTCCGCGCGAGATTCTCTGTCACCCCCGTGTTTGCACGTATCTCCTTCCTTCCTGAGCAAATACTCGGTACCGTGTTATTATTTTAATTATCGGTCGCCGTATGACTCGAGACTATCCCTCGCTCGTTAATAATTCACATCGAGGCGGATAAAGTCGCCGAGCGGATATCGCGATTGTAACACAACAAATCTGAAATATTTCATCTCTGAGAAAAATGCAAAGATTATATTTGAATTGCCTTTGACAGTTCTACGGTTTCCACGGTGATAAAACACGCGTGTGGATTTTCATTCGAATCTTTTTTTTACTTTTCCGCTATAACGCAATTTGTTTGATATGTATACTACATTCGCGGGCGAATACGATACGCGGATGTTTTTGCACGGTATCGACGAAGATCAGAAGAGAGAGAGAGAGAGAGAGAGATAGAGAGAGAGAGAAACAGATGAGAGCTGAGTTTATCCGCAACCGAGCAACGGGCCCCGTTATTCCACGCTTCGCGGAAGATCGGACGTGTAAAAAATCGACGTAACCTATCGTGTATAGGGTACCGGACAATGCGGTGAACGTATATATACACGCGATTTAGTTACGGTAGCGAGACGTCTGTTTACGCCGGCTATCCGTTTGCCGACTCTATCTTCCTCGAATACGAGTGCAGATTGCAAATGATTAAGAAAATTCATCACAAATCAGCCGATACATTCATTTGATTTCGATGTTTAGAAAATGACTGATGTGTGAATTCGAGTTGTCATATAGAGATTGTTTCGAAAAATTAGAATTGAGTCGTCGGACAGGCGACAAGTCCAATCCGTTTCTCCACCTCCCCATGAATCTTCTCGATTGGACGATATCGCGATATCGTGTCGATTTCTCACGAATGTCCGGGCATTTTCCAGAAGTGACGTAACCACGACGTAATTACAGAGCCCGATACGTATCGGCGAGTTTCGTTTTGCGTAGAACGGTATATAGTGGACGTTGACGAATAACCCGCTCGAGATTTCCACCCGGTTGCAACTTTGTTCCCTCCGATCGAACTCGAGAAATTTATAGTCGAATCGTTCAAGGCTCGGGAACGGCGGCGTGAATTTCGATATTTTTTCGTGGAAATTTCGAAGAGAGCTCTCTCTCTCTCTCTCGGATTATCGTCGTGCGTGTCCAATCGAGTGCGAACACATACATGTGGTTTGGTCTATCGATTCGTGCGTTCGACTTAATCGAAGACGCGTAACGATTAAAATCGATAATTCTCCCCAACCCTCTCGAGTCCACGCCGAGAACGTCGAGATGAGTTACCGCTCGCCATCGGGCGGAGGCGCGACGATTGGATATCTTTTTTCTCTTCGCATCACATTATATTACATCGATTCTCTCGATCGCGTTTAATTGCTTTCCCGGTCTTATCGGCTCGCGTTTAATGACATGCAAATCGAGATAGCCGGAGAACAAAAAGAGGTTGGAATTTGCGTACGGGATGAATTCTAGGGCGATATATCATACGGTCGGTGCGGACAACGCGTGGAGTGTGTTTTCCGATCTAACGGTATAATTGGACCTACCTCGAGACGGTACGATATTAACGATAGCGTTATTTCCCGCTAGACGGTAAAATAGCAGTTCGAAACGCTCGTTGATGCTCGGTTCGCGGCGTTCACGGGATCGGCTGTCTTTCGCGTTCGCAACAATGAGCTCCCTCGATCGAATCCTGCGTCGATAAGTGGGTGGGGTGTACGTTCGCGAGTGTCTCGGCTTATGATAATTAGACGTGCGTGTGAGAGCTTAACGAGAGTCACCGCTATTAAACGCCGGTAATTGCTCCTCATACCGAGTCGCGCCGGTTGCGACATCGCCAGCCATTGTGATATCGTCGATTTCATCGTCTATCTTTGCGCGGGAGAGATATTGGGAAATGAAGTCGGTGAAAAAAAAAAAATTTCCGGATAAAAGGAACATTCAGAAACGATTCGTAATTCTCCTCTGCACGCGAGATGGTAATTAAAGATGGCCGCCATCGTAACGCTCCGATCCCCAAACGGAAAGATGTATCCCC